>JAOTQQ010000041.1:44339613-44400683 GCA_026546715.1 Gallinago undulata | reverse complement strand
CCTTGCTCCTCCTTGTCCCTGCACCTGGCAAGGCTCGAAAACACTGAGACCTTGAATCCCACAGAGCCTGGCTGGCTATAGAGTAAATATTTTCACAAATTCAGACCCTAAAGTCTTCTAGAAGTACACTTTTCCCCAGTATTAGAAAAAAAGTTAGTCCTGTGTCTCTCAACCCAGGACAGACTGGAAACTCCAGTTCCACTGAACATGAACACTCAACTCCGAGGCTTAAGTAAGCCCCTCCCCAGTAGAAGACCTTAGATTAAGAATGTCTTTCTCAAAATTGTTTTAATGGTTAAAACTCATTTTATTTTTGTAATCTTATTGTCTATTTCTATTAGAAAGATAAATTCCAAAGAATAGCAGGCTTTTCTGTAAGGTGGGAGTGAATTCACTGCTTGTAGAAAGGACAAGTTAACAAGTGGTAAATTAGTGTAAAGGAATGGTGGCTTGGTTTGGTTCAGACAATAAGATCACAAAGAAAATGTTCCAAAATTAGTCTTACACTCAGTTCCATATGTTTATTTCTGCTCTTTAACATTTGATTTAGGGGAAATCCCATCAAAATTCAGGTTCACTTAAAAAAAATAAGTGTAGGCTCGCTAACATGTCTACAGATTTACAGGAAACTTTAAATAAAGTTTGATTAAATTACTCTTTTTTATACAAAGTGAAGCACATTTTGCATTGTGTCAAGTATCTTATGAAGTCACAGCAGCTTTAATTCAACTCAATTGTCAAAAATGCAGACAAAATATCCCAAAGGTAAAAGGCTTACTTTGTCAGGACTTCTGGAATTGAATGGCAAAACATAGAATTTTGATCTTTTAATTCTTTGGGTTTGGTGAGAGAAATTTAGAAAGGTTAAACAAAGGTTGAACATGGTTCTACAAGTCCTTCGGAACGGCGTTTATCTGCTCGTATGGTAAGGTTAACCTATGACAGGCTGCTCATTTAATGTTCATTATTTAAAACTAAAGAGGCATAAAGGAAAGATATAAATTCTCATTTAAATGACAAATTATAAAATAAACTTAATAGGGACTTAATAGATTCAAGTAGCATTAATTGGAGATTAAATACATTCAACAGATATTATTCTCTATGACGCACCACACCCCATTAAAAACATAAAATGAAGAAATGAAGTCTAATGATGGCTTTTGAAACTATTGAATGACATATGCTAATCCTATTTAGTCCTAAACTTTCCTACTAAGAAATCTGGCCATTTTAATTAATATACACTAAACAGGTCTCATCTGCTCAGAGTTGGTTAATGGACCAAAAGATAATGATAGAAAAGATCCACTCCTCATCTTCTTACGGCCTGTATGCCCCCGCTTCCCCAAGAGAGCTGGTCAGCTACAGATTTACTGTACCCTCCTAACCTTTAGTACAATTTTAGTAACTCCCCAGGACCACAATTAAGAGACTTTTTAGAGAAATGCAGCTTTGAGTGAATTAATTTAGGTCAAACTACTGTTGATGCAATTCCTCCCTCAATATGGGAAATAGACAAAATTTTCTAAGTTAAAACCTTTGGAAAATATTCTTATATCCTTTGTGTACATTTTCTATTGTGTACATACAATTTGATGTGGGAATGGAAGACAGTAATTAAAGTCTACAATGAGTTCAAAATGAAAAAAATACTGAAATTTCATGTGAAAGCTTTTTCATTACCATTATAAAACCAGCCTGGACAAAAGATGTGAAATGTTTTTTAACTGATCTGGACAAAATATTGATTAATTTTTTTTCCCTAAAGTCAGGAAAAGATATTATATACTTAAAATGATGTATTTTGTGTTTTGGATCATCATTCTGTGTTCATCTGGATCATGCACTGATCATTCCATTTGCTGCTATACACTTGCAGTATTACATCATCACCATCATTACTCAGACTTCATGAATAAGAAATTACCTGCTTGCCTTACTGATAGATTATTTTTCACTTTTATAAAAAGGTAACTTGTTAATCCTAAGGCGTAGGTTTTCATTAATTTATTTTCAATATTTCAGTCCCAGTTCTTAGTGCAAATTGATACAAATCCTCTGTAATGCGTGTAGTTGAACTGTCAGAAAAATCAGACTTTCTTCAAAAGGTAATAATTTTTAAATTTATAAAATATTATTTTATCTTGGAAATCCTGCAAGTAGATTTTTTTACAATGTCCAATCTAGCCATTGCCTAAGTAACCAAATATTTATGAATTTCTCATCCTGTCTTTTCTGGTCCTGGAGTTCTGGAGCATCTCTTAATCTGAGTATTGACCACCACCCTAAGTATCATCAAATTATAACTCAGGAGGTAGTATTCACCTCATCATATTCCAGGTCACACATGCAACATTTCTGAGGATTCTCAGTAACTATTGTGGATTAGTAAAATGGAAGCGTACTTTGTCGTTGAAATGAAGGATGAAGATGCAAAGAGGAAGATGTCGTTTGTAGGTTCCAGTCCTCCAAGCAGGATAACTTGGTCCTGAGAAAGATTAGTACCATTTCCCTTTGGAACTGTTGAGTTTCTCTTCACATGCTGAATGTATTTTATATCGTGTTTGGGTTTATTGCATTAAATATACATTGAAATATTATTTACTGTTCATAATTTTATCTGGTGAAAGAAGAGCAGCAGAGGGGAATAATCTGTGTTGCACATTTCTTGGCAGTGCCTGACAGCTCTCACCCTCTGGTATTTGACTCTGAACCATGTGAACCACTGCTGAAACACTGTGACCTGTTTGGGTGAGTCTGGTAGAAGTTCTGTTCAGTAAAGACAAGCAAGAAAGAATTTACAAAAAAAAAAAAAAAAAGAAAAAGGGGATATTTTTCAACACAGAGTAACAGTTTAAAAGAAACACATTACCTGCCTATTTCCTGTACTTGCTACTAATTCAGGCTAAATACTTCTTCGGTTCGCCCCTTTTGTGTCACGAAAAGGCATTCATTACTCTAAATGGAGTTTCAGGCTTTGTGTCAGCTTGTAATAGTGCAGTTTATCACTACAGCAAGAGTGAAAAGCACAGAAAAATTAGGTTAATCAATACCAGTGCAGTGTGTTTGACATTACATTCAGGAAAAGTTGAGCATGTCCTTCCTAACTGAGGAAACTGCCTGAGGTCAGTGCATGCTCTTGATGTGAACGCTGGTTCTTCATGCAGATCGAGGGCAGGATATGCCATAAGCTCTTGCTAATCACGCACCCCCTGCAGACCACTAGCACCTTGCATTGTAAAAAATGTGACACCACTGCTTCCAATATTACTCCTCCTGAAAAAAGCTTATTATGTTTCTGAGTCTCTAATTGGCAGTCCTAGGCAAAATCCCTGACCAAATGTTCTGTTTTAAACATGTGCCTATAAGCAATATTTACTTTTTTTTTTTTTTTTAACATTTAAAACTATTATTGTTGGGGGGTGGTATTTGAGTATTTATGAGTGTTTTGGTACCTGTACATAGATCAACGTGGGAAACAGCAAATTGACACTACGGAATGTATTTCTGTATTTCTCTTCATAAGCAAGGGATGGGATGTAGCACCATAAGCAACATCGGGAGAAAAAAAACCCTTATTTTATACTGCAAAACCAGAGGACTTCCCAAAATGTGCAGATTTCACATCTATGATAAAAATCTATGTGAATCACCTTATTTGTGGAAAAGCCATGCTCTTTTATACCAAATGAAAATGAGCAAATGCTGGTGATATCTGTGATGATGCTTTGTGTTGACAGTAACAAGCTTATGACACCTTTTTGTAACACTGAAAGTTTACTCCCGTGCCTTTCATCCCCAAACTTCCCATAGCTTTTTTGTGTAGTTTCCATCTTTAGTTTACATGCTAAAAGGCATGAATTTAATTGAAGCTTGCTCAGAGCAAGGTCTGAGCACCATGGTTTTTAGTATTTTACAAATAATTTTTGTATTATAAAACACATTTCATATCAGTTACTTTAAATAAGATGTTGTTGAAGATACATCAGCATTTACTGCAAATCCTCAGTAAAATATTTCTTTTTTAAAGAGATGTTGTTTACAACTTATAGTATTAATAGTCTGAGATAAAGTTCAAAGGCTCAAGGATGAATATCACCCAGATTTACAGAAACCTGCAGTCCAGATCCTTCGTAGGCTTAAAGAGACATGACTTCATTGAAATGAATCTGTACTGGAATGTTTATATAAAGCTAATTTAAAAATCTTTCATCTTGAAATTGAGTAAGGTAGTTCATAAATATGGGATTTCCTGCAAGAGTTATGGTATGAGTGCAATTTTTACTTGTACAAGGACAAAAGGGCTACTCTCAGCATAAATTAGAGATAAAACAGGAAGAGGGAAAAAGGACAATTAGGAAGATTACACTGGTCAACTGATAAGGCTTGAGTACAAATGAGATATGCTCATCGAATTAACTCTGAGATTTTTTGTACTGAGTGGAGCTCTGATGTGCTGTTAAAATTTTGTAACTTAAGGTTTATTTCTGATGTCCTTTTCTACTTATATTTTTTATATGCTAAAAAAAGCCCTTCCCACCTTTAGATGAATTTATTTTAAATTCAGAAGGGGACCATTATGCTCACTTAGTCTGAACCTTTGTATAATGCCTGCCAGATGTTTTGAAGCGAACTACTACTACTAATATTACTAATAATACTACTGTATTATTATGTCTGATAATTTTTTGCACAGTATTTCTACAAAGAGAAATAAGATGGGTTTCACCGGGGATGGCATCTCACTCTATGATCTAACTTGCCTGTAAGGCAACCACGGGCATTCACCCCCACTATTTACTTATCTCTGACTATTATTCAGAAAATAAGTAGCATTTTCTGGGGTAGGGATTCCAAAGCCTTCCAGTGGTTATGTCTTACATGCTAGATTGTTTGGTTCCTGAGCCTGTAATTATTTATTTGGAAACTTATTTAAGTGTTTATAGGTTTATTTTTAAAAATGGGTCCTAAAGAATTGCATTTTAATTGATATTTTGACTTATTTAGTTGTGGTTTTGTCATTTACTACTGTTATTATCCTAATTTTTAATCTGAAAAACTGGAGGGCAGAACTGAGGCTTCCACATCTGGAACGTACCCTCCTTAAAGCCAATTCCTTGTATTGCTTTGCTATATTAGTGTATTATTTGACAGAGGAGGAAGGACAGAAGCAGACTCCCTAGTGAATTAATCATATATATTAAAATATTTCTCCTAAAGGAATCTGTGTTATTCACACTTGCAGGCCCAAGTAGAATATACTTATTATAAATGCAAACCCAAGGAGGAGTCCAGCCGTGATTCTGGATGAAATTATCTAGAGGAATTTTGCAGTTGTAAGCCAAATGTCAAATTCAGTGAGACTCCAAGGGGATACTAATACGTCGAGGGTGGCAATAAAGGCTGATTCACCTAGTCTTGGGGCCCCTTCAAGTGCTGGCAACAGCGCAGTGGATGCTTGTAGGCAGACCAATGTCTTTGAGTACTTTATTCTGGCAACTAATAATAAATCCACTGTGTATTTTATCAGCCCTGATATTCTCTGGATCACAGCCAAAGGGAAAAGCATTTATCTACCATGTGCATCTACTTAAAATCTGGAACAAATCTTCATTTTTATTAAACAAGTCACTCAATCATGGGCTTCATTTTTGCATAGCAAGTGCAAATGATTTTCTGGAGCATTTCTGTACAATTATGCTCTTTCCTGGAAAATCTACATTAGGAAGGAGATACTTTATTAATAGCAAATGAAATGTTAACCACCTAAAAGCCAAAACTGAAGGAAATTTTGTAATTGTGCCTCTCTTTTAGACTTAGCATATGCATCACCTTTTTTGTACCCTGCATTAAACCCAAGTTCATTTAAATGAATTTTATAGTGCCATATGATGTGATGAACTAAATAAGGGGAATGATAATAATCATGACTTGCTAAGTATGAAGATCAGAAAATTGAGATTGGGCCCATTTTCTACTTTTTATAGTAATAATAATTTTACTGAGTTTTCAAGTGATTTATCATCTGGAAAACCATGATAAAGTTCAGACATGCTAAGTACTACTACATTATCAAGCATTATTATGTGGAAAAAAAATTGTGCTATGAAACTGAAAACTTTTGGAACCCAATATTTGGTCTATGAAAAGTTGTTACCAGAGTTGTATGACAGTTTGGCATGGTCTGCTAAGTATCTATTGACCATTTTGAAACATGGCATTTTTGATTTGTAGAGATTCATATGAAATTCTGCTTAAACATCACAGCTTCTCACACCACCTGTAAACCCCATGAATGATTCAGAAGAGTTCTCTATAGCTTATTGACACAATATTTGAATAGATTATTGGAATGTTTCTCAATGTGATTTAAAAGCAGATTGTTTGACAAACAGCCAGGAAGACAAGACTGCAAACAACATTTTGGTACAACTTCTGTGCTTATAAAAATTCCGTTTTGGGGTATTTTAATTTGGCAGGTTGTACCTGCCTAATTCTATGGCTAGAAATTTGGAAGACCAAATTTCTCTTTTATATTCACCTGATATTCTGGCCCTGTGAGAAAGCACTGTGTTAACCATAACACCTACTTAGTGCTGATTCATGTCTCTATGGCTTCAATCAAACACAAAGTGAGCTTACATCTGCTTGCAAAGTATTATGTAGATGTGCCATTATAATATTAATGGTAACCCAGGTCACTATAGAAGAAAAATATTATTCAAATTCCCAAAATAAACTACTATGATTTTCTAAAATCTTGAAAATAATGTTACTTCCAGTGTCTCCCAGCAATAGTTGCCAAGGGGATCACCTAGTAGACTGGGATCTTCAAGTCATATAACAATTTGGCTTTGCCATTTTTGGGGAACATAAATCATCATGTGATCTCAATCTAAATTCTGCACAGACTTTGCCGTAGTAGTATTCATGAGAGAGTAATTAATTGTCCTTAATAAAGGCATCCTGACTGGGAGTCATTTGTTCTGCACTGGCTTTGAAAGCACATTACTGGTGTAACTTAATCAGGACTGTATCTTTTGATAGCTAAACCGAGATGAGACGAATCCCCCTTCTGCTAAGTTTCTCAAAACCTTTATCAAAAAACGTTGCCGATAGATCTTAGTCTTTCTGTATTCCTTTCTAAGATAAGGACTTGAAAAGTGTTGAATGATAAATGCTGTGGACCAATGACATTTTGATTTTTTTTTTCTCCCAGAATGTTGTTGAAACAGTTTCTTCTTTATGAGTTTCTACAGTGAGTTTCTACTTTAGCAAACTTATCAGGGCCTGGTGGGATCGTTGTCCATATTGAAATATCAGAGCAGTAATGTAGGATTGCCATGGACTGAAACACTGGACATAAAATAAAGCAGTTTGCAAAGCATTATTAATAGAATCAATGTCTTTGTTATTTTGCACCGGCATCACACACAGTTCGCTTGTTAATCGATATGATATTGGTGCTGTAGATCTCCTGTCAAGTAATAAGAAATGTGATAGGTGCACTTGTGTGTATAAATCCTGTGTATATGGAGTACTGTATCTGTATTTTACAAGAGGAACATGCGATCTTTCATAGAACATCTGTGATCAAATCAACAGTTTTAAGCACAGTATAACAAAGTTTTAAAGTAAAATATTGCAATTGTATATATGGATATATAAATATGTGTATATTTATACAGTACTTAAACATCTTCATTTGATCACAGCTGTTCCATTTGGTGTGCAGATGTACTTGCATTTTAATCTGCAAAGCCTCGAGTTTCTGGAAACCTTTACTGGTGAAAATATGAAAAGCGTATTTCAAGGTTTTATCTTTCCTTTGCTTAAGAAATGCTATGAAATGTGACGTGAGACATGGAATGTTCCATCAAGTTGTATAAATAAGTGAAAACATTTGTCCTTCTGATTCCCTTGAACCATGTAAATGCTGTCATGATAAAATGGCTGTTAAGAAAATGGAACATAATTAGATCTGACTTATTCCAAATACCCTCAGTAGAACTCAAACCGAGGAACCTTAATATTTAAGAGGAGGCAATTAAGATAGCAGTCTTTTTGCTTAACATTTCTCCTCAGTGTTTCTTCATCAAGCAGCTTGGGCTGTTTATATTCAGTATAGCTTCTTTATATAATATGACAGGAAAATGCTGGCATTCACTGGGGCACTGGTAGTTTAATGTGACTGCTACTACATGAGAAAGGTCTGCAGTAATTCTGTGACTCTGCTGAAAAGAACTCTTTAAATCAACAGAGGACTGAGACTTGTTCCTTTTTTCTGAGTATGAATAACTAAGTTCATTAATTTTGGATTTCACTTGTTGAATCCTTGTAAACAAAAGGAGAAATACATTCATAAATACAAAAATGAATCTAAACAAATAATTTTTTTTTTCTAATTTAAACTGGTGTTTCCAATTGGATTTTCTTTTTTATTTAGATTGTAGTCTGCTGAGTCAAAAAACTTGATACAGTGTCTGGCATCTGCAAGTCACTACTATCGAAGCTCCTCTCTGCTACTCCAGTAAAACTGTGAATCTAGTTTTAAGCACACACTTACAAATCTTTATACCAGTTAGGATGAAACTGTCAAAATACTGCAATTCATATTTATTCTTTTCTTGATATGACATGTTATTCCCAGGTCAGTACATTTTGAAATAAAAAAAGGATAAACTTGCCAAAACAGCCGTTATATCTACACAGGTCACTACACAGTATCTCAGAGTCTGAGGGGAAAAAATAGAATTAATTTTACCTGCTGTATTGTGATTTTCAATTAATATGTATAGTTTATTATGAAGTATTTTAGGTACTATGTTTAATTTTAGATCGCTTATCTCTACTGAAATTATGCTTATTCATTTTAAGTCAAACAGTAGGGCAGCGTGATGATTTTTACTGAAGTTATTAATTTCTTTAAACATCTGTAAATCTCATCAAGTGTAAACTATCTCCTCTGGAATCTTTTATATGTTTATATCTTTTATATCTTAGCTACAGTGTAGGTTATTTAATTCTGGAGCTGAACAAAGTTTCATTACAGTGAGCATTTTGTGCAAATTTTTATTTCCTGGGTTTGCTACATGTCTCAATTTCCTTGCTACAAGTATTTTCAGTTGCATCGAGACTTGTTAGCCACAAGTTGGCTCAGATCTAACCGAATATATCATATTCCTTTGTGGTTACAAGTGTTATAAATGAGGCATCAGGATCAGACAGAGTAACCCATCACAGAGATAGACTTTGAGGTTTAACTACACAATATATGGCAGTAATGATAGACATCTTTACTGTATGTCGCTTTGCAAAATAAATAAATAAAAAAACAACCTACATATAAGAGATCCATTGGTGTATTTGCGTATTTTTGTGCATTGGAATGACAAGCATAATGATGAAATAAGCTTTCAGTCAGCTGTGATGACTACATTCCTCTATGTTGCTAAAAGAATATCCTTTAAGCTTTCCCATCCTGAAAGCTGCCCACCCTGCCTCCAACTTCGCTTTCTTGGGACTACATATAAGACTGAAAGAGTAGTGCAGCTACAGATATATTCATTCTTTAGCTTTTCAAATGAGAAAATATAAACATAGAACACGAAGAAGAGGAAATACAAAATAAAACTTTGCTCCAATTCCTCTGATTACTTCCCTGACCAACTAGCAAAAAATGTCATTTTCCTCAACATGGTCCATTTCATAAAAATACATTTACAGAGGATATGGTTAGTGCATTTATGCAAACACTAAAAAGTTGGTGAAACAAATGAGTGGAAACTAGTCACATTTTAAATACAGGGCAGTAATATAGAGCTCAAGCATATTAATTAGTAATAGGGTTTTTCAGAATTATTTGATAAAATCATGACCAAAACAAGGATTGTGGCTCCGTAGCATTGCTGCTGGGATAACTATACTTGATTATTTAAAAACTCCAGCTTTATAATATCTGCTTCTGTTGATAGGATAGATACAGTTTCCTTTACCCACTGAGTGATTTATGATTCCTACACTACATGTAAGAATCATGAAGATCCACTATAGCTATCTTTCTAAACTTCTTTCTACTCCAGATATAGAAAGTGAGTTGGAATCATTCTTCATCTGCCAGTAGATGTATCCCTCACAATAAAATAGAGACAGATAATTCACAAAGAATGATATATTGCCTGGAATCAGACCATCTTTCATATTCATGAAAGCTGATGTGAATTTTAAAAGATCTTTCAGAAGTAATTTTTTTTTTCAAAATGATGTTTTTGAATTTTAGAGTTAATACTTCTTCCTACTATACTTCTATCCATTACAGTAAATTAATTATTTGAAAGTTTTGGTCAATTAACTAAGACATATGAGGGTTTGGGGTTTTTTTGTCTGACATTGCATGAGTTAATTTTACTTGAAAGACCCAATTGCCTAGTCACAAAAATATTTTGAATCTTCAAGTATGAAAAATTTTGCTTTGTTCACACATTTATTTTAATGAATAAGTATTAACAAAAATTTAAAAGTTAGTCAAAAGCACAAAACAATTTTAACAATTTTAACATTTTTTTTTTATTATTTTAACTTCAAACATGAAGACGATAGATTTAGATTAGATATCAGGAAGAATTTTTTTGCTATGAGGGTGGAGAGACGCTGGCACAGGTTGCCCAGAGAATTTATGGATCTCCCATCCCCGGAGGTGCTCAAGACAAAGCTGGATGGGGCTTTGAGCGACATGGTCTAGTGGGAGACGTCCCTGCCCAGGGCAGGTGTGTTGGAACTAGATGATCTTTAAGGTCCTTTCCAACCTAAACCATTCTATAATTCTATGAGTCTAAGTTCTGAATGTAATTTAGCTAAAATTTTCCTCCCTATGAATGGTGTACATAATGCTAAAATACATGTTGGATATGAAAATCTAAAAGGCAAAGACTGATCTTTGAATAAAAAGAGCTGTGAGAATTCTTACTGAGATTGCAGAAGAGAGATATGCTCAAAAGTACCACACTACCAATTTCTTAGGAAAAAAGCCAAAACAATTAAAGTGTTTTTTTTTATCATGCACAGGGGATATGTGGGCAATCTGACATTTCAATCACTGGAACAAATGAATGACATATAAATGAATGGTCTGAGTACAGCAGATAGTGGTATGCATTCATTCTAAAGCTATGCTGAGAAATATTTTACAAGATAAATTAAATTAGTTTTTTTTTTTTTTTTTCATGGAAAGATAAAACTTTTTTTTTCTTCTTTTTTTTTTCTTCTTCTCAGCTATTGTTGTTGAAAGGAATAGAAAACTGAATGTTTGCTTGAGTCTCCTGTGTCATGCATGTCTCACCTGCTTCTGCAGCCTTTGACATGGTACCCTCCTAAAGATCTTACCTTGAAATGCCTCAACAAGACAAGAATCATGATGTGGCAGGGGGAACACTCCAGCAGTCGTTGGCAGGACTTACAGGGTATGAGAAGGACATTTCAAGAAGCAACTGAGAAACAAAAGAGCTCAAAGATGAGATATAAGAGAACTCAAAGAGGCGAGACATTGCAGTATTGGAGTAATGGGACAAAGCACCACAAACCATTTTTAGACCTCTTCAGCAATGGATTATCTGGCAGAATGCATCCATTTTATTAAATCAGTGTACTTGTTCATTACGTTTGTAATTGCACTCCTGATATATTAATCACAGTTATTTATTGTGTCATGCTAAAGTGAAATTAAGCCAAAGGTGTTTTTTTCTGGTGTATGTTGGGTTCTTTATCTTAAACTTGCTGGGTGTTTGACAGGTGGTTCTTTGGCTCTTTCTCATAAACTTAAAGCACAAGGTATGCAAACAAATCTAGGCAGAAAGATTCATTACATAGATGTGATCTAAGGAATATAAAATATGAATTTAAATGCTATCTGTACAGTGAAAGCTACTTATTTCCTTAATGTAGAGTGAACTTCTGGTGAAATCTAAAAGCTCTGTGTAAAATGTCTTTGTTACTAGACTTACTTGCTTGATACAGAATAACCATGTTTTTGAGACAAGCCTCACTGGCCTAGTTCAGTTTGAGATGAAGCAAAAAAGAAAATTTAAAGATGTCTTATGCCAACTCTGGAAGACATACTATAGAAATTAAGTGAACTTTAAAATTTCAAAGTATCTAGAAGCTGTGAGGCTTTTTATTTAGAGCAAGTACAGCTACATTTTTCATGTAGCATATGGAATACAAAGGAAAGACTGCAGTCAATACTGTATTTAATAATCCACTTTAGTAAGCAATAATCTGACAGTGCTTAGAAGCATTTTTAAAAATTCCACCAAGCTGGATCTTTAGTTATAAAATGTGAAATAAGTTTTCTGCAAATCTTTGCAGTTCTCTGCAAATCTTCTCAGATGGGACTATCTGCATTCATTATGATTTATTATAAAACATTTTACTTCTACAACAACAGCTTGCCAAGAAAAAAAATTACTTGCACAATCAAAATTAGAGACTGACCTTCAAAAGAATGAAGTTAACCTCTTGGTACATGAGATTTATAATCAAATATCAAGCTTTTCCATGTATATGCTGGGTTTTGAACTTCCTCTTCTCAATTTGTGTGTATAACAATGTGTGTTGTTCACCAGTCTAGAAGTCTGGGGAATGCTGTTCTACGGGGCTGGTTGGAGGACAGGTCTCTGCCTTTAGTGACAGATGAAGAACAGTTAACAAAAAACTAAAATGAAGGCACGACTGATCCAAGAAAAGATAGAAAAGCAACTTGGCATCAACCTGCTTATACATCTAAAGGGTGGGTGTCAAGAGGATGGGGCCAGACTCTTTTCAGTGGTCCCCAGTGACAGGACAAAGGGCATAAACTGGAACACAGGAAGTTCCATCTCAACAGGAGATAAAAATCCTTTACTTTGAGAGTGACAGAGCACTGGAACAAGCTGCCCGGGGCAGTTATGGAGTCTCCTACTCTGAAGGTATTCAAAACCCACCTGGATGTGTTTGTGTCCAGCCTGCCCTAGGCGAACCTGCTTTGGCAGGGCGTTGCACTAGATGGTCACTGAAGGTCCCTTCTTACCCTTACCATTCTATGATTCTGTGATTCTGGTGAGAAAGTACAGGAGATAACAACTCCCATTCCCAATCCCCTTGTGACACTCAGGAGGAGGAATTAGAGAAAATCAGGAGTGAAGGTGAGCCTAGAAAGAAGGGAGGGGTGGGGAGAAAGTGTATAAGATGTAGTTTTTATTTCTCATTATCTTACTATGATTTGATTAATAATAAATTAAACTAATTTCCCCAAGATGAATCTGGTTTTGCCCATGACAGTAATTGGTGAATGATCTCTCCCTGTCCTTATCTTGACCCGTGAGCCTTTCCTTATACGTTATTCACACCCATCCTACTGAGAAGAGGGAGTGATACAGTGGGTTTGGTGTGCACCTGGCACCCAGCCAGGGTCAACCCACCACAGAAAGAGTGAAAACTGGAAGTAACAGTGAGCATACATGAGTTTGAGGTCATGATGGAGAAGAAGAAAGAGGAGGCAAATTGCTACTATGATCTAAGTCTGGAGTTCAAAGACAATTGAAAACAGCATTCAGGAGATCCTAAAGAAAAAGAGAAAATAAAGTAATCACCAAAAACAAGGATGGCAGAGAGGAGGAAAGACAGTTTTACACCAACATCAAAAAAGCAAAGTTCTATGATAAGGAATTTTTCTGTCAAAAAACATTTAGCAGCCTGTTGTCATAAAACAGAAAATGAAAAATAACATTTAGTAAGCATGTTATCAAAGTATCATGTTTTGTTTCTGCCACAGAGAAAGATTTAAGATTTGTTTCATAGATAAATTTCTATTAAGGCTAGCAATTCATCAGCGAGATATCACATCTGATGAAAAGACAATATTTGGTTAATCACGACATGAGGCTGTGGCCTTGGACAAATCCGATATGAACCTCACACCAGAGAATGTATTTCTAGGAGAGACTGGCACAGGGCACCAATGAGACCTAACTCAGAACCCCATTTATAACAGGTCTGCTACACTGAAGAACTAAATGAAAACAGAGCTACTGCTTTCATTTCCTAGACAGATTTATAAGGCCTACATTGGTAACAAAGAGGCTGGAAAATCTGTCTTATTAGTGAAAACTGAAAGATAGAAAATTTAAGATTATGTGGAAAAAGTGTTTGCATGTTAAAAATGCATCAATTGGATATGCGCCAGAAAGGAAAAAAAAAGTCATTTCATCTAGCTGAAAGATAATGCTGGTTCAGGAAGAAATGGATATAAACTGATGCTGGGTACAAGCATTCAAGCTGTAAACTAAAATAATAATTAAAATTAGGGAAATAAAAATCTGAAAAGCAAAACAACCTCTTAGTTAATGTGGCGAGGGAAAAAACTAAATTTTAAGATGGAGCCTGGCTGATGTATGAGATCAGCTAAATTATCTCCACATCTCCAACATTGGGAGACAGGACTTAATGATCCAGGATCCCCCTTGTAATCCTATATCCTGGGGTTTGAAGGCCTTTTCATGCAATTGAAGATATTGCTCTTGTAACCCACAAACAAGCTTGAATACTTAGAAACGGAGAAATAAAGCTGACATCCTTAAGCATAAACACGGGAGACTTTCCATCCAAGATGTGTCACTGCTGTCATTAGGGAAGCTGATGTACTGCGGTGTCAGTCTCTGCGAGTGATGAGTGGTGTGCAATGTCAGTTCGAGACCTACATGACATTAGTGAAGAGAAATCTTTGGAACGTGAATCCCTTGGCGCTGGCACAGCACATCATACCCTTCCTGATTTTTATTCATTTCTGACTCAGGAAAGGCAGTGTTTTATTTCACTGCACAGTTTTACTGATTATTTTGAAGTACTAAACTTTCGGATTTCTGGCTCCTCTAAACAAATTAAAAATATTAATGTGAGACCAAGACTGACGATAGATTGCAAAGTTTTACGGTAAAGAGCAAATACCTCTTGCAGCGGGACACCATGGGAGATACACTGCAAGATCAGAAGAGAACAGATAGCAATACTCAGGAAGGTTACTATAGCAGGGGAATCCAAACGGGCTCCTCTTGGTGACATGGCCTGGATAACAACAGATAATAAGGGAAAAGTATAATTTAAACTATGATGTGAACAAAGTACCTTACACACCCCTGAGTGAGAGCGTTTTGGCCAAAATGGTAATATTGTGAGGAAACCAATGATGAAATTTTCTTAAGGTGACCATCAGCCTGATTGAACAGTAACCAAAGTTCTGTCAAGAGCCTTTGGTGAAAAGAAAGAGTCAGCTGAAGAATAAAATAAAATTAAATATAAAGAAAAAAAATTGTAACAGTGGGAAGAGACTTTGGAACCGGTAGATATATCTCACACAAAGCTCTTGCAGACCTAGCTAGCAGATCCACTGAGAAGTAAAATAACTTGCCCGAGTTAAATTTTATTCTTGCGGTGAGAGCTTGCATAAAAATTACATGACACCTATGTTTTTAAGGAAACAGGAAGTATTTAAATGCATAGCCCTTCTGCCCAGAAGTAAGTCAGGGAGAAATGAAGATGTCATATTTCTGAGTGTTGGAAACAGCCAAAAAATGCATTTAGTTTCTACTTGCTTCAGCCTATTTTACCTTACCACTGACCTCAGCCCTTTTTTATGTCTTCTGAGCTAGTTCCACTTAGATTAGGTAGTTCATTATTATTAATTTTACTATTCTACATATTTTCTCCCCCCTACTGACTTTAAGTATATGATTCATGGTCAGATAAAGCCCTAATATGTATTACTTCCCTTAGCCGTCTGTCCACAGCCTGGACAACACTTGAAGGTAAACCTGAATTTTAACGTCTTGAAGAAATAATTAAATCAGTGTTAGCAGCAGTCCATGTGGAAAGCGTCTCCCTAGTAATTCATTACCACCAGCCTGTCTCTAATTTGCCTGTGCACATGGTACCCCTACAGTAGTGTGAGAGAGGCAACAGATCATTTATATAAATTAAAATCAATAGGGGGCTGAGTACTAAGCCCAGTGGAATATCCCCTGGGCAAGTGGAAATTTTAGAGACTACGGACTTAATCTTAGCTGCTTGGCTTCTTTCATCAAGGTAAGACTTTAAAAGATTAATTATAAATTATGAAACATTAATGCCTGGTAAGCTTTTGAGTGAAGATATTATATTTCTGCAGAGTCGAAGGCTTCTTCAGGTTTCAAAGTACGGTAACAAAGTGCTGAACTTTTCCAGCTTTAAAAAAGCTTTTTATTTTCAGTCTCACTAAAGGGATTTTTTTCTCTTTCCCCAAACAATATTTTTTTTTGAAATAATTAATTTATTATTAATTCATCCTACCCTTGACTTTAACAGGAGTACTGGTTCTTAGGGCTGTATCTTACAGTAAGTGAGAATCAGGCCCAAAGCCTTCATGAATATATTTACATAGACAGAATGAAGATTAGATAGATAGATAGATACAGATATTTCTGACATTTGGAACATCTGAAGGACTAAAAAGTCCCTATTATTGTAACGGCTACAATGCTGCATTTCACAGAACAGTTAATGAGATCTGGATGCACAGAGTGACTTATTTAAAGTAATTCAGGAAGCAAATGGTGGAGTCCAAAAGCCACTTGCTGTCACCATTAGATGGAAAACACTGCTTCTCTCAATGGGTTAAAGTTGACAGGCAATAAAAAAACCCTTTCTTTAAACAGCGAGCAGGTAATAATTCATACTAAAATCTACATTTTCAGTTTCAAGACATATACATTAGCCTCCCACAGAATTATATTGTCATTTAATTTGTTCTTTTCTGCACTGACATCTTGTACTTTAGTCCTGTTTGCAATTCTGTGTATTCTCATTTAACTTTGGTGCAGGGACTGTATCTTTGCTGATACTGTGAAGAGCACTGCTTATCTTTTGTACGGTATGCGTAATACATAATGAGACAATCTGGGTCCTGTAAATCTAAATTAAATGTAGTTCTGGGAACCGTGGTCTTATATATTGAATATTTTCCATGTCTTGCTTTTATCAAGCAGCACTTATCTAGAAAATAATTGTATGCATGTGACCAATAGGCAATTGCTAACGGATACTGCCATCTCATATAAAGTGTTTTGTTTTGCATCAAGCACAACTTTTACTTTCTGCACTTTGTTTCTAAGGATACAGTCATGAACAGGGAACATTTTCCTCAGGAGCTCATCTGTTCCTGCTGCTTATCCCTCACCTGAAGTCATAATCCTTTGTTTGTGGCTATAATCAGCTCTGCAGAAACTAATTGTGATGTCACAGGCAGAAGATTATGACTTCAGGGGCAGAACAAACAGCGGGAGCAGGTGACCTTTAAAACACAAGGCGTCTCTTTTCATGCAAAGATCGTCCAAATGAAAAATGAGAGAGAAGAGAAACGTGCCTATCTTTTTTTTTTTGAGAAGAAAACATCGTTTGGATTTGTAAAAGGGATTAGTTGGCTTGCAAGAGTTAATTTGAAATGAATTTCTCTGTGATTATATCAAGGAAAGATAATATATTCAGTATCAGCTGATTTTGGTTTCTAATTTCTTGTTCGATTAAATGACAAATGCAACTACTGATGCAATCAACAACTTATCTATATTTTCACATAAAGCTGGAATCACGTAGCAACTCATTTCCTCTCTAGCTGACTTTTACTGTGAACTCAGCTATAAAATGGGTCAATTTTTAAAAGGTTTCTGCTTTTTCTCTTTCCCTTCATGTAGCGAACTGATCAGAGTGACTTGTATTTGATAGCTTTCTAAGGGAATGCTTGCATGAATTCACAGCTTGTTTTATGATAGCATTAAAGAATCAGAGTTGGTTTGTGTTTCTTTTCATTTGTGGAATAGTCAGAAGTTTGGTAGTGCAATATTGCTTGTACTAACCAGATTTTTTTCTTCAGTACTATTCTGAGAAAATGCAACGCTGACGGCTTAGCTTGGAACTGGAACTTAGTGAGAACTGGTATAAATGTAAGTAGCATTTTAAAGTTTCATAGGGAAGCTTCTTGAGATCTGTTTCCCTGAAAATCCTTATTTATGGCATGTTATTATTGAGATTAGGACAACAAATGTGGTTCCGTCACCACAGATGACAGATCTATGCTCCATATGAAAGGAGTGTACCAACAAATAGGTTGATGTTGGTGGTCTAGATACCAATCTTTCAGGAGGCTGAGTGAAAACAGACATTTATTTAAATCCATTTCTACTTTTTTTTTTTCCAATTTTTTTTAATTCCTTGGAACATCTTCAGTTGTAGTAGTTGCTATCATCTATGTATTTTGATCTGGGCAAATGACACTGAGGGAGTCACTTTATTTTCACGTTAGGATAAGATTTTTTTCCTGAAGTAGGACTTTCTTTTTAGTATGAGATTCCCTTATCCTGATATTTTATTTGTGAACAGCTTCTTTGATCAGAGATGTACTCAGACAGAACTGTACTTAGACAACTGCCTTTTTTAAAATATAAAGGGGCTGTTTCCCAGCGCTGACTGTTTATTGACCTGCAATCCTGCCATGAATTTTGCACTTAGGGATGCTAGCCACCTACAAGTTACAATTTTAAGATGTTTTTTACTGAAGGAAGCTCAGGAAGAAGTGTGGGTATGCTCTGGGAGCTCAGATAAAACATTCTGTGACAGTTTTGTCATCTGTAAATTGCAATATATGAGCACCTTTTTCTTTTTCTTTAGGTCCGTGGCTCCGAAAGCACCAACAAATAGTACTAATGAGTAAATCAGTATTGGAGAGTCAAGTACAGACTTGTAAATGATTTTTAAATGCCATTTAGGAGATGAATGTGGAACTGTGCAATTTGTGTATGCAATCATGATCACTGCCCCAACCGAGTAAGTGTATAACTGACCAGAGAATTTTATACTCAGAATTAAAACAACCAAAACAAAAAAAAAAAACACTCACCACCCAAAACAAACAAACAAACAAACAAAAAAAAACCCAACCAACCAAAAAAACCACCCCAAAGCATATCTCCCTTATAAGCACCTGCAGGATCTACTACATTGAGATTAGTTCAGAATTTTGAAGAATTTATATATTTTAAATGAAAATGGAAGAAAATATGGTTTTTGTAATGTATAAGATTAAATTATGCAAAACTATCATTGTATCTTTACAGCATTTTTTTCAGGTAGAACTAAAAAAAACCGAGGAAAGCAGGAAAGCATGAGAAAGCATTAGGGAATTAAAAGGAAGCCTCACTTTTTCTTTCACAGGTACTGTAAGTGACAGATGGTATTGGAGTATTCCTGAAGAATATAATAGACAGTTTAATAAAAACCTATGTTCCTCAGTGCCACATAAATTAACTAGTCTTTTTAGAAATAGAACATGCAAACATATTTCCTTTGATAAATATTTTAATTTCTCCCCCCCGTAATGATCCAGCCTATTTTGCACACTGGTGGAGAGTAAAATTCACCCAGCATTTCTCCTGACCTTTTACAAGTTATAAAATTACTGCTAACAAAAAATTGTTTCCAATTTAATCTCACTAATTATGATTATTGCAGGGCAGAGCACTGTAGACATAATGGCCGTTGACATAATAACACAGATGAGCTGAATAAGAAAGCATCTAACAACATTACTTGCAATAAAGCTACATCTTTTTATGCCCTATTTTTATATGCAAAGAAAAACAACTCTGTGAGGTTTTTAAAGTTTTTATCGTTATGTACACAGTAAATGCTTTTATGGAAAATCTTATTAAACAAATTAGAGGCTGTGAGGAGAAAATAAAACCATAATTTAGTTCCCTATTCTACCACAGCTTGTGTACAGCTTCATCTGAGAGGTGCCTTTACCTTAGAGCAAGAAAAACATAGCTACTCATATCTCTAAATCTGGCATCGTTAAATATTTAAAAAATTCTACCACAAGACCAGTAAAAATTTACATCCAAAAGAAAAAAAAAAAAAGTTGATTTTTTGATCAATTTGAGTTCTAAGTGCAGATGCCTTAACTACCGAAGACAAGTAAAAAAAAATCCCATCAATGAACACAGCAGAAATGTTCTATCTTCTATGACATTCAAAGAGTTAGTAAATATCATTAGAAAAAAATAATAGAAGAGGCAATATAAAGTTTTGTTTATAGACTCTTTTATGTTATGAAGCAAACTGCCTCACGGATAAGGACATAACCTAGCTACAGAATAACCACTGAAAAAAAATAAGTTACAAAAGCTTCCTACTTTATTATTTCTACTATAATATGTGTTTCAGATTATTTACCAGCTCGTTATAAAATATTATGAATTATTAAAACTAGGCTTCACTTGTCAGAGTAAAGGAAGAAAATATGTTTTGTGTTGCATTATCTTCTCTTTTATTTTTGTTGCTAGACTAATTCTCAAACTTAGTACATTACAGTAGGCTTTTACAGCTATTAAGTATGATTCTGTATTAGTGATTTTATTAGGTGCAGTTGTACATGTCTCTGTAAAATACCATAAACATAGCTTTTTTAAAAGAGATCTTTGAATTGTTCAGTTTTCTGAAATATAATTGGGGATGCCTCCATAGATTTATTCTGCTAGAGAATGAGCTATAAAATGTGTTCTTGTTCTCTTTAGAGCTGTTTAATCAAAAACATGTTTTGTCCTTTGTTTAACATTTGGTGTCTAGAGCAAATGATACACAATAAAATTAAGGCAACAGAAGGAAACCTTCAGTGACGATTAAGGGTGGCTTGAGATTAAAGAGCAATGGTTTATACCCTTTCTAAAACTGGGGCTGTAAATTCCCAGTAACCTAATAAAGTGATTCTTGGAAATATGATGGGAATTGCCTGACTGTTGGCACACTTTGGAAAGACATTCTTCTGTTTCTCTAACATAAGGGACCTGATCTTCAATTTAGATGACGAGTGAGCAGCACACGATCCCTTCTGATCTGCTGCAGTCTGTACAAAGTCAGGTTCAGAGAACTGGAAGCAAAAGAACTGAATGCAATGTGTAATTCTTATTACGTAAAGATGCTTTCTTAATAACTTCCCAAATTCTCTTTTTCTTTTTTTCCTTTATGTCACTACATTAAAATAAAAAAGATATGCTCCTTGTTAACTGTTGTGTTGCCACAGATACATTTGATGAAATCCTCTAGGGTAGAAAAAGCCCACTCAAAGCAGTCCTCCATGTAGGATCTATAAAGCACACAGACATATCATTCAGGGTGGTAGAGTACAATGCACCTCAAATCCCTCTGGTTCGGACTCTTCTCCTTTGAATGGGCTACCTCAACATTTTTCTGTACTTAACATCTCCAATCAGAGTCTGGGGTTCTCATCTTTTGTATATCCAACCAGCAGAGCAATCACCTTTATTCACTACTGAAAGTATTTTACTACTTAATACCTTCTAGTTAGCAGCGTATGGAAAGACTCTATTGGTCCTAATGTCTAAATATATTTATGGCCTCTGAGATTATAATCTCCAACAAATACTGTATTCTGTTTGGAAATCTCCGGTTAACTTTGTTTCTTCAGTTACAATTTCTCCTAGAATATGAGAAATAGCAGTCAGATAGCCAGAGGTGGTAAAATTGAAATCTGCCCTTGATTAGTTTTTGCTTAAGTAAAGAAATCAAGAGATTTGCTCTAGAGATTCACTTTTATAAACTAAAATGCTTTTATTTCCAAGAAAAATCTCAATTTGCACCTATTTCAGAAGTTTTAAACCAAAAATGAAGTTTTACTTTGGAATCCAGTGCTTAGTCACAAAATGGTATCAAAGATAATTATTTTTATTTGCTGTCAGTATCATAGTAGGATATCTGAAGAAAAAGACCAATTTTAGTCATGGTTACTGAAATGTGTTGTGAGTAACATCAAACACATACAAATGCATAAATATTGATATTGATGGTAGCTATCTAAGTTGTAATCTAACAGCTTCTTTCCCACCTCTGAAGTGTTCACTTATATTAGTTTCCTCCTTTATAGATGTTGCGTTACATGAATCGCAGGGGTTTCCTGCTTGCATTGTTTCTGAATAAACCCAAAACTTCTATGAATTAGCATACCTGAAGATATGCAAGTGGATCATTCTAGCTCATTAACCTTTCAACTTAACCTTTCAGTAGGTTGTATTTGCAACTAAATTCCTCTATATTTTCAATAAAGCAGTTTGTGACTTACTGGTTCAATGTTATTATTATTAACAACATTGTATTGGATGAGTTTTAAGCTAGTACAGTTATTAGAAAGTTAATTAGGAAGAAATGTAAATTTCCAAAGTTTCTCACAAAGTTTTGAAAGATGGAGCACTAGCCAAACGACTTGTCATCTGTTACATTTCAAACTCCTTGCCTGAATACCCTAATGTATGATTTTTTTTATTTAAGATACTTTGATTGGTGAACAAGAGCACAGTAAATGGCTCTAGTATACACATTCATTTTTCTTCTTTGACATATGAAATACAAAACAGGTCACACTAATTAATCAAAACTTTTAGCATAGTGGGTGGGGTTTTGTTTTCTTTCTTTTTAAATGTTTTGTTTCTCTCCTTTCTCAGTAACTCGTCCTGATGTTCAATGCTCTGGCAATTTGATGTGCAATTTACATTCTTTGAGTTACAAATCTCATTAGAAAATCATATTAGTCATCTTCTCCTAAAGGATAAGTGCAGACAAAGAGACTGAAAGTCTGAAATCCCTATGAAGTACAGTCCAAAAAGTTTGTATTTGCCTTGATTAAGTAAGGAGATTAGTGAAACATATTGGATTACAGCCACTTTTAATTTGCATTAAATCAGTACAATCAAGAAGAGGAGGATTAGAGCCTATGGCATGTGTATTTATCTACCTAATAAAATTGCTCAATTGATGAACTTATTGAAATTTTAAAACAACTACCATGATCTGTATAGATTATATTACAATGACCAAATACAGTGGCAACTAGGTGGAGGTCTTCATGGCAGAAAAAAAAAGGAAACACATACAGACAGAGACACACATATGAACACAAGCATAAAATAAATTTTAATCACTGTTATTCATATATCCACTGGGGAGAAGCCCAATGGGACATGCAACTATGCACCATCTTGACAAATTAAGGAGAGAGCTTTTAGGGAAGAATGGGAGCAGCCTGCTCAGTGTGATTTTTTTTTTTTTTTCCTAATAAGCAGCCTTAAATTTGTGGAGACGTAGCCATCTGCTTT
Organism: Gallinago undulata; assembly: GCA_026546715.1. Taxonomy (NCBI): domain Eukaryota; kingdom Metazoa; phylum Chordata; class Aves; order Charadriiformes; family Scolopacidae; genus Gallinago; species Gallinago undulata. The sequence continues at coordinate 44,377,455 of JAOTQQ010000041.1, read as the reverse complement.
TCATACATGTTTAGTTTCTCACATGCAGTTCAACTTTCTTGTGACAGTATTACTAGCAAAAAAGATATAAATCACAAGTCTTTGACTTATTAGAACTATGAAGCCCACACAAAATCTTATACCTTCCATATTCCTTTCCTGATAAAAGAAATGGTCCATTCAAAATTAGGAGAAGACCATTGGGACAGACACTTTGGCAACATAATTTGTCTTAAGATGGGCTTCAAACACAGTTGCAGTCAGGAGGGCTGCATTTTCCCTACTTGCTTTTGCATCTTACTTAAATTAAATTCCCAGTAATCTGAGAGAAATCCACTAATACTATGCATTAAATTCAATTGTTAGTACACCATTAAAGCTAACATTATTTTCTTAATGTATGGCAATTACAGGAAGGGCTATTCTAAATAACACAATTCCAGTGCACTGTGAATAGTGACAGCTCAACAGTCCTAAAAGTTTCCTATTTCCAGAGACACATTTTTTGTCTTTCTTTCTATAGCTGGAACTAAAAAAAACCCACCAAAATCAAAAAAACACCACCACAAAACAAAAAAAATCCCATGTTGTTTCTATAACATATCATTGAAAACCAAAACCTTATCATATACTCAGTCCTGATCCATGTGCAATTATACTTTTCTGCTCTGTTTTCTGTAAAAGCCAATAAGATATTTTTAAGTATGTCTCATGTTTCTTAAAATCCTGATCTCTGACAGTTTTTACTCTAAAATTCTGCTCCTCAGAAGTGTTCATATATTTCTGTGGAAGCTGTTGTGTATGTAATTTTTTCTTTCTTCTAGAGTCTTATGTTAGTGCTGATGACACGTAGGGGGTCAGCAGGCAAAGCTCTTGAGGGGATGGTGTAAATTCCTTTTGGATTTCCCAGAACACTGTGTTGGACTTGCAGCCACAGTGCTGAGCAAGGTGATCCAGAATCATAGCATACATGGAGATTTTCCGAGATATTTTTGTCACTCCAGTACAATGTCTACTGTTTTGGCTAGACAGAAGCTAATCCACCGCTTTGGTGCTTTAGTAGCCAGGGTTACTGAGTCATCCAGTAACCAGGGCTGATCCTCTTTCAGGAGCAGGGATGCTCGTAAGGAGTTAATTCCGAAAGGGCCAGTAGATGGTGCTCAAGGCTACTTAGCAGAAAGCCTTGCTGTGTAGGACACACAAACCTATTCCTCCTCATTGCACGTTTCAAAGTGCTTCTCGTTCTTCACCGACCCGATTCCAGTTCACAATCTGGAATCTGATGCCCCTAAATTTTCGACCCACTTAGCTTTCTGGAGATGAATCTAAACTACAAACCTTAGCACATTAAAGTTCAGAACATCGTTTTAATCCAGGTGTAAAATTATGTAGATCTTGGTGATGCAAGGTTAATACTTCAGTGAGTCACGAGATGTTAATGTTTTTTCTTGTGCTATTTAATCGACTTCTGTGACAGTGGCATGTGGTCCTGTCACACGCCTTGCCTCTATAACAAAGTCCATGTTGTGGAAATGAATATCAGGTATTTACTTTCAAGAATAAAAGCAGGAGATGGAAGGATGAAGAATAAAAGTCGCTGCTTTAGTGAGGAAAAAGTCACCAAATCTTTTCACAAAATCTTTTCACAGTTGGAAGTTTCTGGTCAGAAAATGTGAGCTACTATGATTATAGTAAGATAATTGTGAAAAGTGGAAGAAAAAAAAGAGACCATCGGATAGGAGCATCCCCAAGTAAACCCAAGGGTACACAGCTAGATCAAAGGTCCCTCTGTGCTGGCATGCTATTTCTGACAGTTGCTGATACTATATCTCAAAAGAGGTGCACAAGAACAGAGCAAGGGCACAGTCCCGGTGCCCCAGAGTATTCTTTTCTTTGGCTACTTGTGGCTCAGGGACTTTCAAAGTCAGATATACTGTCAGTTCCTCTGTGTCTTAGATCAGGAGATATGGCAACTGTGAGGCAGGCTTGGAAGTACGATCCATGTAAACCCTGAAAAAAACAGTATCCCACTCAATGGTTGTGTTTATTTAGAGTAAAATACAAGATCTTCTGGTCTAATTCCATTAAAGAGAGATCTGGAACACAGATTTCCTTTTTGTGGTTTACGTTGTCACAACTGATCACTGCCTGGCTGAAACCCCGAGCAGTGTGAGAGCTCATCACCTAGAGCTACAATCCATTTATTCTCTCTGCCTCCTCCTCTCCCCTTCCTTTCCTCTCTGAATGGCTGATGGCATCTGGATATTTACCTTTACAGGGGTGGACATTTCAGTTGAAATAACTCACCCCTTTACCACCTACTCTTGTCTTTGCATCTCATTTTATAAGCTTGGTATTCCTGAGCTGAGCTGTTTGTTATCATCTACAAGCACTGGAGGTTTACTAGGGAAAATTTTACTGAATCTAACTTTTTCTTTTTTTTTTTTTTTTTTTTTTTTTTAGATTTGTGTCAAGATGAGCCACAGAAATAGGCGTTATCACCAAATTATTAAATTTAAACAGGACATGCCTGGATTAGTGGTTTTTTGGGTTTCACAGTTTTCTGGGGTTTTTGCTTGGTTGTGTTTTGGTTGGTTGGTTTGGTTTTACTTCTTTATTTATCCCTTTGGATAGGTATACATTTATTCCTGTTATAAACAAGGAATCATTCCTGTGGGAGTGATCACACAGCCCTATCCTTGATGACGTACCTTAATATCATCATTTGTTAAGGTAGGAATGGGCGTATGAACAGCCTGAGTCAATAGGGGAATATTTGCTGGTAGCTCCTGAAGTCTAGCGTGGGTACCTTGACATAGTTGGTAAAATCATAGGTGGTAAAGTCCCCACTTTAGTCAGCAACTCAGTATATAGTAAGGCTGCAGAGAAAGGTCTGCTTACTTTTTTTGATATAAGAAAACCACAAAACAATATATGGTAGATTACTAGTTTCTAGCATTCCTGTCTTAAATGAAAGAATGCAATATCTCAAATGGTATGTAAAGAAAGACTGTCCTAAACTGCTGAAATAAAGTATATTTTTCACATACTACAGAATTAGGCAATGCCATGCACTACTATTTAATGTTGAAACCAAGATCTGTGCTATATCCAGTAAGTCAATATGCATATATAAAGACAAGAAGAGTTATAATTAGAAAGCACAAGATTTGCAAGAGAAATAAAAATCTCATGATCGGGACACATCTTAACCTGGAGATTTGGCAAAGATTTCCCTAAGCATGGTGATCCTCTGCCCTTTGCAAGATCAATTTGCACTTTCTTATGAACGTCTAGTAATTTCAGCTGTGGGAGACTGATCAGCATACTACAGAAATAATAGTTTTGACTAGGAGTGGCAAGTCCTATAAAAAAAAAATAAAGGAGAGACTTAAATAAAGGAAATAAATATGACCAACACAAGATCTTAAGTGATTGTCTCTGATTTAAAGAAGTTATTTCTCAAGTGACAAGAATGACAATATCATTACACAATTTCTTTTGATTTGCATTTCATTAAAAAATGAATCAGAATATAAACTTGTTAAAGTGTTCTCTAATCTTGTTAAGGAAGGTACAGCAATGTGAAGTCACCTTCAATAAATGAAACATCAACTAAGGTCATAAATGGTATTCCTTTCTTATTCCCTTCTATTTACATGTTATAGATGCTTGGTTGCTTGATGTTAATAGGTAGCACCTTGACTTTTACAGTCTGGTTGAACAGTGTGATATAATATTCACTTTTTTCTAAATGGCTATGAATACAGAGAACTATCTAGCTTGACTTTGGGAGGTTTTAATTCTTTTATCTTTTGCACATGTTTCACAATTCCAGAAAGGAATAAGTCCTCCAAAGCTGGAAATATTTTTTCTTCCCATTGTAAAACACAGATCACTTATTTAAGACCCTGCTGTAGCATAGGAAGATATTATGAAGGTTCCTGTCAAACCTATGTATTGTAGAATACATTGATTTTTCTGCAGCAGCTGAACCTCCATTCACTCACTTTTCTAGAGTAACTGGAAGCCCAGACGTCTGAAACATCATCAGGCAGCTGAATTAAGTCCTAAATTTCCAATGACTGTAGCATAAATTTAGGAATCTAGTATACACATAGTTCCAAAGAGAAATTTTAGATTATATGTATGTTTTAACCTGAAGCTGAATCTCACCCTTTGTGATAACCTTCAGCCTTCTAATTAGTTAGTATTATTTGAGCTATATATTTTCCTAATGTCTCTTAGTAACTTTATTGCTTTGTGTATGTGTATTATATTGATTTTTCAAGTTCACACAAAAACATTTCTGAAATTTATCATTCCCTTGCTATGAAATGAAGAATATAATATTATGAAACAAGGGCAGAAGCAATCAAAAATTCTTCAATCACTTGAATATAACCCCTGCAATAACTCCACAGCCATATATAATTGTAGGATATTATGAAGAAGACTGTGCTCAGGAAAATGTCCAGTATGCACCATATTTATCCTTTTACTGATAGACTATGTGTCTATATTGCTGCAAATGAATTTTATTTTTAGTGAGGTGCCTTTAACAGATCCTCAATTAACTCCCAATAACATTATTCTATAGCAAAGAGGTTACAAAATGTCATTTTTTGTAAGGAAAATATGACAGAAATAAAAAAAAAAAAGAAGAAAAAAAAATCTAAAATTTTATACAGTACCAGACATTATATCCAAATCCACTGGAATATAAGATAACTGAAAAAATGCATTTTGTTGGCTTATTGTGAAAGAGAAGTAGAAGGCACTCAGTTAAGAACCTTTTTTCACAATGGCATTCAGTGCCTGGTGCCACCAGTAGAGCTTAGACAAATAAATATATTTAACGGCCTATCTGCGGGTCCAGCTGTGCTGCTACAGTGCAGAGCAGCATTACGGAGACCTATCAAAGATGTGGACGTAACACAGTGCAAAGCCATATAGAAATAATAGCTCAAGTCCCAGAAGCATAATAGATATGACTATATTATTTCCATTTGTGGACCTAACTTACTTGAGAGACACAGGTATCCCAGGATACCTCTATATAATTTAGACATATTGTGAATATTATTCTGAACTGAGTCTGGATAAGATGTTTAAGTGATTTTTCAGCATCTCAGTTTCTCCATCTGCTTAAATTGTGATCATGATATTTATATATGACTCAAAAGAGATTGGGAGACCTAAATCACTGAAGTGTAAAACACTTTAAGAAGGGTATCTAAGACTGCTCTATAATTATCTACTAATTCCAAGGAAAATGGATTAAAAATTATAAGGTTTGTGAAGAGTGAGGGCAACAAAGATAAGTATAAATAAGGAAGTTGCTTTAATATTATTAGAAGAGAGTTTTTAATAAATAATTTGAGACCTTCCATATTTTGATATCAGAGAGGTCTCACTTCTACCTTAATTAGAAATAGTGGCAGGCAGTTATAAAGTTAAAGACAATATTAAACTCTGTTTGGATGTTTCCTTTTCTAGATTTACTTTTTCAGAGTAGTTTGGATGTTTGTAGCAATTACAATATCATAATTCAGCACCTGCTACCTGGAAATCACAGGATTCCTGTAGTGAAATGACTTCACACTCATGGGAAGTGACAATTTTAGTGAGTTTTGAAAGAGAATGGAAAGAGCACCATTGACATAACATTTCAAGAGAGCTTTTTCACAGAAAACGAAAAGATACACTTATAACTTGCAACTGAGTGATGCCTTTGGGGCCTTCTTAATATTCACTGTGCAAAAAGCCAAAGAAGATTGGAAAACCACATAGGAGTGCAGGTGACAAAGCTTATGAAGAAGTGACACTTGAGAGTGAATAAGCTTATGGTTTCAGACTGGGATGTGATTGAGATGGATCAACCAGCAAGAGAGATGACAGTCCAGGACTGCTCAGAAATGCAGGATTAGTCAGATGCAGAGACATTGGGTATTGGCATCAAGCAAGAATGCAAACCATTGTAAATGCTGGAGTTAGGCATTCTGACATTGCACAAATTTGTTAAGAGTAGAAGAGATCAGTTAGGTCACTGAGCTCAGTCCCCCACAGTCAGTAAGAATGTTTAGTTCAGGCAGGTCTAGAGAACTTTTAAGTTTTCTGAGCATCAGACACCTCACCTGAGACCCTCACTGCTGTATGACTAGTTTTGTGTGTCTCTTTACTACTAATGTTCAGCAAAGGGTCACTTATTCTGAATAGTTCTCCAACTTGGACAGGGGTTACTGGTGACTACTGTACTGATAAAAGGCATGGATGTAGCTGGAGAGACTTCCTATTATAAGAGCTATTTTCCTACAAGTTGATCTTTTAAGAAAGGTGATGGAACCTCTGACACTTGAGATATTTAAAACTGCACTGAACAAAATGCAAAGGCGAATATTGAAAAGAGCAATACTATACTATTAGATAAATGGAGCAGGTGACCTATCACATCTTTTTAAGCTTCACTGCCATTTGATAGCTTTTTTAAAAGAAAAACCTGTATTTCCAAGTTCCAATTGAAAGAAACACTGGATTGGAAAGATCTCTCAAATTCAATTGAAAGAAACACTGGATTGGAAAAGATCTCTCAAATTACTGAATCTAGTTTCCTGTTCTTGCAGACAATGAAGTGAAATAAATCCCATCAATTGTTCTCTATTGCAGGAAAAATGTTAACATAGCAGGGAAGAAGATTGTCATCAAATTTCTACCCTGCCTGAAGGTATTAGTATTTATAAAAAAATTTTTTTAGAATAGATTGTTAAACCAATTTAATAAGTTTTAGATCTTGGAAACAGTCACAAAAAGCTTCATATAGACTTTTGCAGTATCAGTGTTCATTAGTGCCTACTTCTACCATGCTGGATGCAGGAAGCAAAGAATTAGCTGGAAAAATGTAGACCACAGGTACTGCCAGGCTCTTACCATACAAAGTTTCTCCAGGGCTATAGCAACCGTTATTTAGTAACTACAGGTAAAAAGCTTTATTTCATGGAAGATCATAGGTTTTCTTTCGCACATTAAATATCCTGGCCAGCACTTTGAAATGGTAACAAGTCCATTTAATTCTCCACACTGGCTGAGAGTGACCTCACTAAGGAGATATTGGTACATAACTCTCAGTGGGCACATCAGCAGAATATCATTAAGTATGTTGGAAGCTCACACTCAAACCCTTTTGGAAAGCCACCTTTACTAATCATAGAATCATTTAGGTTGAAAAAGACCTTTAAGTCTCTTCAACACCTTTCTACCCTCAAGCAGACCAACACTCCCACCCAACTTGGTGCTACCTAGAAATTTACTGAGGGTGCACTCAGTCCCCTCACCCAGATTATTGATAAAGATGTTAAACAGAACTGGCCCCAATACTTAGCTCTGGGAAACATCACTTGGGACTGATTGCCAACTGCCAATCAACTCTCCGTTCACTGCCACTCTTTAGGCTCAACACTCCAGCCAATTTTTAATGCTCTCCTTGCCTATTTCATCAACAATGTTGACCTTTTTTGTCATTTCAGTCAGGCAGTTACAGAAAGATAATTTCACCTGTAAACTGTAGGAACGCATCCAGTCCATTGCACTGGAAGTCTAATTGGAAATTCCTAATTGGTAATTTTCTTTGGTTTTGGCATATGAAATGTAAATACTGAACTATTTTACTGGTTTTAGTTATGAAAGTGGTGAGGTCTCTTGCAACTCTTTTAACATTTAGGAGGGAAAGGACATGTATTTTATGAACTGTCTTCTGAGGTGTCTAACAGAACAGTCTGTCCTCCTCTCTCTTGCAAAAATAGTGTAGCTCAGATTAATATTTTACTGAATACCTAACAGAAAGTCATAAATCTTCATTGTCTGTCAAGGATTACCTCCTCCAAGCTCAAGAGCTACTCATTGCAACTTCCCAAAAGTCAATCAAAGCTGGCAAGGATAAATGCATGGATGAGGAAGGAGCTCCTGACTAAACTCATACATTAAAAAAATAAAAATGTACAAGAGACGGAAGTGGGGACATGTAGGTGAGCAAAAATGTAGAAATGCTGTCCAAGTGTGCAGGTATATCATTAGGAAATTCAAAGGCCATCTGGAGCTGAATGTCATGAAATTTAGCAAAAAAACAATGCAAAGTCCTGTACATGGGGAGGAATGTCCCATGTCCCATGTCCCAGGACAAACTGGAACCAATTGACTGAAGAGCAGCTTGACAGAGAGTGATCCAGGGGTCCTGGTAGATAGCAAGCTGACCATAAGCCAGCAATATCCCCTTGTGGCATGGAAAGTCAACGGCATCCTGGGGTACGTTAGGAAAAGCATTATCAGCAAGTCAAGGGAAGTGAGCCTTCAAGACAACTTCCAGACATCCCTTCCAGCTCAACTATTGCCCTATTCTCTTATTCTGCAAAATCTCAAAATTTCCTCAATATATATTGAGAAAAGAATCCAATTTTTCATAGAAATATTAATCTAGAAGAGATATTGCTACTGATCTTGCTTGTTTTAAAAAATTGGTTCCTTTTGTTTACTTATGTGTGTCCTGTTTGAAATATTTGTCTTTCTACAGATAGTATAAAAACTGAAGAAGTGTTACATGCTGGATGATATCTTTAGTATCTGATGATATTTTTGCTTGAGTGCAATAACTAAACTTTATGTACAAATCTGCTGAACAGAGATATGAAAACAAATACTGCTACAGTGGACATGCTATCTTTCACAGTGATAAAGAAATAGAAGATTGTTACATTTTCTTTGGCAACATTCAAACCTGTAACCACAGAGCATGTCCAGATCTTTAGAGATACAGCCTTGAGTAGAAGTCATTGCGGACTTGCACTGCAAAATGCCTGCAATTCCTTCCATTCTTCCATATGGGAGATGACGTCAAACTAGAATAAAAACTTTTGTCAGCGTGTGCACAACTTCAGGCTTGGTGCATGCTACAATCTCCTGCTTTTCTTTGTAGAGTCACTTAATCCATAAGTAAGTAACCTCACAGATCATTTCCAGCAGCCATCTGAAGAGGGTAGGATTCAATAAAAATCAGGCAGTACGGACTCCTGATTTGTAAGAATAAGAGAGGTTAGTGGGGGAGGTTACATTAGGTCCTAGCTTGAGATCATCAGACAGCATAACACAAATAAGAAAATAATGAGCCTGAAAAGCAGATTTTGTGCTTCAAGTCTCCGATGAGCTATCACATAAACCAGGACTGGGAATGACTATTGCCACCGTTATCCACGGCTGTCATTGCCAGTTGTTTGTGAGCTAAATAAACTTGGGCATAGGCAACATATATGTAAAATATGCATAATTTACTGAGTCTTGCTCTTTCCAAAGTATTATTCTGTGATAATGTTAGGTCAGTTATGCTAGTTGTTTGAAATATAGGTATTACTATGACTTATTCTTCTCCACTTTTTTTTAAAAAAATGCACTGGTTTTGGACTCAAGAGAATGCAGAAATGGAATTTAAACCCATACTGTCTACTCTTTGTCCCTGCAACAGCCAGTTACAGGCCCCAGTGGGTCTCAAACTAGAACCAAACACTTGTCATTGAATCTGCAACTTTTTTTAGTCATAATTCTGGACTCTCTAGAGGCATACAAGAAGGTGGGTAAAACCCAAGCAACACAAAATGTCATAAGGGAAATTATCACACATACACAATCTGCATATTTGTATCTTGTAACTAAAAAATACTACTTCCAAGTTATGCAAGAAAAGCTTCAGGCATTACTACTTTGATTCACTCTGAATACTTTCCACAGGCAAACCTATTTTATTTCATAACACTGCATGTAAAACTGGAAAAGGTTTTGCTTCCATCATTTTCTTTGCATCCTAAGGCATTTGTGAGAGTCAGTCCTTTCATAGAAAAATAGCAGTAATATGAATACTACCGTTAATGCAAAGTCAATATTTCATTGATGTCTAAAGATAATGGCTATAAAAACAGTATTCCACGTATGTGGCTTGCTTTCTTGCTTATAAGAATTTTTATGTTCTAGTATCATGTGTTCCAGCCAGAATGTTACCATCATGGTTTTGTTACCATCATGCACTTGTGTATTCATGCTCAATGTACTAACACAAAGAAGGTTTTTTCTTTTACTCCGTCAGCCACAATGTAGTCATGGAAATGCCAGCCAGGTTCTAAATCTGCTTCATATATCAGATAATGCATATACATTATTTTGACAAAATAAAGCACTATTTATTCTTTTTGAAATCAAAATAATGAGTAAATGGCTCTTATGGAGCATTTAGTTTTGACAGTGACCTAAGACACAGAACAAATCAAGAAATATTCTAGTCCAAATATGAGACTGTGACACTCAAAAAAAGAGAAAATAGGTTAGCTTAATTGAACTGGGAGTGCCTGAAAGAGAATAAATAAAGTTCAGCCAGGTACTTTTTTCTTTTCTGATAAAAATAGCTTATTCAGAAAATCTAGCTTGAAACAAATTTACTGTTTCATTTGGTGGATATGTAAGATGAATAAATGTGCTTTGGGTCTTTCCTTTTTGTTATAGCTTCTCTTTATTCTGCTATGGCCTTTTTTTCTTATTTTTCTTTCACACTGTACTTATTATTGCTACTTCTACCAAAGCCAAAGGCAACAGACATTCATGCATTAGTTATTACACATATATAAAAAAAAAGTCTCCTAAGCATACATGTTTTGGCAGATTTTCTTGTACATTCTACTCATCATCAGGGGATCATTTTTTTCCTATGAATTTTAATTTGACCTGGGTGATTCTTTCAGTAGATTTGAGTTTGGGAAGCAGCTGAATATAATAGAATTATTATGAATCAAATGAAAAATTTTTACCTGTTAAAATATATTGGGTTCTGAAACCTATTGAGAATTACTTAATTTATGGACTTAACACCTAGTTAGGTATTAAATTATACAAACAAAAAAAAAAGGAAAAAAGGAGATCTCAGTAATAATCTGGTCACTTTTTAGTAGGTAATTACTACCAAACAGCAAAGAAATACAAAACCTTATAGATTCATAAAGATCCTCTTTTATTTTTTCTTTCCAACCTTTTTTTTTCTTGTTATAGATAGTGATATTATTATTCTGACAAATATCACAAAGTACTAAAAAAGACCATGAAAATTATGTATATAGAAAAAAGCATAAGGGGACAAAGAGCAGATGTTTAATTCTCTATCCCTCAACTGGTCTGTAGCTTAGAAATTAATTCATCATCTCTGAATCTTTTTTTCTTAGAACTGGATCAGAGCAGACAGCACAATCACTGAGAAAAGCAGTTGTAACGCAGGTTTTTAAAGACTCATTTTAAATCTTATTTTGGGTAAGGTGATGCAGGAGGGGCTGTATGTCTTTTTCATGGAGTTTCTGTCATGCATAGAGTAAAAGAAGGAAATTTCGTTCCTGTTAACTGTTTCTTCAAAACTTGACAAAAAACTGTGAGGGTGTCGAGACACTGGAACAGATTTCTTAGAGGAGTTGTGGAGGCTCCATCCCTGGAGGTGTTCAAGGCCAGGTTGGATGGGGCTTTGAGCAACCTGGTCTAGTGAAGACGTGTCCCTGCCCATGACAGGGGTGGTTGGAACTCAATCTTTAATGCCCCTTCCAACCTAAACCATTCTATGATTCTACGAAATCTGTTTCTGCTGGGCACTATTAGCTGTGTCTTCCAGGCTGTTTCATTTGTGTGGATAGCAGCACATGGAGAGGAGGGAATGATCTCGTTCTATTAGTTCTTCATTTTTCCAAGTTTCCATTATTGTATTTCTATTTATGCATTTTTTTTTACTCTGCTATTCCTTATATGAAATAAAATAATCATAAGAATTACAGAGAGACCCTCACAGTTTTCTATCACTTCAAGCAAATAGACAAGTTTTATTTTCTTTTCATGCATTATTCTATCATTGTGAAGTAATCTTTCCTAGAAGGTGATTATAATGGTATCTTTAAGAAACGGCTTTAAAATTATGATTGATATTTTATGACCAAGATAAATAAAACCAGTATTATGTGAGGCTGTATTCTTGTTTTCTTTGCTTGATTGCTTAATTTGGATCCAAAGCACAATTTGCTAAAGGAGAGATAAGAAATTTGAAGTTGCATTACATGTACATACTGAAAGCCGAAGAAAATGCTGAATGCAAAATGAAGCATAAAGAGAGCAGATAAGAATGAAGCTAGGAAATTTGAATAAAGCCATTTCAAGACCTGATGATTTCTGGTATGTTCTAATTACTCCATCAGGACATCTGGAAAACAATCAATAGAACCAGAATAATCACACAATTCCCCTGATATTTATGCTAAATGCAAAGACACCGCATAAGTTACTTAGTTGTACCACTTTATTTATTTGTGTTACATCTTTATGGGTAGAATCTTGAGGCAATTGTGATAATTTTATTCAATGAAATACCTAAACTCTTATTCTTATCTTGAGTAATTCTCATTCAAGAACACCTACCAGAATCCCTCAAACGTGTCCAAGGACGCTCAGAATATGGAAAAACTGGGGAGATCTTTAAGCACACTTTGAAGTTTGAACATGATGACTTGTTAAATGAGGTTTCTCTTCACTGGCTCAGCAATAGGAAGGTAGAAACATAATGGGATGTTGAAACACTATGGTGGCAGAGCGCTGGAATAGGCTGCCCAGAGATGTGTTGGAGCCTCCATCTCTGGAGACATTCAAAACCTGCCTGGACACATTTCTGTGCCATCTGCTCTGGGTGGACCTGCTTTGGCAGGGGGTTAGACCAGATGATCTCCAGAGGTCCCTTCCAAGCCCATATCATTCTGTTATTCTGTGAGTGCTGTCTCGGTTGTGACTAGGACTTCCATAGAAAGGGGAATTCATGACTAACAATATGAAGCTAGTTCAGAGGCTCTTAAACAACATGGATGATCTCTCAGCTGGTAATGAATTTCTAGTGCTAAAGCTGGCCTAGAGAATGTCTTGAAAAGGAGTATAGCTTCTGGTGTTTTAGGACCTGAATATCCATTTTAATAACAAATAAATAAATAATAAATTAATTAAGTATAATAACAAATAACTTTAGGGTAAGAGACCAGTAGGAGACTAGCTGATATGCAGTCATTCAGAATCTTCACATTCCCAATGTTCCGGGAACGTTCATGAACTGCCAGCAACTTGAACAGAAAATAGTAGCACAGAAAGCATATCTCTAGTCTTATATCTAATCCTTTTTTTACTTTCCTACAGAGCTTTACAGTGAGTACTTTTGAAAATTGTAACCATACATTTTTATTAATTGCAGTGGGAAATTGTCCTAGCTGGGGCACTGCAGTAAACCTGGATAAATCAATTGTCAATTCACTATAGAAAACAATCTTCTGCCTATCAAACATGTCAGTTATCTGTGAGTCTATGAATAGTCAATGATTCAAGTGTGGCACAGTCCTTCTCTAGATCAGTGCACAGGTTTCAAAACCTTTTCCTTATAAGTAGCATTTATCCTTCTCTCTTCTCTAAAGAAGGGCGAGTACAAATTAGTCTGAAATAAGAAGCTTGCTTATTTGTCCAGTTTTCTGGAAGCTGATGGAACCTTTTGGCCTCATGTGGACCTGTCAATCTATCACCATCCATGAATTTATCCTACAAACTACTCTTCTACCTATTGTATTGTTTGCATGAAAGCACAAGCTGTCAAAACTCATTCATAGTCAGAAACAATGAAGTGGTTTTGTCTCCTGTATGATGTGCATCAATGATATAAGTTAAATGTGTTTTCTCCAGGTATACCTTACAGATATAACTCCCAACTTTCTGTGACTTAAAATATAGTGTGGGTAATTACATAATCATACATGTAGGTACAAGAAGCAGCTCTGGAGATTCCTGCATCCTCTGTTCACTCTGGTCCAGTGGGTCTCATTGATCAGCTGCCGTATGTAGACCTGAGGACTAGTTCAGTAGATACATCAAGTGTATTTTAATTTTGGAGATTGTTATTGTTTCTCTTTTTGAAGTCTATTCCTGCGAACATTTCAGTATATTTAAATTCAGTTATTTTTAAGCTGTCTTTTCAAGGATTTCTGTCTGTTAATGATACCTCATTTTGCTTCCTGTATCTACAAGATAAATTAAATTTCATGACTGCTTATCAAATCTGTTTAAGAGGTTGTGACCCTCCTTTGATGTTGTGGAGATTTATCCATGCCTCTTAAAGCTGTGGATTTCATTGCTGCTCTGTCTTCTGCTTAGCGCTGCCACGAGCATCTACTGATGCTACTGCAAAGTCAGTTGATCTCTTTTGTTAGCTGAGTCCTCCTGTATGAGTACATCAGGGCTTGAAGGGGCTTTGTCTGTTTCTATGTGTAAATTACCATATCAGTTCTAACCTATTATTTCATTGCCTCTGCTTTTTGATGACCATTGTAGAGACCAGTTTTGCACTGTTACAATAGCAGACAACCCACATGCCTATTTAAAAAAACACCAAAGAACAAACTGTGTATTTCTTTACACAATAAGGCTCAGACAACAACATACATCTTCTATCTGATGCTTGGTGCAGTTTATAGTGTGGACATTAACTGTGGCAGTTCTCCTGGCATCTTTCTTTTGAATAGGCTTAATGTTTAATTATTAAATTAATGTGAAATGTTTGATGTCTTGAAACAGACTTTCAAGGTGCTTAGAGAGTCCAAGAACCTCAGCTGTAGAATTTAGGTGACTGATTCATTTCTTGAATCTAACATTTCTTTCCCTAATAAGGATCTGACGTCAGCAATGAAACCAGACATAGTGCAGGAGAATATTATGCAAGACCACACAGCACCAACTATACCTCTTAATCTACCTGGCACCTGCTCCAAGGCTGCGTTCTGTAAACAGCCTCAAAAACAAAACCTCCAAATTATGTCAGCATGATTGACAGCTGGCAGAGAGGTATTATTGGCTGGAAGCACCAAATGAGTTTTCACCCCTGTCCAATATACCACCCCGAGAAATTGAAAAGTCATTACATTAGATCAGTGCATATGTAATGTCCTTTCTTACGTTATAACAGGCGAAAAGTTGACAAGAATATACCAGAACAAACATGCTTCAGGTTCAGTACTTAACATCCAGCATTTGGTTTGAAAGAGACTGGCTAAAATGTTGAACTGAGTGGTTTTGGTGTTCAGAGGTTGTAACTATTTAGCAAATCACCTGGGACAAACAATCTGCATTGCAATTTCTAGTGAGGTCTCCATGAATTTTCTGGATGGGCTATGAAGTCAGAAACACAAAGACAGAGATCTGAAGCTGCAGCTCTGTACTCAAGAAAGAGAAAGCATATCACACATCCCTGTTCCTCTGCTATTGCATTAAAACTTGTCATAGCACGATATAATCAGAGTTAGTGCCTGGCAGTTAAACACGTAGATGGGTGTGTGAAAAAATTTTGTGAAATGGGCCTTAGGTGTGGGTAGAAGCTAAAAAGAATAGTCCATAGTTCTGTTGTGATCCATGATGGTAGCTCAGCTGTTGTTGCTAATTGCAAAATCTGTCTATGATTGGTTAGAAGGATGGAATCCTCCTAAGGAAAGAGTCAAACCCTGCCTTGAGCATAATTTTGGCTCACAACTTTGTGGTGTTTTCCCAGCTACTGGGTTTTCAGCACTGTAACTGAAAACAAAAGTGGTTTTTATTTTTAACTGCTTGTCCCATGATAGAAATGTTAACAGAATGCTGGCCTGGAGAAAGGGCCTGGTTGTAGAAATACTAAACTGCTGACCAGATGAAGTCAATAAGGACTGGGAATTCAGCACTCTCAAACAAAAATCGTAGAGGTGAATTTCTGACCCCTGTCAACATAAAACTTCAAGGGCCTTCAATGCAACCAGAATTTCACGCTAAATCTCAGAAAGTAGGTACCCAAAATGAAAAGTACCGAAACTGAGAGGCCCCTTTAGAAAACCAGCTTTTGAATGACATACTAGAATTCACACAAGGAGTCATTGTCAGAACTGAGATGAACTCATGATTTCCTGGCTCTCACTGATTGAAATTATTTCTTAGAACTGGCTAGCTTAGCAATAAAAGCAAATTTTGTGCTGCAATCATTTCTGATACTGTGTTCGACTTTATAAAATATGTTCCTTGGGGGTGAAATTAATGAGCAACACATAAAGACTGCTTATTCACACTTTATGCAGCTGCACTTACGAGAGGATTGGGAAAGATGAAATCCAGCCTCAATGCAAGGCCATGATGTGATGTGGCCAGACTTCAGGGGGTTGTGGCTTTCATTTAACCTTATAGGCTGGAGTAATAGCTGTTGAATCTTTGCACGTTCATTGTAAGGATTCCAAATCACTTGATCTTGATATGACATTTTTCAGCTCTTTTCCAAGCCTATTCCTCAATGCTTTGCCACCGCGCCTCTGTTCAAAGCAGGATCAGGCTTTCTTCCATGGTTTTCATATAGGAGGAATACATTCCTCCTTCTCATAATTCCTCTATCAACAGTTTCTATGCAGAATCTACTTGCACGTTTCTGAGGTTGATAACTTCAGCTAAGTTATGGGCAAACCCATAGAAAATAACTTTTTTCCTCTGGCACTGTCTATGTTATACAGATAATAGTAAGCTTTCATACAGTTTTGTATCCAACCCGTCACAGTGGAGACATAAACATATATAAGCCTTACTAGTTACCTGAGACCTGTGGAGAGCAACCAAGTATCAAGGAAGAGTGTCCCACAGATGTGGTTGCCTGCCTTGTTTCTGCACTGGAGTCTCTGTATTGCATGTCCTTTAGAGAGGCAGTCTCAATTTTTAGTGAAGAAAGCACACCATAATAATCTTTATTGAGAAGGGGATAGGAATGAAATGAGACATAATACATCCTGCTCATCTCTTGTTATGACCTTTTCACCATGCAGGCAAGGGGTATATTGCATGATAAATCATAATACTGGTGATTTTCAAATTATTTGAGATAATGTTGTTAATTTATATTAATTTTTTTCAGACACTGCTCTCTTTCTTATGAAAGACATATACACAATTTCTTTCATTAGGAGTTTGTCTTCTAAGGTCTAAATATTACCGAGTTTGTTAAATCAAAATTTCTTATAAAAATCACTAGGGTTTGGACTGCAGAAAGACTAGAAATGAACTATGGAGCTTGGCTGTAAACTAGAAGGGCTGGATGATATAGTAATACAGTATACAGTATAGATATAGATACAGTAATACTAGTAAAAAGTCTTTAAAATTTGCTTTCCTAATATCAAAGGGAGTACCCACTTATTCACAAACTAGACTTTGCTGTATTTTTAAGTCGTCTTCTCCAATGATAACTGTGGCAGGACTCCTGCGTGGTAAGATAGCGTTTACAGCATATCAACATGATATTTTGCCAGCTGACAGTCTGCCCATACTTGCAGTTATCTTGAATTCATATAAACAAGGACAGCTCATCTTTGAGACCAGGCTAATATTTGTGTTAGATCATCTCCAGCACTGTTACCTCACTTCAGTACCATCGTAATTACAGTAGCTGCATGACTTGCAGTACAAAAAGAGTTTGGGGATGGAGAGCAGAGGGAGACCATGTCAGTACACCAGCACAGGCACGTCCAGTGGTGTTAAATAGGGTGGGAGATGCTATTTTCTTAATACAATAGATGATGATTAGGAAACATCCGTAAAGGAAGAAGGTGGATGAAGAAAGATAAATATATTAATGTAGAAGAGGCTGAGAATCCCAAACTTGTCAGAAGCAAGAGCTATACAATGTTATTAATAACTTCTTCAGAAAGAAATTAGATTTAATGTCTTGATCTTGAAAAGAATTACACCATACTTTCTTACTATCCTACTTACAGACGTCATAGGTGAGCTCCTAAAAATACCAAAGGTAATTATAAACATCCTGTTAATAGTGTCATTTGATTCCAAAGAAAGGCACCCCGATGAAGACAAGAGTTAAAAATATAGCTCTAGGAAAAGATTTGTTTCACCTCACAAATAGATGATACCTTTTAAAACCCCTGTTGGATTGTCCCACCTACTGTGTTTGACTTCAGGAACTGGTTTTGACTTCCCATGTTAACTACATTGCAAAATCATGACTTTGAAAAGACATGGCTGACAAATTTAAAGGAAAAATATTCCTTCTGTAAAATATTCCTCTAGAATTTTCTGTGTTTGATTATCCCTAAAACTAAACCTCTACACCCTGCTTTTATATAAATATTTACAAAACGTTTCAGTTGCTAGAGCTGTTCTTGCTGTTGGTCTGTTAAGTTAATCATTTGCTTTTATCATTTTATCATGAAAAGTAATTTGTATTTTCTGTTTATTTTGATGACTTATTGGTAGCAAACAGAAACAACCTCCCTAAAAAGCTGGGAACCTAAAGTGGCCTAAGAATCAGCAAAACAAAATTGATCGCCTGAGTGAAAAAAGATGAAATTCCTGAAAGCTTAGAAGAAAGCTGCTTGAATAGATTGTTTAGACCTTTTCTTATTGTCAACTTTCATAAACATCAAGTGAAATAATTTTCAATCTTTTTTGACAGTTGCATTTTTATTACATATTTATTTCATTTTTATTCAGCAGGCATTTTGTTTACACTCACTTTTGTGGACCCTCATAGCCTATGTCATGCCACTGCTTTTGGAAGGTATATGTCCCATCCAGTGCTTAAACCCACAGGTGAAAGGAAATGAAAATAATCTACTGTATTTCTTATAAAATTTTAGAGTATCTGTAAAGTGGCCTAAATGGTTGTGGGGTTTTTTTGGTAACTCTTATTTCCCGTCAATACTTAATTTAATAAAAAAAGGAATAGTTCATCTTAGGATATCAGATTTTGTTGCAGAGATGAGCTCTGGCTAGAATACAATAAAATTGATGTGCTTGTTTAGATTATTTACTTGTTTGAAATGGTGACTTACTTCTCTATTCTGAAGATATGAAAGCAATCAGATTCATTTGATTACTTCTGACCATAATTATGTTTTCTTCCTGACAACATGAATATAGTAAACTAATATAAGAAGGCTCGGGGACAACACTTACACGCTACTTCCTACTGAAAACAAAATAAAGAGCCCACTGAACATTTAATGTCATGAGGTAATTTGAACTCTCCCCTCTGTCTGTGGAACAGACTAAATGATGCTTTTCCAATTCAAAAATATACAGTGCTTCATAGCTTCTTAAATATTTTCAAGTATCGTTAACTTATTATGCAAAATCTTCTATATCATTAAATAAATAAGCACTCCGAGGCAGTGGAGTTTCTTAATTGCAAGCTGCAGAACATGGCAGTTTTCAAAACCTGGTGGTAAAGTATACTGAGATGTTTGTGTAACAGGCAATACTGAAGGCGTACCTGAAATCAAAAGGATGTGAAGAAGAAAACCTGGAAGAACCTTACAGATCAGTTAGGACTTTAGATAAATCTCCCAGCCATATTTCCTTCACTTCTCAGTGTCCTGATTTTGTAGCACCACATGGTAAAGGACTAAGACAGGACTAATTTATGGCTGTTGTGTGTAATTGTGATCTCAAGTTTCATTACAGTAATAAGGAATAGGGCTGTAATGGTAATTCAAATCCTAGAGGACTTTGGATAGATCTCTAAATGGGCAAATCTCCGTTTGGATTTTTAGCAACTCAGAACTTCATCCTGTACAGGCAAGTGGGCTAAAGGATCCTACATGACACTACACAGCAATTGATTTCTCTAAACCCTCTACAAAGTCACGGGACTGCATATTCGACTAGAGGCTATATAATTTAAGTTCACTTGCTTATCAGACCTGCCTCTGTTCCGCCCACATGGCATGGATCCTTAATGCTCACTGATGACTGTGAGTTTAGAACGGATATCATCCTTCAGTCTGGGTTTGAGTAAATGCAAAGAGATTATGGATCATTAAAGTAAAAAAAAAAACAACATCGACTCCTCCTAACCTTGAGACACCCTCTGCTGCAAGTTACATCATGAGAAGAAAGGAGAAAAATAAGACATCTAGCCATCTATTCCACTACCAGACCAATTAATCCTTAGTTTTTTTGAACAATGTTTATTGAGTTTAACAATGCAAATTAACCTACAACACATGTCTTTTACTTCAATGGGAGTGTGGTCTCAGAAAAGGGGACAACCCCAAAGACTAGTATTAAGATTTTCTCTTTAATTATATTTTAGCTTTAGCTCTGGGTAGCTCAGGTGAGGAGACTCGACAATTTTCCATTGTTAGTATTGGAAAAAGTACTTCTCTTAAAAGAAATGGAATGATGAAGCCCTAGAGTTTATTATTATGACAGAAATCTTTCAATTCATAATCAAATTTAATAAATATTTCAAGTAATTTTGTTTCTTCAAAACAGATTATAAAACATCAGAAGCCAAGCCAGGGAGAGAGAACAGTGGTGGATATTTATTCATAGCCATCTTTGATAAGAACTGAATTTCATTTTTAGTGTGAGTGTCAGTGATTCATTTTGTCTCCAGTTTATCTGCTTTTCTTTCTGCACAACTTTGGAAGAAAGATATGTACAAGTGGCATGGAAATATATGAAAAAACATCTACTGAAAAAAAAACAAACAGTAGGAATTGCATACTGTCTTAAAACTAATCTCTTGTTTTCCCATGGAAAAGACAACTTTTTCAGAGGTTACTATACAATATGACATTTTTATATCTTGCAAGTTTTCAATTAGATTTTGAATCTGAGGACATCTTTAAAAAAGAATGATTGAGACAGAAATGTCTTATAAGCAGAGAAATAAGGGTGAGGTCTCATGTGCTCTCATATCTAAAAATTTCATTAATGGAAATGCATAAACAGAACAGATTAAAAAGTGTTTGAGACTTGAAATCAGAGAAAAATTTATCTAATGGTGTTGGAGTTTTATTTATTTACTGTATATATTGATTTGTCATCAACCGTGAAACAAACCATGTTTCTGAGTCAGCTTCCCCAGCAACACCCCATGCAAAGTAACACTTCCATTAAAGTATATATTCACAACAAAAAGAGTACTTATAGAATACTCTAATTCTATCAGACACATTTGGGAGATGACCAAATATTATCTTTTCTCCTGAGAGTAAAAAATGACTAACAATGATAACACAAGGCATTGAAAAGGTGTTCTTCCCCACCTTCCTACAAGACAGAGAAGACGACTTAACAGAGAATGCATCTCAAATTGTGGTGATCCAATCCTATTTTTGCTGACTGTAGGTAGGGTATTCTACCTTCTGAAAAGACATTGGGACTTCACAGCATGTAAGTATAAAAAAGATTAGATTTCAGACTGTAAATTCTCCTGAAAAAGATCTCTATGTACAAATTTCTCAAGTGAGACTTCATCACAGCTGAGACTGTTACACCACCAAAGTTATTCTGAACAGCTGCAAAAAAATATGGTTTGTTATTTGTATTTATGAGTAAAATGTGATGGCTTTGGGACTAAAAAATCTGCAGTTCTATCTTGCTGTTTCCCATAATAATCATAGACTGGTTAGAAGTATATTTGTTTAGATTATAGAAGCCCAACATTAGTTCTTTTTTAGTTGTTGTTTTGGGTTTCTTTTTGTCATAAGTCTGATTTTCCATTGTCTTACTTATTTCTGTTGCTCTGTTCTTGGTTCATTCTGATTTTTTTTTAACTGTTTAGTATAGCTAAAGCTGAACAAAGCATGAATGATACAATTTAACAGAAGTAATAGAAATGGTCTATAAACCATCAGAATATATAATCGAGACAAAAGTACCTCTTGCCAACATTCAGGATTCCAACACATTACAGTCATGTAAAAAGTTAGCTTTCTGATTTACTGCATGTATGTCCTTTACTGAGTGTAATAAAAGAATCTACTTTAATCATTAATGCCATACAGCCTAATACAGACCATATACTGTCCTTGATCTGTTGCTGAAAGATCGGGCAGAAGATTAAAATGTTTCATGCAAATGTCAAGGTGCCTATGTCCCTGATGGCTTGCCCAGTAAGTAGTAGAATAAAACAGAGTAATTGTTTTTAGCCTTCTCTGACTAGTTTTTATTAATAATGCCCAGACATAAATGCTGCCACTTTTCAACAAAGTAAAAAAGGTACAATAATAGAAAGTTGGAAAACTTACTCTTCAGATTTTCACTGGGCTAGGACATTAGTGTAAATAGGTGTAACTTCATTTAATAGAGAATCTGAACCATATGCATATTTGCATTATATAAGCAAAAATTACCTTGAATACTGGATGTCTTTTAGAAATTGCTAAGAAGTGACATTTGGGATTACCTGCAAATTTTGAACTTAATTTATAAAATATGTTAACTAAAGAAAGGTTGTTTGGACAGACTGAGTAGGGAGGAATGATATTTATTCTTTCATTGCAGGTCATCTCTGGACAAGTATGTTTTTTACTCCTGCAAATAGTAGTCAAGTGAGAATTAGGCAGTGCTTGGAACAGAAGTGCCAAGAATCAAATTCCAGGGTGGCTCACAGGAATTTATTTCTGAGATCACAGACACAAAAGCAAATCAAGAGTTTGTGCTCATCTGCAGAAATGTGATCCTGGAAGAAACCAGCTCTGTTTCCAGAAATGAAGTTGCAAGTAGAAAAGATTGACATTAACCCTGGGCAGATCTACTAAATTTATGTTAATTTGTCCTTTATGGGTAATTGTGACTGATCAGAAGATATGTGTACGAGAGTTGTAGGAATAATGCAAGCTTTGTAGGGAACAAGTTCTAGATACGTAGATATTGGCCCTTCTCTATCAAATGTGTATTTCATTTAAGAAATATGGGCGTATTTTGCTCACTGTGGAATACAGCAGCCAGTAAAATATGTACTCCAAGGAAATGCGGATGCCAGATGAAGAGGGACTGGGCAACAGCATTAGTAGTTTGTGAATATGGAGTGTAAGGTATTATGTTTGTTAGGCAGAAGTGCTCATTTTCTTGTCTTAGTTTCAATTTAGTGTAGACAATTGTTCCAGTCTCTATAGTGTCAAATAAAGAATAACCAGCCAAGCAGCACTTGTGATTCCAGTGACACAACATGTATTTCCTATGTGTTATTTCCCACCTCTTGTTTTTCAGAGTAGATTAGTTTTAGAAAATTCTTGCACTGCCCCAGGGAGAGATGCATTTTAGAAATTCCATCCTTAATGAATAGCCTACCTGCCTTGTTCAAAACGCTTCTGCAACCATGGACATTATTATATACACATCAGAGAAAGATGAAAACCTCCTTTTATTAAATGGTTCTCAAGCATTTTGTAACATTTATATCTCAAGCATATAAAATATCTGCATTTCAGGAGTCCAAGACTGATATCTCCTTCTTTTAATTTCCTAGGAGGGACTGGTACTCTGCAAAACTTACTAAGTTGGTATGTCCCATACCTGTATTACCCAGTTTGGGAACTGCTTCTTTAGGTAAGAATTAAAGTGACTGTTTTTCATTTTACTTGTCTTATTTAGATGCTCACTAAACCTGGCCTGATTTTATTGAGTTTCTTTTCATACAAGTGTTTTAAAGTTATTTTTTTTTCCTGTCAGTGTATCTTTCTTCACAGTATCATTAATATGGTACAGCTCCCAGTTCTTAGTCATCATCATCTTCACCCAAAGCCCAGAAATGAGTGACCAACAGTCCTGCTCAAATTTTTGTGTTTTCATTATACCTTCTGCTTTTAAATCTATCAAGACTTCAGGTAATGGACTCATGACCTGTACATAAAGTAATATTCAAACTTATATTAAAGCCCTGAAAACAAATGTGAACTGTCAGAGAGAGGCAATTGGATCATCAGTGCTTTCATCCTCAGGCAAAAAATATCACCTATTCTTTGGCAACTGACAGTGAAATGAATGCTTAGTGTGAAGTGTGGTTTATGCCTTATCAAAACTGTTAATTCAGTTTCAGGAAAAGAAAAGAGTCTTTAACTGGGAAGCTAGAAAACAACTGCTCTAATATGTTTCTGTAACCTTTGCAACAACAGAGAAAACATTCAATAGGTTACCCTTGAAGCACAGCCCCATGGAAATAATTGTTTGTTCACATGCATTAATAGGTTCAAAGAGACATTGATTTATTAAATAATGGGTTGTAAGTACTGAAGGCAAAGGCTAAACAAACTCACATGGAAAGAGTATTACTCTAAAAGATGACACTGTAGCTCTCGTTATCACTAGCAAATGTAAATCAATTTAAACTGAATTACTGACATTTTTACTGTATTTAATATATGTAATTTCATACATTATTTCTAATTTTAATGTATGCATAGTTAATATGAGTTGGCATGGTTCCATTCTTTCCAGCAGAACTCTAGTGATTTACCCCACCTTAAGATCTTACTCATTAACAGCAGTTATCCTCCATTAGTTATAATAATATCATTACATGACTATTAGGAAATTTTTTTAAAGACAAATATTTAGAGAGTCATTGATAACTTGCTTCTTGTAATGCCTATGGAAATGTAGGTTGTCTAGATATGAACATTGTCTGAAAATGAGAGTCCAGCTGGAAAGAAATCGCAATCAGTAATAATGCCTTTTATTTTTAAAAAGCAATGAAACGTTATACTAAGAAAACAGTAATTTAGAGCATGTCACCAAGTAGATTGATTATATCTTGAATATATTCAATTTACTTCATATTATTTGCTTTAATAAAAATTGTGTTTCATTGTTTTGGTTTGTGCCTAGCTATGGTCTACCTAGAAAGTAAAATAGGTCCCTTTTCAGGCATAAGCTTAAGTTATTTTGCAGAGGTACCACTTTCCATAAGGAAAATAAGCTGATTTGTTAAGAAACATTGTGGTCAGGGAAAAAGAACAAAACCCAAAGGGAAAAGCCGACAAATGTCTTCTTAGGTTTACTCCTCCATGCTTTATACAAATACATTAATGTTACACCAATTAATTTTATTATTCTGAAAACATGCCACATTATTTTAAGAATGATGCAAATTCTGGTTTTGAATTGATAATACTGGACCATCAGTACTGTAGTTTCTAATCAAACTGAGTAGAAAGAGGTAAGGAAAAAAAAAATCTAGAAGTTATAACCTATGTAAAGAGAAATATAACAAGGGTGTTACAGGAAGTGGAGTTTTGGTAAAAAGCACTCTGCAATGTAGTTTTGTACTTCGACATCAATGTTTTTTTGTGGTCATTTGAAAGGCAAAGGTTTTAATATTCTTCTCCCCTGTTTATGCACTAATACAATATTCATACGTCATGCTGACAAATGTCATCTTCAGTGAATACATATATGTAAGTTAAAAAAAGAATGGGTTTGAAAAATGGACAATTGTTTCTTATTTAAATACCAGCTGCACACTTAATTGATCTATTTTGAAAATGTGACTCACGTATTGTACCCCAAAAAATAAATTAGTACTGTCTAAAAGACAATGAATCCAAGTATGTTTAAATAAAACATATGTATGTTTAAAATAAGTATTGTAACAGTTGAGTGTACTTAAAATATATCTTTAAGTCACCAGGAACATTGAAAACTTTAAAGGGCAATGATACATTACCACTTTGCCATCAACTCTATACCAGAGAACAGCAGCGGAAGGAATATTAAATGAAAGAAGGGAGTCAGGAGGAATCAGCAGTTGGTTACACAGTACAGTCAAACCTCTAACAGCTTTTACTCAAAACGTTTACATTTTCAGTCAGCTGTATGCTTGAACAAAGAGTTAATTTTCATCTGGAATGCTATTAATTTAGGGAAATGACAGCAGTAATAGAGTCTGAAACATTATGTTGTGTTCTGGATTCTATACCTCTTCTCTTCCCTGCCAAACCTGAGAGACCATCTGACATCAGAGTGCTGAGGGTTTTTGTTTGTTAGTTTTCTTGTGCAAAACCACATCAGGGTACTTCCCAATTAATGGACCTGTACCAGGTCCCTCTGTAGAGGTAATCAGCAGTGATCCATCACAGCTGTCACATCTGGCCTTGTACTATACTTTTCAATATATTTCAGATGTTTTTAATGTACGCCTTGTACTTCAACATAAACATAACTTTAAATTTTATGAGCCTAATAAATGTAACAAATTAACCCAGCCTATATAAACATAACAAAAGCACAAATAAGTATTTAGAAAAAATTAGGTCATCTCATGTGTGAATGTAGTAATAGTCTATTTCCACTTCCATTACATTTATTGTACACTTTCAACATGCTACCTACAGTATTTCTGAACGCCTCTTAGCCTGAATCTTGCTTAAACAAAGTTGCTAAGGGAAGCATGAAAAGTTCCTTTGTTGTATCTTAGTTTTTCTTGGCTCTGTTATGCACGGCACGAAAGCAAGAAGTATTTGGCTCTATGTATCTAAGTTGTCATTTGGAAATTTCAATAGAACAAAGCTGATGGTTTCTTTCCCGTGTGCTGAGGTTTAATTTAAACCATGTCACCCACCTTGAGCGATGATGTCATATCCCTCTGTGACAGCACTCTGAGGTTCTCTGAAGTTGCCAGTGAGTTAGTGCCATTCTCTCCTCTCATAAACGTTGAAAAACTGCAATAAAGAAAAATATAGCACTTGTTCATGGAGCAAATTTGTAATTTACGGAACAAATGCCGGAGCCAATGTTTAATCCTCCATTAAAGAAGAATGAAAAAAAAAATTAAAAAGACTTGCAGACGAAGTTTTAACAGATGTCTTTTACGTCATCATGATTGTCTAGTAAGTCCCCACAACCAATATCAAATACTGAATAAATACTTTGTGATGTTATGCATTGTATAAATACTTTGGATTTGAGGCATAAGGAATATTTGTACTAATATGACAAACTGATAACTAACTGGTAAGTAACATTGATTAAATTTAAATTTATACATTTTATTTTCTCTGTATACAGCAAAACTAAATCAATCCTTGTAGACCATTTTAGACAAGCCTGTCAACTCTAAGAATGTTTCTACACCAGAAAATAAATACAGTGTTCTTTTTCTCAGATTTGAAAAATCTTACTTACAGGTATACCACTGAAGATTTTTATATATGGCCTTTTTTCTGCTTGAAAAGCAATTGTTCTTTGTGTAAATTATTTTGCCCTCTTCCTTCTTAAATGGAGATTTTTTGCATATGAACTGACAGGTACTCGAAATATTGTTTATGCTTCTCACCTGTAAATGTTGTTGTTGTTTTGTTGGGTCTTTTTTTGCTTCTTGTGGTATTTTATATATTACTTAACTCAAAGAAAATAATTTAAAATATTTGATTTAATTCCCACCTCTAACATTTTATTCCTAAGGAAAACAAAATCAAAACCAAAATCCAAATTTCCCTCCAAATCTTTCCTGGTCTGTTAAAGTAGTATCTATACTTTTGATGGCTCTCTTATATTACTTTGAACAGCCGGAAGTTCTCATCGTTTAAATAGAATGTATCTTTCACCATTCCAATTAAATCAAGGTTTTTTAATATAAACAGTTCAGGATGTGTAAGCATATGGCTTTCCTGATTTATGCCTACACCTATATTAAACAGTTTTGCACTGGCCTAACTTTGTTCAGTGAAGACTACATCAGTATAATTCTGCTGTCAAAAATACAGCAACTTTTAGGTGCGTAACTCCTTATGCTAATATAAACCTGTGTAGGCTACAGAGAGATAGTCCACTGTAAAATGTTCAGATGACTTTGACATAATAAAAGAAGAACCTACGAAGGAAGACAGAAACCGATTTCTAAGAACAGAAGGAATGTACCTCAAAGGCAGGGAAGTATTTATCCTTCCATCCTCATGCTGTGATGGGAATGGTAGTAGGTTATCCTTTGTTTAAGTAAGTCTGCTTTTCTTTTTATTTACAGGGAACAGTCTCTGCACCTGTCCCAGAAATTTCCCCTGGATTTGATTTAGCAGAAACTGTTTTCTTGGTTTCAAAGCAAAGCCCAGGAGCTAGACAATCTGGAGACCAGTACTCAAGATCAAAGCTTTTCAGTGTATACACACCCAGAATATCTACAGAGCACTGGCTTTGAAATCTAAGCTTTATTGACTCTGTTGTTCATGAAATGACTTGTTTGAATATCTATTATTTCCAGTGATATACTACTTATTGCTTTTTGTGATGTTTTAATTAATGCTCACAAATGTTATCAGATGAAGGGGAATAAAAAAGGAGAAAATATTTTTGCTATTAAAAAGTAGCTTGCAGAAGCAATAGCATCAAGCTGCCAACTATGCTTTAATATGCATTTTTATTTTCCATATTAATTTGTTTACATCCAAGTGCAGAACATCTATAACTTAAGTAAGTTCCCCTTCTGTGCTGGAAGTCTTTTTTACTTCATCATGTAAATGGAAAAGCTTTCATATCCTCCCCCAAATATTTAAGTCTGTATGCATGGCAGGATATTGACTCTGTATAATGTATCTCCCAGAACAGTGAAACAGGCTCTGCATGGGAGTATGTGTATGCCCAATATGCTATGAAAAATATGAGAGATCTCAGAAACAAACGTTTAATTGTTTTTTTTGGGACAGTGGCAAAGCTATTGGAGAAACATAAAACTTATTAACATTCCAAACAACATTCGTGAAAATGTAAAAAACATTTACTTTCTGTATTGGTAGCCATTTTTCCTCATATTTTTAATTATATTTCTGACAAAGCAACAAGGAAAAAAAGCCTGTTTTGTCTAATAGATCATTTGTGCTCTAATAAAAAAAAACACTATATAAATCATGGTTTATATAATCAAATGTTAATAGCAACTATAATGAAGCAGGTACATTCCACCTACATAAAAAGACTAACAGTAACATGCAATCTTTCATGTCCTACATACTATCTATTAAGATCTAAAATTATGAAAATCATTTTTAAAAGGAATTATTGATTTTTATTTATTTTAAAGCATTTTAATACCAAAATAAGAGGAAAAATAAAGAAAAGGAGCAGAATATCTTCAACCTTCATTTTCTATGTAGCAGGTGCTTGAGAACAGAGATTTAGCTGTCAGTAAAGACAGTTCCTAGCAGAATGAGGCATCTGTCCCAAATTGCACAGTAGTTCCCTTTGCCACTTTGTTTTCATGCTTTGTTTCCCATTTCTGTCTTGTTTGTTTTCCTCATTTGTTTTTAGTGTTAAGTGAAAATGCACACCAATCTGTGTAATTTGCATGTCAGGGATGGGACACACTATATCAACACATCATCGCAGGAAATAACAAGTAACACGTCTCTCACTGTATAACCTAGAAAACAGAACTGAAAGGAAACCTTTAGTGCTCTGTTTTGCTGTCTTCCTGCTGTGCAATCTCAAATCCCTTTTAATAGACTCCAAAATATCACTCAAGCAGGCGATGCAGGAGATTAAAATCTATTAAACCAGGTAACGCTTCATTTTCCACAGAACTCTAGATGAGAAGAGGTCATGTAAAAAAAAAAAAGCTACTTTTAAGTCATGTAGTTAACATTTGAATATTAAATGAAAAAAGCTGCCTCTTCTAGTCAGCATGGCTGACTTCAAAGTGTCCTGAATAATTTGTCCAGCTTTGGGCCCTCTGTACAAAAGAAATGTCAATAAATTGGAAAGTGTTCAGTGCTGGGCTACCGAGATGGTTAGGGAGCTGCAACACTTGACCTGAGAAGAGAAAAATATGTCTGAATTTGTGTGGCTTGGATGAGGAAAGGCTGAAGTGTATAGGTAATAGTTATATTGCTATAATTCAGATAGCAGTCCTCAACTACTTAAAAGAGGACTTATAGAAAACACGGATCCAGACTTGTTCTGTGTGCCTGAGAGTAGAATACAGTGGTCTCAAGTGGCAGCACAAGAAACGCAATTGGGCATATGGAAAAAAAACACCTTGCCAGTGGTTAAGCATTGGAACAGGATAAGCATTGGAGCAGCTGCAGGATCACCATTCCTGAAGACTTTCAGCATTCATCTGGGAAAGGCTTATAGTGTCTGGTCTAACTTTGAAGCTAGCCCTGCTCTGTGAAAAAGTCTGGAGCAGTTTTAACTTTTAGTGGTCTCTTCCAACCTATTTTTTTCTTTGATTCCATGTTCATGAGATGATTGAAAGTTTATTTCAGAAGACTCTTCTGGAGGTTTTGTTTTGTTGTTGGGGTTATTTTGGCCATTGCAATGTTTAACGTGATCCAGAATTGCCTTGTTTTTCCTTTAAAATAAAAAGCTCACAAAGTCTTGGGATAAATACAGAAAGCCTTTCAAAACTGGATTTCAGAATATCTATGCTTTAGCTAACATCTGTATTAGTCACTCTATCCTGCATTTCCACAATCACTCAAAATAATTCCAACACTGGAATTTTAGAAAAGATCTCATGCTTGATTAGATATATATATATAGGAAAAGCTTAATAACCCTGCCCTGAAGAAGGTGGCTTGTTTATTTAGTTTCATAGACAATTTTCATCAATGTTACCACCTAAGCATCTCACAATCCCCTGTTGGATTGAAAATTCTCTGATCGCAGGAGCTGGTCTGCATGAGAAGGCAAAATGAAGAGTAATTACTTGTATTTTAAATTACCACATTTATAAAACTTACTACACTTCTACCTCTGTCCACTGTCTTTCTCACTTAACATGGCTTTTACAATCCTATGTCATTTGTCTCAGGGGTATGGTCCAGGATAGGCTCTCACAGTTCTTATAGTCATTGGTTACCACAACTTGTGCAGGAAATACTGACTGAGCACAGGCACCTGTTGTCTTTCTCTTGCAGAATTTGAGATCACAAAGTATAAATGAGGCATTTCTTAAGCAAAAATAATATTTATTTGAAATAGATAAGAGAAAGCAAAGAAATAAAACAGAAATGTCTACGAGAGTGTCTATGTGGTGGTAATGCGAGCAGTCTGAAGTTTTTGAGTCATATGTTAATGAACCTATCTGTTTTCCTCAAGTTGGGTTCAATTATTTTAGGCTTTATCAAGCTCTTCTTTAGTCTATCTGCATTAGGTGAGCAACTGCTTCTTCCGGGCTATTCCTTCCATCCTTAGGTCTTTAATCATAATCATTTAAAATAACCCAATAGATTCTGATACAACAAGTGTCTCAACTTACAAAACATGGGGTACATAAGCTGTTATTAGCAGCTTCCAGTCCCTTTCACAAACCAACAGTAAGTGGCTATCTCCTGGGACCAAGAAGAAATCATGATAAAACAACAGGTTTTCAGCGTCACCATGCCTGGAGCTGCTCCAATTTGCACAACACCTTCAGCCTGGGGCTATGTCAAGTTTTATTAGCTGAAGTCTGCAAGCCAAACAACTGTTGAGGCTAGTTCAGATAAGTTTCCAAATTTCTGGATTTTAACTGGGTTAACCATGTATGATAAACTGCTGGGATGTACACATGACTTTTAGGTTCAAATATTGAGGGGGGAAAATATTCCCTGACAAAATGAAAGAAAAATTACATCAGGATTTAAGATGATTAGTATTTTTGATTATGCTCCTCTGTGAGGTAACAGTTATTGAACAAAAACCTATGTTGTTTGCATAAAACTTTTGCATCACTTTAAGTGATTTGGCAATAAATAACTGAGAATAATTATTTCAGAAGCTAGAGATCTGAAAACATTTCAAGAATGCCCGTGGAAACTATGCATGCCTCATAATTCCTTGTGCCTCCTCATGTTGGTTATAAAGACTTGTGAAGTTTGAAAGCCAAGATGGAACTACTCCAAGACAGGTAGCTTGGGCTGCTATGACTGTGAATAGCAATTTAATTAGTTTTTTTAAATGTTGTCCTAAGTGCTTGTCCCTAGGGTCACCCATCATCTTTCTTTTCATTCTGAGTATTTTTTCCTCCAATCTATAGATTTTCTCACACTGATAAATGCATTTCTTTTATGATTATTATTCCTGACCTTTTTATTATAAAAACTAGATTATATGTCTCTATATTAAAGGTATTCTAATGTACATACATTACATATGTTATGCTATATTATATTTTTATTGTATTATTAGATGATATTGCCTACAATGTGTTTCTTATAAAAAAAAAATATACAAGAAATCAGTTATGTGGATTTGGCTCTGTATGTCTGTCCTACTTCAATTTCAAAGATATTGTATTAACATCCTAACATATTTGCATGAGTTACATTAAGGGAAGCCATAAATGATACTTTTTCTGATAATAATTCTTTGCTGTATTTAATATTCCTGAAAAATGTGGATTTTTTTCTCCCATTCTGACAGTGTATAGTCTAAATATTATTTTTTTTTCTAAATTTATTTTGACTTTGTATACTTAGGTTGCTCAGTTACATGGAAAGGTCTAAGCCATGGTATTTGCATCATGATCAATCTTTTGTAAAATATTAACATATTTGGTTCAGCATTTTCTGTTAAGATTTGTCTTAGTCAATACTGGCTTTCACCCCCAAGAGGGATCAAACTTCTTTTTCTCTTCATTTTAACTTCTAAATAGCTTTGGATACATGCAACAGGGTCTTGGTTGGTTACTTACTCGCTGCAGCTTTGTCTCTCAGAAAACACTGTACGACAATATAGTTTCATGCAAATTGACCTAAACAAAACTCTTATGGTATGAATAAATTACTGTACTGTAAAGGCCTTAGTGCTTTTATGTATTTAGTTAAACAGCTGGCATTGGATTTACACTGATTACTCATCCTATGATCTTCCTTTTGAAAGGAAGCAAAGGAAAATAACTTCTTTTATGAATCAATGCAATCTTATCTTCTAGCTCATTCTGTTTTCTGTTGTTCTGGTCTTTTCTGTTTTGTTTAATTTTGTTTAAATTTTGTTCCACTTCGATAATCTCAAAGACTGTTAATTCTCTCAAACTGTTGTCATTTTCTCAGATTTCTTGTGAAAATTTTCACCTCAATACTTGTATACTTATCTGGTGCCAGAAATGTGTGAAGTTTTTTTTTCAATCTTGAATGCAAGCTATCTTATTTAGTCATGAAAAAGTAACAGGAGATATAGTTATTCATAATTTAATAGCTGTTGAAATAGAACATATGTGATCTTTGTGATTATCATGTTATCAGTTGTCTGGGTTTAGTTAAAAGAACTGATTAAAATTCTTCAATGGAGATTAATAAATCCACCCACCTGCCCAAAAACCTGAGAAAAAGAAAGATTATAAGGGATTAGGAAATTTAAAAATTCTAATGGGGAAGAAAGTACACTATTTGTTTACAGAGCATGGAAATTCTTTGATGATGTGAAAGAAGATGTACGATCCATAAGAAGTCGTGTGACCAAGAGACCATGATGAAAGAAAGAAACAGAGGCTGAGAAAGGGTTGTGTTGTATTGATCCTATTTTTGCCTTCCTGAATGCATATTTTCACATGCTTTTTACCAAGGTGAAGGAAGTTATTTTCTATTACTTACTAAATGGTTATAAACTGAGTTTAGAGGCCTATTCGTTGGATCACAGGAGGGTGTGATGAAGCTTCTGTGCCAAAAAACCTCTACTTGTATGTAGTTGGGTCAGCTGGTCTAAAGAAAATTGCTTTACCTTTTCTATGGACTTTGCTTTCATTTTCCTTTTTAGATTTTCATTGTTGCAGTAAGCTTTATAAACCGCATATAATTGATATATTTTTATTTAAGAAGAAATTGTTTACCCTATCAGTGATGTTATAAGAAATGAGGAGCGTCACAGAATACTCGGACCTTAATTTTCTCTTATCCTTAGCCCCCTTGATTTGCTCTGGCTGTGCAAAGTGGCTTTAAAATTACATTTCCCATGTCTTAAAGGCTCCTAATCAGTACCACTGCCAGAGAAAAGGACCTTAGTGTAAATGAGAATCAGGCCTCCTGAAGAGCGTTTGCACAGCAGGTTGTCACTAAGGTTATTTAGCTGCAGCTGCTTCTGTGGAAGAGGCACATTTAGAAAATTCACTGTTAAGTGAAATTCCAACTCCCATTTGCTTTGCACCTCCTAGGATGGTCACAAGCCAAAGTATAATGATGCATCACATAGCTTGTGGACCTGTAAGAAATATAGTGTATTCAAGTAACCTCTTTTTACCAGGATGTGGTCCTCTTACTGTTTAAGAAGCCAACTGAGTACGTAAGAACGAAATGTAGTATTGGAAGGGATTTTAGGGAAGCTATTTAAATAGCCCATCAGCACCGACAATTCATTTCTGGTAAAATGTTCAGGAAAGGTCTAATTTATGCTCAGTACTCCACTTGAAGACAACTTAAGTTAGAGATGGATTTCAATGATTTCCATATGTAAGTGGAAAATTACAGTTTGGTCTTTTTGGGAAAAAAAAAAAAGTACACAACCTCTCACAATTTTAATTCAATATTTGTTATCTTTTTTCTTATATGTACAAAAAACATACAGAAGAATTGGAAAAAAAATAATAAACCTCTTTCCTATTCTTCCAGTATGGGCTACTGAGTCTTCTGTGTATGGCTGGAATGAGGATGGATTATTCAGTAGGTTACAGTGGCAAATGCAGTGTTTCATGGAAAATATCTTTTGATAAACCTACAAAAGATTTGTCTGTAAAGGAAGGACACAATCCTTGACAGAAGGATGCACTGTGAGTGTATAACTTCTTTCACACAGGATAATGCTCTGGATCTGCTAAGTTTGTCTTCTGAACAGTAAACAGTTCTTCATGGGTAACTTTAACAGCCAGAGAATAACATTTTACTCTAGCAGGAAAAACTTACTATTCTGTCCAGAAAAGCAATAAATTCTCTGCAGAACATAAAGGTAGGTAAAGATCAGATTCATCCATGCTGTAACAAAGCAATATTTGTATTTTGTACTCTCATTCAATGTTCTATTACTAAAATATATTGATATTCATATATAATATATTTGCAGAATATATTTATGATCAGGAACTTGTTTCTTCAACACTTGTTTCTTTATGTTTTCTTTTGTCTCATTTTTCTTTCTTATCATTTATCTTATATTTTCCTATCCACCTTTTACTATCTACTCCTTATATTATTTCGTCATTGGAGACAAGTTCATACTTTTATAGGAAGCTGTTGACATCTGAATTTCAAGCTCTTTTGCTCTCTATTGGTAGTA
This sequence comes from Gallinago undulata, assembly GCA_026546715.1. Classification (NCBI taxonomy): domain Eukaryota; kingdom Metazoa; phylum Chordata; class Aves; order Charadriiformes; family Scolopacidae; genus Gallinago; species Gallinago undulata. The sequence continues at coordinate 44,342,415 of JAOTQQ010000041.1, read as the reverse complement.
GGAAGGAACAAACACAGAGAATTGCTTTCAAAAAAACATCCTTTTCAACTTTCCTGAAGGTTCAATCAGTTGACAAACATCTGTGGTATTATTTGCCCTTGAAGAACTTTCATTGAGTCTTTTGGAGCTATAGCCAAGAGTTTGCCATGACAAAATTCCATGTGAGCTTCCAGGCTGCTGTGCATACAGTCTGGTCTTACAGACACCTGATCTTAGTAAAATCTTACTGGATTTACCTAAGTGTCTCAAGTAACATCATAGTCCTGCAATTGCCACTTGGAAAGTCTGTGTCTTAATTTCAGAGCATTTGTGGCAGATAACTTTCGTTTTTATTCTTTCCATAAAGAAAACAAAGTAAAAACTATTTAAGTAGCTGCTCTATTGAAATCAGAAGGATGAGTTATGCAGATATGATATTTCAGTTTTTCTAAATAACTTTTCTCTCTCTGATACACAACAAATGAATATATACTGTTATATATTTGAACATTTGACAAGGTCCACGTGCTACTTCTTTATAGCTTCAAATAACCTTTCACATTTACTTTTAGTTAAACTGGACATTCAGTTAGAGTGCTGAAGTCAGCTTTCTCTAGATTTTTATGCCTGTTTTCCCAGGCCAAATAAATTGATATTTTGAAATATTATGAAGTTTGAGTGATAATCTTTTTACTGTTTGTTAAGATCTGGGTTTATGCTCACAAGTTTATAAGATCTGTTTCTACCAATTTTATTTTCTTTCCTCATTCTTTCTGACATTTTCTTAAGAAAGCTGAAGCTAGGCTGTACGATCAAAACATCATGTCCATCATTCAGCAAAAAACAAATTACTGAAATAAATCCTAATCTGCCTTTGATTTAAATGATTTTGACTGAAAATTCTGCCAATAGCAGAAATATTATGTAAAGAACTAAATTATACATGCAAAATGGACATGTTACGTGCATTTAGTAGTAGAACACAAAATGTTCCTACTCCAACTGCTGGTTTATTTCTAACCCAGAACTGTAGCAACCGTAGTTGGGATCCAGTGGATGTTTCGTACCTCATAATAACTTACATGTTTTACTAATAGACAGAAAGGAAATAAAACCAAACAAGAAGAGAAATAAAACAGCAGCAGTGCAGACTATGGATATATAGAAACATAAAAATATTATTTTTAAAATTTGCGCATCACTCCTAACTAATTCTTCTTTTCATTGCATCCACATTTTGGGAAGCTGTTCATTGAGACTTATCGGTCCACTATCTGTTGCTCACTAGAACTTTGGATCGAAACCCAATGGAACATATCACTGGAAAACTGATGTCTTAGTATATTTCTCTACAATGGCCTTCAGTTTTATCTGGGAGCCCAACATAAGCCTGTGTGATACATACACACTTCAATGAGTGGCTAATGATGGACTGTAACAGGATAGTCTGATATTTATGGTGACTGTAGGCAGAGAGGAACATTATTCTACTCAAAATAATTAATTCTGAACCACATGTGGAATCAGTTGCTGAGCTCAGTCAAGCTTTCAATGGATGTTCTCACCCTCTTTTTTTCCATTGATGAGGACGTGAGCAGACTAATACAGACATCAGAATATCTTACTGGTGCAGAAATTGCTGAGTCACACTGGCAGAAACACAGCAAAGAAAGCCAAAAGTGTAGGCTGTATCTCTCCTACCTGTGGGGATTTCCATCACCCCCGCTATCAGCTATCTCCTCTCAGTGGAAATAAATCTGTTTTAATTTTATGTATCTACAGTGAAAAGAATGTAAAATAGATTGCATCTGACTTAGAAAACTCTCATCCAAGCTACAACTTTAGGCTGACCTAAATCAGCTCTGCCCATCCCCACTCTGGTGACCTGTGCTAACAGACCTTTAAATACAACATTTCTGACAAAGGCATAATATTGTGAAGACATAGGAATATTCTAATTATATTTCTGTGAAAGATTTTTGTGAGAACCTCTACCACTGACGTTTTGTTCTTAAGCCTCTGAACAGGAGGAGTCAGACAGTAATAAAAGTGCATCCTTCCCCATTAGCACTGCCTGGTACAGGGGACATATTACCAGCCATACAAGTCAGCAGTTTGCAACACTTTCCTATCTACTGAGACAGCCCCTGAAAAGCTCCTTATATGAACACAATGTGGAAATATGACTCTATACTTATATTGATTTTTGAGTTTTCCTTTTGAGTATAAAGAGGTATGAAGGGAGACAGCAGTGACTGCCTTTCTCTTCTTCTTCTTCCTCCTTTTCCCCCTCCCTTTTTCATTGCAAAGCAGTTGTGTATGGAATGAGGGGAAGGGCAGAAAGGAGACATTTTTTTTCGCCACATTCCACTAATATGCTTGAATTGTCACCAAGAGTCTGTAGAGGAGAAATAAACTCTGTCCTTCTGGCAGCTACAGTAAATTCATAGCCCTTAAGAACCTCCTGGCACTGCCCCTGCACATGGCTGAGTCAAAAATTTCAACCTCCCCTTAAAGAACCAAGCATACAAACCAAGATGTATTTTTTAAGAATTTCTAAAACCAGAGCAACTGTCTCTATTAGGAATTCGATGTTTTGTAATTCATTGAAAAGCCAGTACAGAATCACTATCACCTAGGTTGGAAGGGACCTTGTAAGATCACCTAGTCCAACCAATAAAAAAAACCCAAAAAACCCACCACATCCACACCGCACACTAATCCATATCCCCGAGCACCATCTCAGCTCGTCTCTTGAATACCTCCAGGGATGGTGCCTCAACCACCTCCCTGGGCAGCCCATTCCAATGTCTGATAACCCTT
>JAOTQQ010000041.1:44276244-44339513 GCA_026546715.1 Gallinago undulata | reverse complement strand
GACCCTGCCGCGGCTCGCCCGGCCCCGCCCCCAGACACGTCACCTCTCGCTCCCTCTCGCGATTCCCGAGGCCTTTCCTGCCTCTCCGCCTTCCCTCGGCCTCTCCGCCTCCGGGAAGCTCCCTCCAGCTCAAGTTTAAAGCTGCAGGTTTAAAGCTGCAGCGCTCACCGCTGCCCGCGTTGTCCGGATGAAGCTCGCGCTAGGGCCGCTTTTAAATTTGCCGCGGCTCGCCCGGCCCCGCCCCCAGACACGTCACCTCTCGCTCCCTCTCGCGATTCCCGAGGCCGTTCGGGCTCTTTCCGCCTTCCCGTCTCCCGGAAGCTCCCTGTAATACGTTACCATCTATGTATATCAAGTGTTTATGCCTGGAATTTAGCACTTCCTCAAAAGACAGCAGTGAAATTTAATATTACTGAGTTTTGAGAGGGCCAAGATTCTGTTTTCCCCTCGAGCCCTTTATAGATTCTAGAGCAGTTAAAAACTTTGGAAATGTAAAGTTCTGAAAAGCCAAGGAAGTGAGAGGTCACATAGTGATAATGTAAATAATATAGCTACTAATATATTTCATGAGCTGAAGTATTTCAAGGTTTCAGCCATTTACAGTAACTGCATATATTATACATACAGCTTACTTCAGGGCGAGGACATATGTAAAAGAAACCGTAAGATATGTTGGAGAATATGGATATATTTGGCAGCATCTTTACTGTAACAGGTACAAATAACATTAAAATGTGAGAAATAGTAAGATTTCCTAAGGCATGCTGCTGTGCTCAAACTCTAGGAATCATTTAGCACAGACACATATCTTAAGTATCAGCAGGAAAACACCTCAGCCAAATTCTGTTTTTTACTGTGTATTTTGTAATATAACATAAGATACTCTGCAAGGTTTACAATGATAGTTTTCTCCAGCAGATTTCAAAGTAGTACACCAAAAAGGAGGCAGCATCATTTTCTTATTTTTCAGATGGCAAAGTGGAGAAAGGAAAGGTCAAATACCTTGTTGAATGCGAAGAGTCAAAATTTCACCTCAACAGTTTCACCTCAACAGTTGCTAAGTCCTTACCTAATCAGAACCGGCAGATTAAAAGGAACCAATTTATTACAAACAGCAACATTTCTACAATATAAAATCTTGAAACTTACAGAAATATATGTGAGAGTAAAGAAATATTTGTAAACAGACATCTGCATTGTTCATTTGTTTTTCTCACAGTCAATAGTTCTCTCAAAGTGGTGACATGGTTTTGGTAATTAATCATACATACCATTAGTTAAAAAACACCAAAAACATAGGATAAAATGTGTTTATTTAGAAATTGTTCCGATTAACAGTGTATTCAGAACAATGACAAGTTTCTAAACAAATCACCAATTTGCAATAAATTGTGTTCCCACAGCACAGAGCACAGTCTTACCACGTCTATTATTCGTAAAATTATATTTTAGCAGAAGAATCCTAGAGTTCAGGTGGTCTCATCCCCAAAAGCTAACAATTGATCAGACACACTTCTGCAAACCATGTAATACCACATAAAGGTCACCATGGACAGCAAAATTGCTTTTATTGAACAGTATAGTGAAGAGGCATTTAAGACAAAAAAGCACCTTTATGTTATTTTGGGAGGCAGTTCATTGTTTGTGACTATATAATTCATGGTTCTGAAGTCTGAAATTGTAACACTGGCTTGCCTGAATACCTAAAAGACTGTTTACTTTGGGAGTTCAGTATCTCCCAAATGAATCAAGCTGAACAATCTGTTTACATGGAACAATAAAGGATGAAAAGAGTGATGAAATGCATCTGCAACATATTTTGTGAACACCCACACGGGAGAAGAGAGTCACTCTTTAAAAGAAAAACATATATTTGACTATGTCAAATACTTTAAAACACATTTTCTTATTTGATTATTAATAACTGGTATAACTTTCTTCAAAACAAGTGATTTCACTAAAGCAGTATTTATAGTTATAGATGAGTGTATCATAAAACCAAAACCCAAAACAAATAGAAATAAAAATCCCCAACCATATTGGATTAATTAGAAAAAATGAAGTGTTCTGATCCTTCTAAAGCTAATTCAAATTTCATTCAATTTCTTCTTTTGGTAAAAAAGATATTCAACAAAATTTAAATTGTTCCTATACAATATTCAGATTGCACAGAAAAGAGAACATTCTATTGAAAAACTCCCAATAGCATTCACCAAATCTGAAAAGAAAGATATGTGTGGTTTATAATAGAAGTAATCTCGAATGCCGTGTTCCACCAGTGCTATTGAGACTGTTCCAGTAGTCTGGAACAGCTGTTAATAAGCCTGTGAATCTTGCTGTATGGGGCAAGTCAGTGCCGTGTTCTTCTAGCCCAGCTTCATTACTTTGATAACCGATAGAGGATAAGTCATCCAAAGAGATTCCTGAGGGACAATTCACTGTCTGAAGATCAGCATGTATGCATTCAAGCACACTGGAAACAGGACTCAAATGTAAATGATCCTGACAAATTGTATTTTAAAAAAATAGAAAAAAAAAAAAAAACAAACCACGGTTCAGTAAAGAAATTGGAAGATTTTTCCTTCTAATAACCATAATCAGCTGAAGAAATATTGGACAGGAAATAAACAGCTTTGGAAGACATTTGTCAGACATTTGTGAGATTCTGTAGGAAAGCAGTGACACTGGGCAGAAATCAAGAAAACATAACACATGGGAAAAAGTTAAGAGCTTGTTTTATATAAAAGGTAATGAAGAAAGTGAGGGTTATTTAATAATGTTCTTCAGTTCAGACCCCTATAATTTCACTGTAAAGAAGAAACAAATAACATGGTTTCTATCATCCTAAAGAATAGGACAAAAAGCTTCAGTTGTGGCAGCAGAAATTCAGATTATTAAGATAAACTTTTCAACTGTCAAAATTATCAAGCACCAGCCTATGGAGGCTATAGAACATCCTGCTTTGGAAATTGTTTAAGGATAGGCTAGTACAGTATTAGGAATGACCAGTGGTACCATTGACATGTTTTTGGATAGGACAGTTGACTTTTTCAAGTTATACAGTCTTCTGTGCTTTCCTCATGGCTTGTTTCTGCTTGTCATACCATTTCAAGGTTATATCTAAGCAGTGTCAAGTCCCAGTATTTATTACTGCAGAATCTAATTTAAGGCAGTAATTAAAGTTTCTTTACAAGAGAAATTGAGGCAGCTCTGAGTTCATGTGCAGCGATGGCTATAACTAAAATAGCAGGGCTTATCAGTTTTAAACCAAGTGGATCACCAACTGGGATCTAGAAGATATTTTTCCAACAATATCAAATGGCATATTTAGGTTCGTTATGGGGCATTTACCCCTTTCTCATGTGACACTAGTTGCTCTGGCAACAGGATACTATATTAAATAGTATGAGGGTATTCTGTTCTTGTGTCACTTTCTGTGCTGCTAAATGAAGCACAGAGAGACCTCTCCAAGTTGAAAGGTGAAAATATATATTCTTCAGAGAGGAAACGGTCATGTTTTTTCAAGTCATGAAAGCGTAACACTAAATACTTGAAGAGTGTAGGATCCCCTGTATCATATTCAGCATTTAGGCGTCCTTGAGACCATGAAAAAGCTGAAGTACTGTGCAAGTAAACGGCTGTCTAGACTGCAAATGAAGATAGAATACAAGATCTATTGCCAGTGATGGCTACTGTGGCTTATCCTGAGATCAGGGGTAGTGAAGATGTGTAGAAATCGCCATCAAGAAAGCAAATGAGGCAAAGCACAGACCCTTGGAGGTAACAGAGGGAGCTGCAGAGAGATGAAGATGGCTGAGTGGCTGGTTAGGGAATAAAACAAGTCTGAAATCACTCTGCTGGAAATCAGCTGACAAACCTGGCTAAGTAATTCTGTCATTCAAAAACAAAAGCAGGAAGTGAAGTGCAATTTTCAAGCTCTGCTTTGCTGTCTAGCACATACAGCTATGAAGTGTGGAGACACATAAAGATGTACATTTCATTTTAACAGCTAATTGAAACTATCTGCAATACAAGTACACTCCTCACCTCTAATATAAATGGAACTGATTGTTGTTCTGTTGTTGTTTTTAAGACTGTTGTATCTATAGATGGTAAACTTGAATTAGGAGTTTATTTTCATATTTACCCTCAGTCATTACCTTCCAAAGGTCATCAGAATAGTATTTCAAAGGATTTTAAGTTTAACTCATTCTGCAGTAATCAAACATCACAGATGGAAATCTGCATGCTCTGACCTACATTCAGATAGAATAGAATACTCTGTTTTCATTCACATTGTTCAGGGTGTTTTGTTTCGGGTAAATGTTTTTCTAAATTAGATCAAAATCAGGCCTTGTGTTAATACTTTTCACATCTTTTTTCTTTCTCTCTCCCCCCCTCCCCCCCCACCATGAGGCAGATCCAATAAAAGCAAAATATTCCCACCAAAAGATAAAAAAGCCTCCAAAGTCCAGCGTTCTCCTTTTTGGGATCTTCACTAAACTGGCAAACATTAGCAAAATCTTTCTGTTTGTAAATATTCTTATTCTACGCTTTCTTAAACCATCCAAACTTTCAAACCATCCAAACATCCAGCCATTGAAACAGAAGTATCAAACAAAAATACACATCAAAGATTCTGAAAGCTGAAATTAAAAAAAGATTAAAGTTCCCGCCATCCAACAAAATCAGGTTCTTTTTCACCCAACATTGTTCTTTAAGAACCAGATAAAGAATAAATAGAGATATAATTAATTAGATTTTAAATCATTCAGTTAATGAAAAAAACCCTAAGATCCGTGATACAATTTCAGTTTTGGTATTGATTTCCCTATTTTTAACTGCAGAAAATCAAATACTCTGATTCACTATGGTATGATTGCAAAGTTTAAACTTCTGAGCAAATTAGAAGAAGATCACGGTTTATAACACAAAATTCTCTAAAAATCCAAAGAAATAGTTTGTGTCACCAGAAGTCTGGAGGAAATACCACTTTAGGAAAGACTGAAAGAGTTACTTGAGTGAAGAGTTTGTTAAGGAACGCAAAGCACAAGCATTTTAATGTATTTTTTCCCACTGTCGGCACATGCAAATTCTTCTCCTGGAATTCAGAGTAAATAAAAGGACAATTTTTTTGATAGTGAGAGCGGTAAGTAAATTCTTGCAGAAAAAGTTGGCAGCTTCATTGTTTAGAAACTTCTAGCACTAAAATAAGTTGTAGCAGCAGCCCAATGCTGGCCTCAAAGACCTTGTTTTTATTCTGCTTTGAACAAAGCCACTTTCTGTTCTTACTGTGCCTGAATCCTCCTTCTAGCTAGAACAGAGCAGAGAAAGAAAAAAATCTATTTCAAGACAACTTTTGATATTCCAAAATTTGTTGGTTTTTTTTTCTCATTCAAACAAATGTCATGTCTATCATTCTCTTGTTAAAAAAAAAAAAAAAAAAAAAAGGTGTGAGGTGGCAGTTCATGTAGTTTCATTACTAAAGTATACTTATCTAGGAAATACAAAATGTGCTGTCGGATTCCGTTTGTCTAAGTTCAAGGATCTGTTTCATTTCCAAATTAAGACGTGGGATTCAATGTAGATGCCCACACGTGGATGTGTAGTGCCATTTGAAATATCTGCTGCTGACCTCCAGCTATTGTTCCAGAATGGCTCAGGACTCTCCTTGATCTTTTTTCACTTCTGCAAATTGTGTGCCATTTTTTGGATTTGGATGCTTTAGGGCACCTAAAACACTATTATGCATGTATGTGGTGGCAATGAATCAAATTCATAAAGAGGCTAAGATACTTAAATTTCGATGTTTGCATGTAAAGCAGGCATGCACACTCACACTGTGGTCCATGGGGTGCAAGTCAATGTAGCCAGGGATGCACAGAACACTCCCCAGCTCACTCCAAAGCAGACTGTGTTAAAATGAGCTTCTGGTCTTTACAGGGCACTGGTAACCTTAGAGCAGCTGTCTAAATTCACATTTTAATCAGAAAAGCTCAGGTCAATACAGCCAATGGAGCTGAGAGAGGAATTCATCATATCCTAAAGCAGAGGGCTATATACTTAAGACTCCACTGCCTGTATTGACTTCCCCTTACTAAAATGGAAATCCACAGTCCTAGAAGTAGATGGCTAAACCTGTAAACATCAAACATCAGTGGGAGGAATCCCACCTCTACTTTTAAGTCTTGAATCAGGACAGCATCTTTGTTCCTATCAGTCTCCATAGAAACACTTGGATGCAGATTTCTTCATGTCACAGACCAGCTGGTACATCCGTGAAAGTCTCCATTCATACATAGCATCCTTTTTAAAAGAAAGTTTGAAACAAAAAAATTTTAATTGACTGTCTTTGTAGAGCCAAAGCATGGCTTTTCAATGAAAGTAACTTTTGGTGAATATCTTTTTCTTAGACTTTTGACATTATACTTCTCTTCACAAGTCCGAGTAGGCCTCTTACAGAAACTAATTCGTTTTCTTATTTAATGTTCTGAAATTCACAGTTTCAAAGATTTTCCTTCCAGAGATCAAGCCTAAAAGCACTGAAGTTTCCAAGCTTTTTTGTTGATTAAAATAAACTTTACACAAGTGTTTAAACTTTAAGTAATATTGATGACTGTTTTATTTCAATGTAAGAGAGAATAACTGCTTGTTTTACTTTAAAAAAATAATATTTTAATATCAAATAGTATCCTTATAGAATACACAATCCCAGCATTTTCCCAAAATTAATGGATATATACCTTTGTGATCTTCCGTCATTACTCTTCTGATTTTTTTTTATAATTTCCTTGTTGTGGAGGGATATCTACACTGACACTAAAGCCTAGATATCTAAGGCATCTAATTACCCTGTTTTAACACTGGATATAACTTATATCAACCACATTCTTGTTACTGGAATGGAACCGAAATATATATATACACACACTTATATATAAGTAACCAGAATGATATGAATGGTTTTAAACACATTTCTCATTTAAAGAATAATATTCAAATCTTGAAATATAATAGTTCAGAGGAAGTTTTCAAGTAAAAAAAAAAAGAAAAGATCTCTAGATGTTAGTGACCATTCTCATAACATGTAATTTCACTATATTACTTATAATTGGACCTCCATCATGGAGTAATGTTTTATTACCCTAGAACATGTTAGAGAAGTTGTAAATACATGAAAGAAAGATGGAATTCATAGGGAATCAGTAAAATTTTGTGAAGAAACAAACCAGTGCATTTTCTATGGAGAAGTTCTTCATGTACACAACAAAAAAACACAGATCCGTCTCAAATATTCCCCAAAGAATGTCCATCAATTTAAAAGGAAATGATCATACAATTGCCATAGTAATTCAAAATTCAGTAAACAAAGCTGTGTATCAGATTCTTTCAGTTTTTTCAGAGTCAAAACTTTCAAACAAACCAGTTAGTTAACTTTAAGTTTAAAACCTGTTCATAGGTAACTGCTGCATTTATTTCTATCTTAGGGTTCTTGTTCTCATGCTGTATTATACGGGAGGAATTAAAGAAATGAAATTTGCAGCAACTGAAATAATTCTGAAAAATATGGTTTCTGCAATTTTGACCTTTCTTGATAAACTCAAGTGAGGGTGATGAAAGCTGCAATCTTAATAAATCTCCTGCAGCTAAAGATTTAAAACTCACACTGTTTCAAATTAGTGAGGACAGCAATATTTATTTGCTGCTGAATTCTAGCCAGCATGACATTTCAGCAGGAAACGCTTTCTAAGACTTCAACTTATGACCACAGAAGTTGCAAACTAATACTTAAACCATGCATAAGTAGGAAGGTTTGTATATTGAACAAAAAGACAGGTAAAATCAATTGCCATTTCTGTCTTCGATCTTTCCAGAATCAGAAAACTACACATTTTTGTAAAATATTCTGCAGTTCACAAAATGGACAACAAGCAAAGGAAGCCTAGAAAGGACAGGAAATAAATACAGCATACAAATTATTGTCATTGAAAGCTCAGGGGCAATTGAACAACATTCCAGTCCATCAGATCCAGTGCTTTCCAGCAGGATGTCCATGTAAAATAACAGCTAGGAAGATGTGCACCCATGTGACATATTTCCTATTTGCATGCTAGTTTGTTTGTTTGCTTGTTATCTTCTTCAGAGGGGAGTTGGATGACCAGCTAGCAGAATGAAATGGAGGTTAAAGCTTATCAACAGAGGAAGCAGTTACCAATAACAGCCTCAGCCACAGCAAAGGATGCAAGCACATCACAGCTCTTATCACTACATTTGCTTATTTCCAAAACCCAGGTGTTATGATACTGAAGCAGCTTTGCAAACCCAGAATTATGTTGAGTCTGCTATTCCCTCATGTCCTGACATCTAGTTGCATGCTGAAGGTAATCTACACTTTCAAAAGGGGTGATATGATTAACCCAAATAACTATCAGCTTATCTCAGTACTCCTGGTTGTCTTTGAAATCACCTTGAAATCCAATGTGGTTCAGGTTCAGTGGACATCCTACTTAAGAGACCATAATATTTTCTTTCCATATTGAGTAGGTTCTGTAGCTAAATGAGATGACTTGGTTGCCATAGACTCATGTTCATGTAGACTTCACCACTGAGAAAGTGAGTGTGACAAATAAATCTTCCAATGACTCATACCACCCCACTCTTGTCATGCATTTCAATAGTTTAATGAGAAATTAGCAGTTGCTGGAAAAAAAAGCAGCAACTAAGCTCATCAATGAATTTTAGGAGTCACAAGAAAGACACTTTTGTATAGATGGAAAGCAGCAGTGTCCACTTTTTTTGTGACTGAAAGGTAAGAGGCAGCTTGTGTTTATTTTGACTAAAAGGTAACAGGTAGTCTGCAATCACCTTCTTGTGTGGAACTACATAATTTAGTTAGTTTGGGATTAGAAGAGGAACCTTAAAAGAAAAAGAAATATTGGTGTTACAATAGAAAATTATGATCCAGTAATTTAGGGGAAGAAACACTCCAGGTGGGTATCTGCAATCACTTTAAGTGGTGATTTCAGGCAACCTAAAATGGTGCAAAACCAGCTAATATGCATAGGAATTAATAAGAAGTTGCTTTCCAAAGCAACACTTTTTAGAATAGAAAAATAAGCACAGGAATATGTCAAAAGCTGAACACTTCTGGCAATGTTTTTAAAGTTCTAAAAGAAGAAACATTTCAACACTTTGTAATTACAACACTTTTCTTCTTATGCAGATATTCCTTTGACACAATAAAAGGTGAAAAATGTCAAAGTAAAATATTTCAGTAGGCTGAAAATAATGAAACATCCAACCCTAAAAATTCATGATTTCATATCGTGAAACATTTCTACAGGAAGCTAGGCTGTGTTCTTTTTCAAAAAAAAACAAACAACCAAATAAAATTTCATATGACTCAGGAAATGCAAAACCAGTTCAGAACTGTCTTATAAATGAATGAAAAGTACAGGTTATTGTCATTTGGATGACACATCCTCTAAATTTGGTGTGCAGGCCATATTCCAAAATGGATAATTACATTCTGCTTACCTGATATCCTCCTGCTGTTTTTCTTGTAAGATGTATTCTTTGTTACATCCTGTTCCAAAAGATTGTTAATGATGCTGTCTTCACAACACCATTTTTATTCTGTTTTTAAAACATTAAAAAATACACTTTTTATAGAATGCGTGGCTTAAAAACCAAACAATAACAGATAATCTCTGACACCCAAAATGACTAATTCTAAAGCAACATATCTACCTGGGGTTTTTTGAGTGTTCAGCAATATGAAATAAAAATCCACAGTACCTGTCATACTATAAAATTCTGGTTTCAAATAACCTTCAGACCAGCCAAGAGAAAAAATGAAATTTAGCAAATTGTGATCAAAGATTAAATTGGACATTTACTGAACTCAAAGAGAAGGATTTAATACTTGTGCAAGATTTCTTTAGTAAGGTCTTAAGCATTTGAAATACCAATGTCATTTTCTAAACAAATAAAAATCCACTTCTTCCATTGATTAGTTCTCCCACCTATTCCCAATCAATATTTGTACTGGTTATTTGTAAAGTTCAAAGGTATAAGAAGAACCTTTTACATATATTACATTTATTTTAAAGTTTGGAACTCTGCTTTTTTAATAGCTCCCTATAGTGCTATCTCAAAATGCTATTTCATTTCTAAATTTCAAGGTCCAGCCAGGTTCCCTGTATATATTCCTCCATCACCAGAAATTCTGTTGGACTGATTCCATCTTCATCTTCAAGGCAAAATGTCCAATGGATGCGTGCCCAAGTATCTTTTCTGGTAGGCTTAAATACCTGTTGTGGAAGACACAGGACTGTGCCATTCCACTACTTTGCAGCTGCTGGGATTTCAGCTATCCATATTATTCCACAGTTCAAATTCTCATAATTAAAGGAGTTATACTTTATTGCTAAGATTTAGGGTTTAAATGGATTGATGGAGAATCCCTTGTTAACTGCAAATGGAACAAATCCTAGCCTATGGGATATTACAAAATACATATGTAGAAATAAAGGAGCAGGCTGCTCTCCAGGTGATGGGCAAAAGTCCTCCTGTCAAGAGTAGTGATAAGTGGTGGTTTGGTTTTTAGGTTGGAGAACTTGAACAGTATATTTTCCCTTCCCTTCCCTTTGTTTCAGCAGGTGTGGCTGTCAGAGTTTACCAAATGACCTCTCTATTATATAGACAGAGAGTCAACCATTGTTTTAATAAATGTGAAATCAAAAATGTTTACATGATTCCTAAATTTTGGCATACGGCCTCAGGGAAGGTATATCTCCTTCCAGTAAGGATTTTAAAACTGGTATTTTATTTTCATTTTTGAGTCTATTTAGAGCAATGTATTCTCCAAATCTTTGGCATTCCTGGCGTTCATATGATAATCAGACCTGCCATATGTTTAAGAGATTTGCTTCTCACTTAACTGCTTTAACTTGCAGAAATAATCAGCATGACTCAAAGCCAAACTCAATAGCTTGATGAAAAGAACACTCACGAAGCAACTGTCCATCAGTTTTTCATGCTGTGACAAAATGGTTTTCATTTTACTGCAATTATTTTGAACAGTTGTTGTTTTGTATTCATAGGTTCCTGCTTTAAACTTTTTGAGAACAGAGCTGTTAATTTCAATAAAATAGCTATTGCGCTCATGTATACATTTTGCTTACTGCTTCATGGGCACAATAAACAAAACTCAAGTTGCCATAGACTAAAACACTAATTTAACATACTTCAAATCACATATACAGCCAAATTCAAAATAGTATAGCACCTGTCCCAAGTCACCATGTTATGGAACTTAGATTTGTGTCAGAAATCAAAACTTAGTGTAGATGTGAATGAAAAACCTGAAAAGGAGGTGCTTGTCAAATCAAATGTAGCTTCCTTGTGCTCCTGCTTGACTATTGGTTCAAATTTAAGCACGGTGGGGGGAGGGGGAAACGATAAAATTTTGGACATGATCTACATACACTAAAGCAGACATTTATTGTCTTCATTAGAAAAACCTAGGTAGTCCATTTTAGGCTAGAAGGATATACATTATATGCCTGACGAAATACTTACTGAATCTTTAAAATCACTACATTTGATTAAGCCCTAAATGAACTTCAGCTGCTGGTACATCTAAATATAAAATAAAAACTTAAGGTTTTCTTTAAGAGGTAACTTCATTCTTTATCCTGTTTTCATACAAATTTTAGGAAGGGAAGGCAATAGAGATAACTAATAAATTTATTTCCATTTATCCTATAAATGTGAATGAACATTTTTATTACATTTTTCAATATTGTCAAGTCTGACTATTACTGATTGGCTGTGCTCATAAATTCTCTTTAGTGTTTTCTACCCATTTACCTGAAAGTAAAACTACATTGTTTATTCATTAGCTGCACAAAAGTGTAGGTTATTTCATACTTTTCTATTTTTATCATATTTTGTCAATATATTTATTTGCAAATATATATTGTATACTTTTTACTTAAAGAAAAATGGCAATATTTTCACCTTACTAAGCATCTTATCACAAAATTATACGTATATTATAGATTCAATATTAAGATCAATATAGAAATACCAGAAAAATCTCATGAGAGAAATAAGCGACTAAGAAATGCTTAAGTTTTTTGGGGAAAAGGACCTAAAAGTTAGATTAAAAAAATCTGTAACTTAACTACAAAAAATACTTTGCTAAAGTATTTTTCTCCAGGAATTTGATACATTGATATCTGGATTGGGATTTTTATATCAATTTCAGTGCTTAAGCTTGAGTTTGTTTTTTTGGACATGCATGAGCAACCGTGTAGCCCTATAACGTGGTGTTGCCATTGCTAGTAACAGGTTGTAGTGCTTGTAGCTTTGTTTTACTTAGTTTAGCTGTAACAATAATTTCTCTAATTGACCAAATGCCTATGTCTAATTTGGTTTAATTCTGCTTGTCGTTGTGTGATACAACTATAGTTTTACACAGCAGTAATAAGCAGATTTTCCAGGTAGGATGAGATATTTACAACTGACACAACGTACCATGGAGAAACAGAGAGCTGGAATGACAGCACAGGCCTTGAGAAGTGCAGCTACAGGATGCTAAAGAATTCTACCTCCTTTACTATTCTTCATATAATAATAATATTTTTTTTTAATTAGACTTAAGATTTCCATTACACTAACAATAAATTCAATGTTTTTACTTATACACACTCATACCTAAGGAATGCTCCATTTTTTACACATACACAGGATTTTGAATGCAACAAATTTGTGTATGTTCATATACTTACAAGCTATGCTTACATGTTTGGACAGATGCTAGCGATTTTCACAGAGGGTTGTGGACCATATCTAAGTACTTTGCATTTTATAGGAGAAAGTATTTTTTCACTCAGCCATTATAACTAAGTCCCATTATGTATAATGTTTGTAAATTTTTCAGTTTTTCACTTTTCTACAGTTGACACATTTTAGTAGCAAGAGAACAAATACCAATCACAAAGAATATAAAAGTTGTTTGTTTTTTTTTCTTAATGAACTATGCTATCTTACTTATCATAGATAATTTAGGTCACCGTTCAATTTGATCCTCTTTAATATGACCAAATCTTAAAAAAACTGATTTGCCTTATCACCAAAGTCTATCTTATTGTAGTGTTTGGTGTTTTTGTCTCTAATTTTAGAGGCATAAAATTACAGCACCACATTTAAGGAGGAAGACACCAGTGGAATCACATGTGCATTACAGGATACAAAACCATCTTGATCAGTGTTTTTTTTTTTTAAATTAGGTTGATTGTTGCATTTTCTTCCAACATCTTTTTCACAGGAATTATACAGAATTTCCGTATTACAGAATGTATTTAATATATTGATAAAGTTATATAAATCAAAATCTGACAGCTAGAACCTCACTGCTAGCTCCAAGTAACTCAGATTTGATCCCATTCTTTTATGTAGAAGATTGCATTGTAGACAGTAATTTGAATGGCATTACCATGATATTTGCCATAAGAATACAGCAGTAATATCATTTGGATATTCAATATACTTATGTGTTAAAATAATCATGAATATATTGCTTTTATGTATGTAATACCAAACTTTCATGTTGAATACATCTTTCCCAACCAACTATGCCAGCATCACAGGAACTGCTGAGAACAAATTTTAGCTATTTTGAACAAAATAGCATTGATGTAATTTCTGCCTCTAAGACATATTTCTGTGCACCCAATTATTTCTCTGAGCTGGTATTAATTGCACATCGTGTTGACAGAATTGCTTTTTTTCTTGAGGATACAGGTCTGAGTTTCTCTTCCTTTTGCCACCCTCCAAACAAATAATCTGATTTCTTACATGCAGTGGATGGATGATGCTCATTTTCTGTCACCTCACACACTGCAGAGACCCACATCTAACAGCAAAGGCCTTTGTTTCACTGCAGCCACTGAGATATTTTTAGGCCTAAGTGCTTTGCTACATTAGCGTCTTGTAGCTGTGGAGAGAAGGTTTCTGCACCTCCTCATTTTCTAATGTGCCAATTATTTTGTTTACAGCCTTTCATTTCTACCTGGTCTTACAGCCATCTTTGCAGATTCCCAAGTAGAGTTTATATATTGCAGTCTGAGGCAGGAGTGCCTAGTAAGTCACTGACTGATATAAAAAAATAAGGATTACGGAAATTTTTTGCACTCAAAAGGTGCGTGCACCAAAAGATATATATATATATATATATTGAGAAAACCAGCAACAGAGAAAAGGTTCAAAGTCTTTTTAAGAAGTTCAGGTCCTGTTTACCTTTTTATCGGATTGGAAGCCAAAATAAAATAAAAAAAAACCAACCAAACCAAACCAAAGCAAACCCACCCACAAATGAAACAAAACGATGGAAGAAGAAAGAAAATAAAAAAGCTGAGTCTGGCTAAGTATGATAAAATGGTGTGAATCAAGGACGTGGTCTGATTGCTGGCTGAACAATTATCAAGAGGTAGATAAAGTTCTGTCTAGCACTCTCAGCTTTGTAAACAAACACTTTCATACCTATCAGGCCTCAAAGGTGTCTTCCAGATGTCTTGACTGAAAATGTATTGCATAGGAAAAAATTTAAAGGGCAAATCACTAAAATAAATCCCTGAATTAATCTCTAGTGTTTCTAACAAATGTGTTTGAACTGCAAAATAAAAGTATTAAAACAGCAAAAGACAATTCCATAAACCTTGCATAAAAATACTGATTTTGTCCCACGCACAGTTTTAATCCACAAAGATAGATTTACTTTAAGGCTGAATAAATAGCAAAGTGCCATTTTAAGTAGATAACATTATAAGCTGGCATATTACAAAGTAATTAAAGGACGTAATACCCCATTATATAAGATCAATATGCACTTGAGATCAGGGCAGGTTCTATTTCTGAAATGATATAGCTCACACTGATTTCTATCACATTTCAGTATTGATCTGATGTGAAGATACTTCACAGCTTGTTGTCTGCAGAGGTTTGAAGGCTGCCTCCCGAGTGAAATTAAAGTCAAGGCTGTTTGCATGTCTACATAAACTGCTGTTAGCAGGTCTCAGTCACAGATTCTCCAGTAAACAAGCTGTGTATTAATTTGAAATGATCAGTCCCAGCTCCGTTTTGATAATTTCTAAGAAATTGGTTTTCACCAGAAATTCTTTGATGGGAATGGTGAGTGCAAGAAGCAGGTAGCTATAACGTGTACTTTCTCTTACATGTTTTTTGTTCTTCTATGTATGAAAGAGTTCATTACAGTGTTCTAATGAGAAAACTGCTGGTGGGGAAATTTTGGCAAAGATTCTCAATTTTCTTTACTCCAACTAGATACAGTTGATATCAGCAATTATTTGAAATAAATAAAAAGAACTGAATTAAGGGAATGACAAGGAACCATTGTGGCGTTGCTTAGAAACAAGACAGCCAACAAAGACCGATCTCATTTGTCTTTGCCTATTGGAATTAGAAACTCCAGAAAGCACCTACAGACTTTCATTTGCACACAGGTCCAAGACATCTTTTTCGCTTCACCCTAAGCCAAATCTCGTCTTGTTCCTGTCATATGGGAGGAACAGGAACTTTGGACAGTCACTGGTGCCACTTTTAGTGCAGTCACTGACATAGGTTAGGGGTTGGACCCCAGATTCTCAAAACTACTTCTAAGCTTCCACACAGCATTTCAAGTGCACAGATTCAGGTGACGGTAGTTAAGTTTTTTTTCAATCATCAGGGGAAGTTTAAAACTTTCTTCAAGATATTACGGCAAAAGAAGATTGGCAATACCAAATAACATGGTTCTTACCTTGTGCTTAAATCATACTGGGATTTATAAAAGGGACAGAAGTTGTGGCACTTACTTGTACAAAGGATCTATATGCAAATTTTTTACATACTAGAGGAATGGAATAGAAAAACATATTTCTCTCCCCATGTATATGGCATTTCAAAGGTTACATGTGAGTTTGGGAGAGCTGGGTTCAATCACGAATTTTTGTATTTGAGATCTTCTGATTGTCATAACCATGATGTATTATGCGGGTTTGAAGTGGGTCATCAAACTTCCTTGTAAAGTACTCTAGAACCCCTGGGTCAAAGTCACTGAGTGCTGATTGTAGTTGTTGTAGAGGTGAAATAATTACAAAAAATATATTCACACTCCCCTCAGAGGAAATGAGGTGTGTGGGGGAGGCAGTGGGAGGAATGGTACTAACACCCAGGACAGAGAGGTGGGCTCTCATTTCTGGGCACTGTGAGTCTTGAATTTTTTGACACAAAGCAGAACAGCTTCACCAAAAGAAAGTGGGAGTAAGAATGCTCTTACCCACATCTTTGACTTCAGCCTTCTGATTAGGACACTCCTGTGGGAGGTGAGATGTGGGTTTTGATGGCCTGGACTCCCACATCCTATATAAGGGCTCTGATGCTCCAGTATGAAATGAAAGGATCACAGTAACAGATCCTCCTCCATCTCTCTCTTGCAGAAAGTGGTGATTTATGATCCATTTAGAAAGAGAGGTGAAAGCTGCCTGGTTCAGTGAGAAGGCCTGGCAAAGAGAAATGCTTCTCAGAAGCACACGGTTCACTCTTTAGCACAACCACAGCTTCTTTGGGTTTCTCTTTTGGCTGTTTTAGGAAGTTCCCCACTGAGTAAACTTGTTAAATATTTTTGGACTCCATTCCAAGCTGCATAATTTTCTTCAGGCTGATGGGAAACCCTAAGTAATTCAGTCAAAGAATGTATATTCTGTTACGAGGATCAGAGACCTTAATCCCTTTTTGGTACCTGAGGGTACTCATGTATTTTTAAAATTCTATATTTATTCTTCCACAAAGGAGTAATGGAAGTTCAAGAACTTAAAAAAATCCTTTTTAAAAGGATAATATCTTATCTTTTTGTACAAACAATCACTAACTTCTGTGATGATACATAACCAATACTTGTATTTTATGCATTACCTGAGGCCTTCCTGTGATATTTCCAGAAGTTCTGCTTTTTGTTTGAAATCAAAGTTGCAAAAGAATCCTTCCACCTAGAATCCTCAAAAATCAAAAGCAGTTTCATAGAGGATAAGCAGTTTTTTATTGTAAATTTCTTTATTTGTTTGTTTGTCTTGTAAGCTCGGAAGCTTAAACTTTCATTTGGCTTGACTTCCAGGTAGGTTTGATTTTACTTTGTCCATATTGATTTGCCCATTCTGATAGGAAGACACACCTTTTCATGAAGGAATAGCCTCTTAGATTAGGTAGATCAATGTAGTTCAATTGACTTTAGCATTAGAATGATCTGTACAAACTGAGGATCTGGCCCATCTTGCTCTTGATTCCTAATTATGTAAAACAGCTGACTTCCAGTGCTGCCTCATCAGTGGGAAGTACTACAGACAGCAAAAAGAAGATTTTTAACTTACCCCCATGCCTCCCTACATCTTAAATCTACAAGATTAAATACTTAAATACTGCAGTCCCTACAGTAGCTTAACATTCAAGGAACATTTATTTAGTTGAATCATTTAAGTGGCTTAAGGATGTTAATGAAAATGCAAAAAAAAAAAAAGAAAAAAAAAGCCTCAAGTGTGTTAAATGGAAACTGGAGGGTGATTTTGAAAAAATGAAAATGGCAAGATCTTAGATATTTCCAGACGACAGTGCAAAGCTCCTTTACCTGAAGAAGAAAGTAAAGTTCATCAACCTGTTTTAACAGTTTTTACTTGTTTATAATAAAAGATTTCATAAAATGGTGGAGGGTTTTTTTCATGTAAAAAATTAAATAACATATGCAGCATAAAATGTAATGCACAGATGTAACTTAATAAAAATTCTAGTTCTGTTATGCGGGTGCATTGAGGTATTACTGGAAATCAAGAACAGTGTGACCACCACCCTATTTTACAAAGCTAATTGAGGAGGTTCATATTGATTTTTGCTCAGTTGTGAGAGATGGGGACTCAGAACCAGCCTCTCTGCTGGAATCCCAGCTACGCTGCTACTCTGAATTGCCCTGGGAGAAATGCGAATTTGTGCCTTAACCATACTTCCACAGTGAATTTATTCAAGATATCTCCCGGTTCTTTGGTAAACCTGACTACAGGTATATATTCCTGAAGCATAATAAAGGAATAAGAATGTTTCAGTGGTTTCTCATAGAAACCAACTGTGAAACAGAGTTGCTGCCATGTCTTTCAACAAATGTATGTAGATGAGGTTAAATATACCTTATTTGTACACTTACTGCAATAAGCCACTACAAAGATCAGATAGTAGACCAAAATACTGTTAAAGAGTGGTGGTGTCTTTCACTCCTCCTATAAAAAGTTCTCATTTCTGGAGTTTTTTGTTCCCAGGCCGAAAAGGTCCTGTCATCATATTTACTTTGCAATCTAAAATATTCATATATAGATCTCTAGACACCACAGTAAACTTTTTTCCATTAATCATGATTTCAGTTACTGTAATGTATAGTAATAAAATTACCATCAGACGTGCACCACAAAAATGAAGTAGATTTAATAATTTCATAGATGTAAAAGAAACCACCTATCAAGAAATAGGAAGAAACCAGAATTTGCCTGCAGGGCTTTTTGATTGTGCATTTAGTTTAGTATTAGCCAACATGTAATCATAAGATGATAGATGTAAAGGTTAGGATTAATTACCTATTGTAAAATTAATTGTAAAAAATACAGACAAAATGTTTTCTGATTTTTCTGAAATATGGTTTTGGAATCTCTAGATATATTTAATCAGAGTTTTGCAGATTAAGGAGTAATTCAAGAAAATAAGTTATTTCTAAACATTTATTGGACAAAGCACTACTGATGTTACTGCTTTTGCCAAAATTCACCAGATAGAGATTGTATTCATCAAGTTAAAAGTATCAGCGAGTCCTCTGGAGATCTATAGTCTACTTTGTTGGATGAAGGTCTTCCAACTTGCCTACATGTTCTAACTAGATCAACCTAGTTTCTCACTAATATCCTTTCCTCAGGTGAAGTTCCCTCATTTTGGAAACCTCATTAATGCTGTAGGCAGAAACTAAGCAGGCTACCCAGATGTAATTATTGTAAAAATAGTTAAGTGAACATTTGCCATTTCAGGGTCAGTTTGCATTCTGGATGAATGTTGAGATCTGCATTTTTTATACATACTGATTTACCCAGCCTCCCAATTACTACCTGCTTGGCATCCAGTATCACATCTCATATCTCACCATTTGTGCGGATGTTGTATGTCATCACTCCACTCTAATAAACACCTGAGATCCTAACTTGTCTTAATTCTTAGCAACTGTGTAAACAAAAATGCAAAGGATAATCTTGTAGGGAAAAAATAATAAAGAAGGGAAGTAAACCCTTTCACCTGTGAAACCTCAGTCTGTGCTGTTAGAAAGAAATAGGTTTAGCTTGGCTCCTATTCATTTCTTAACTTACATCCCAAAATTGTCATGCATAATTTGATCCAAATGGATTGCTTTAGTTTCAGGAAGGGAAACACACAGCTCTACTAGCGGAAAAGAGTGAATCACCTGTAAGTTATTGAGAAGTCAGACTCTCCCCCTGGGTCAAGGTTAGGGTAATTAGCTGGTCAGCCCAAACTGTGATTTGCCTGAGGAGAAACAAATGAATTTGGTTTCCACATTTTCAGCATGACCCTTGTTGCATTCTTCCTGAATCCAACAACCTCTTCCTGATACATGACTGAAAAATAATTTTCCCACTGCTACAACAGTAATATTTCTTTCAAAGACAGCAGTGGGTATCAGCAGTCAGCTCCATTCATGAATGTCTCTAATTTCTTGCCAGTCTGCTACAGTTTTCACACTTTTTACCATTGATGTTGCAGATTAAGTCAGCTGTAACTAGATTATGCCTGCTTTTTATTTTTCAGTTCCCCATTGTTTTCTCAGTAAATACAGAAACCTGAGTTATTTGCTGAAGCACATTGCCCAAGCTTTTGAAATACAGGCACAAGAATCACAAATGATTGTGCTTTTCTCAGCAGTTTTTATATTGTATTTTTAAATGTTATGTATTTGTTGTAGCTTTATGCATGTGTAAAAATGCCCTATTTAGCAATTACAGAAATTGAATCATATAATTGCCTCCAGTAAAGACACAACAGAAGCTTCCAACTGACCTCATGATTGTACCTTAGCCAATATCTAGAATGATCACATCAAAGGATTAAATTCAGTCTAAGAAGTCCATTCTACTTGGTGCACTAAACTGCTAGAAAAGTTAAAATTTGTATTATTTCTTTATTTAGAATCTTCTTTGCATGTAGACGTGCACGTACGAACACACAACTTTTAAAGTCTGAGGAAGCAGTAAAATATAAGATTAAGAGTGTACCCGTTTTGAGCTGGACTTTGGCCCAGATGCTTTCCAGAGACTGTTCGCAACCTAAATTATTCTGTAATTTTCAGATAGTAACGGATTCTGCTGTTTCTGTCTTGATAAAGCTTCCTTGAACCTTTGAATCAGGGGGAAATATTCCTGTGATAACTTATCAATATCCCCACCATTCATTCCTTTCTATTGCATGCATATTCATGCTTTAAAAATGGTAAAAAGACTTCTCATGTATATAATGTTTGTATCCTCATTAATAGGATAAAGATCTTTTTGTTCTATGTATTCTGCAAACACTTATGCAGAGATGGTCTATGCTGTTACGATAAACTAATTCTAACAGTCTTTTTGTGGAACTGGAGCCGTTTAGGCTTTGGCTCACATGGCAGTTCTTCAGAAGAAATGTGACTGTGACATTAAAGAATAAATAGGCAATGTAAAGTAACACATGTGTCTCTCTAACAAGAGAGATGGACAGTGGAGAACAAAAGGTATTAAGTAAAAGCATTAAGATCAGTTTATCAGTATAAACTAGAGTAGCATGGAACTTGGTTGATACAGTTCTTTGCCTACGTTTAAATATGCAAAATAGAATGGACTTTTATTAAAGGAAGGAAATTTCTTAGGCCATATTAGGTGGGACTTGTAGGCATTATGATTCTGTTATAGAAACTAAAAGAGTTTGAGAAACCCAGTATGCAGTGGGTTTTGCTTTCTTCTATGACAAACCACACTGGTGGTTCATTACTACCATATTGACTCCCAGCTCTTACCCAATTGCACAGGGACCAGGAGAGTACCCATAAAGCACTTTCAGGATTTACTTTTATTTAAAAAATCCACAAACTGCATTTAGGCATGTGGGAAAAATAGTCTGTTTTGGGGGAAAAGTTATTTAGACCTTCTGTAGAGAAAGGTTTCTATTTTCCTATTAATCAGTCAGTATCCTCAAGTCAAGTCTAACCTTTCCAGATCATGCCCTGTGGTTACTACTCAATTGGCTGTTTATTTGCACAGTTCACTTCATTAAGATATGATACCATGAGCTACCTTGAACTTTTACAAAGCGAGGGTCTTGTATATCAGAAAGTCTATGCCATTTTCAGCCCCGTATAAATGTATCTTGTTTCTGTTTGCTTTCTTTAAGTAAACAATCTGTCCTTTTCTGTTTTTACATTTCCTGCCAAAAATATATCACGGTTGCTTGAAGTAATGTCTAGGCAGAACCACAGGGTGAATTTCTTTGTTTCCCCTTGGGGGAAAACATGTGAACACACAAATACATATATGCACACTATCAGCTACAGCCTGAGGCTTAACATCAGTCAGTTTAGATTGCTTCAGGACAGATTTTCTGTGCTCCGTTCTTATGCTATTTTCTTGTTGGTGATTTGGTGATGAAACAGCATTTTTCTGTCTCAATTTGTAATCTTTAAATCATTCTCAAAAAGCCTGAAAAACTGTCCAACATATTTGGCTTTAAATACTTTAATGCTGCCACTGAGTTTTGAGGAAGCAACTCTCAGTTTGAAAGCAAATGAAGGAAAGCCAGTGTGCTTACATTGTGATTATCAAAGCAAATTCAACACACATTTAGATTCCATGCCAGCGCATTCAGAAACATTTCAGCTCATTGGCAAATTGGCATTAAACTGCATTTAGATCTCATCAATGAGTCATTCAATTTAAGGTTCAGTACTCAGTTTTAGGATAGGATGCAATAGGACAACATAATATTAGTGATATTTATATACCACACAAAATGCACCAGGCACTTCAGAGATTAGGATGAATATGCAATTTTATTCCTATGGAATTTGGTATCACAGACAACCTATCTGGTATAAAGATATCTTTCCAAGCCATTCTGCTTTTATGAGATAAAAAGAGTTTAAGCTGTTTCCCTCAGCTTAATACAATGCTTTGAAACAGAGCAATGTTTTGATGTCCAGATATAATGGCCACACTAAGAGAGAAAATGGGTTGTCTGCCAAGGTAACATGCCTTGCCTCACAAGATCACAGATGATACCACGATCAGTCTAATGAGACAGATACTGTTCTCTATGCTGTATTTTCCAGGGTTCTGTTAAGGCATAAAAAAACCACAACAAAGTAGCTGGACTGCCACTACCAGACATGGCAGAAACAACGCATCATGGAGTAGTTACGTTACAGTGCACTGATGTAATTTGCACAGTACAGCTCCATGGGCAGGAGGTGAGAGTGATGGTGTACCTGTCTGTAGCTACCAAGGGATAAAATAACATTAAACATATGTGCTGTGTGTGTTATCTAGGTATATTACGGTCAGCAGCTATCATCCCATGTTCAGACATGGGGTGTCTGTTGTACATTGGCCCTGGCTGGCAATCCAGCTGCTCGCTCACTCACTCACTTCCCTCCAGTGGGACGGGGGAGAAAATAGAAGGAACAGGAGTGTGAAAACTCATAAGTCAAAATAAAGACAGGGAAATCACCCACCAAGTGCTGTCAAAGGCGAAACAGACTGGACTTGGGGAATTTAAATGAATTTATCACCAAATAAAAACTATATAATTACTGATTTCTGTATTGGGAAAAAAAAAACCCACAAACAAAAAAGACAAACATTAAAAAAAACTTACTTATGGAAAAAATGCCTTTCCCCCCTTTGCCAGGCTCAACTTCACTCCCAGCCCTGCTTCACTTCAAATACATTTGTATTCTCTGTTTCACTCCTTCACTCCAGTCACTTCTCCTCCTGCCTTGTTACCACCTCACCTCTCACTCGGTTCCTTCAGCGTGGCATCAAGTGGTGCAGAGGTTGAGATCTGGGTACAGTGGTTTCTCTCTGCCGCTCCTTCCTTCTCGCTCTTTTCAGCTCTGGCTTGGGTCTTCTGTGGGAGTATCTGCTCTGCCACAGAGCACCTCCTCCTCTGACCTTAGCGCTCCCTCTGTTTTTATTCACTCTTTTTTTGCCCCTCCTCCTCTACCTGTCCAGCATTTCTGCCCTTTTTTGTTTTAAATGTGTTTTCCAACAGGTGCCACCAGCTCGGCTGATGGGTTCAATGGCAGGTCTGCTGGAGCCAGATGGAACTGGCTGTGTCCAATACAAGGCAGCTTTTAGACCTTTCTCCCTGCAGCCCCCCTACTACCATCACCTTGACATCTGCACCCAATACAGTCTTACACAGAAGCTTTGTTGTCCCTCAGCTTCCCTAGGGCATTTAACTAGGTGCTCCAATGCAGGCCTTCTTGTGGAGGAGCCAGGTGGGATTCTGATGGCTGACCTGGGCCAGCTGGGCAGCTTTTTCCCTCTTGTTGAGGGGATGAGACAGGGTTTCATTTGGCCTAAGTTTGTATGCCTAGTCCTTCCCAAATTGACACAAGTTTTTTGCCTCAAGAGGAACTATTTTACTCCCATAACTATACAGGTAAATGCTTGAAATATGCTGTGCGTTTTGGCGGTTGTTCCACAGAACTACAAGAGAATAAAATGTAGGCCCCTGGGCGCTCTTAGGGCCACTGTTAGAGAACGTGGTAAAAGCCATCAATAGGAAGGTAAGCATTTCTCTCTTGATTTCTTTGGTGTCTCCTGGGATCAGAGTCTTCAGATGTAAACTAATAAAAGAGAACAGCAAAAGTTGTTCAGTTTTCACCTTAATTTCAACGGAATTTCACACACGAGGAAATAAGAGGATCCAGGGAATTACAGACCGGGTAGCCTAGATTCAATACTTATTAAGATAGTGAAACAAGTTATTAAACAATCAATTTATAAGTATTTGGAGTATAATAAGGTGATAAGAAATAGACAACATGGACTTGTAAAACACAAATCAAGTCAATCTTAAGTCTTTGAAAAGGTAGCTGACCTAGTGGAAAGAGGCATCTTGCACACATCTTAGCAAGAGTTTTTGACACCCTCCCATGTGATGCTGTGATAAACTAATGAGGAAAATAAGGTTTAATGAAGTAACAATGTGGGAAAGAAAAATAGTATTTTTAAAAAAATGTTTTCAGAGACCTGTTAATGACTGGTCTGATCAAGAACAGATCAAGCAAGGACATGCTAGGGCAGGCCAGCTGGAAATCACCTTGGCAGAGAAAGATCTGGTGGTTGTCATGAACATGAGCTAGTGATGTGCCTTTGCAGCAAAAAGAAGGCTGGTGATATCCTGGGCTGCATTAGGAGCAATCTTTCCAGCAGGTGAAAGGAAGTAGTCCTTCCCCTCTCTTTAGTGCTGGTAAGACCACACCTGGAGTACTGGATCCAGTTCAGGTCTCCCCAGAACAGAATAAATACAGAGCTACAGGAAACCAAAAAAAAGAGCTGCTAAAATGACTAAGGTACTGAAACATCTCTCCTATAAGAAAAGACTGAGATAAGACTGTTCAGCCTGGAGAAGAAAAGGCTTAGGAGTTATCACATCAATGTATATAAATACCTGAAGGAAGAATGCAAAGAAGAGGGAGCTGGACTCTTTTTCAGTGGTGCCCAGCTACAGGACCAGAGGTAATAAGCACAAACTGAAACATGGGAGGTTCCATCTGAACATGAGGAAATGCTTTTATACAGTGAAGGTGACTGAGCACTAGCACAGGTTGCCCCAGGGGATTGTGGATCTCTATCCTTAGAGATACTCAAAAGCTGTCTGGACATGTCCTGGGCAGCGTATTCTAGGTCGTTCTGTTTGAGCAGAGGTGTTGAACCAGATGATCTTCAGAGGTCTTTTTCAACCTTGGGCCTTCTGTGATTCTGTTCTAAATGGCATGTACTTGGCATGCAGAATCATTCAATATTTTAATTAAGGAAATGGATGAAGAAATAGCAGGTAAACACAAGGAAATGGTGCAGGACATCAAAGAAATGCAGGAGAACTGAGGCCAGGATTAGACTCCAACATGATCTTGAGAAACTGGAGAAATAAGCTGCTACCAACAACATGAATTTCAATGGACAAAGTGCTGCACTTATTAAAAAAAAAAAAGTTAAAAATCCAAATTCACCATTTAAAACTGGCAAATAACAAATAATTGGCTAGGCACCAGCCCTGCAGGAAAGTGATTGTGGTATTGTAGACATCAAGCTAGCTGTGAAAGAAATGGTATTTCAAATTACTATTATGGATCTCATTGGAACACAGAAACCAGTTATGCTTTTCTATTTGACATCATACAGCTTAAGCCTAGTACTGGCTAATCTGCTGTAAACTGCTATTTATAAACTGGGCAAGCATAAAGTTGAGGGGAAACTGAAAGAATTGTACTAGTTCAGTGTATGAAAGAGAAGAATAAACAAGGATATTAAAGTAGTTTTGTAATACATATGTCTTATGTGAGAAATGAAGTATCAGAATCAAGAGAACAAGCGTATATAGTTGAAAAATGGTACCACAAACTGGAACAAACATCAGGGAATTTTGAGACCATGAATAAGAAGTTTGATTTGGGTGCTTTTTTAAGTATGCTGTTTTTCATCAGAGTTTAGATAATTGTTTTTAGTGGTAGACTCAATGACTAGATGTAGCAGGTCCTCACTCAGAATATGTTCTAGTTTCCCTTTCAGTCCTGCAGTTCAGTTTAAAGAGTAACCTAATTATTATCCTGTGAATTTACACTCAAAAATATAGCTTTATTTATGGTTAAAGAAAAATGAAAAAGAATGCTTGAGAGACAACATTTTCACTTACAAGTGGGACTTCTTTCTTTCAAAGATGGGTGATTTGGAAAGAATATGTTTATTTTGTTGATTTTTTGTTTGTTTACTGACTCGATACAGGTAAAACTGCATTTATATTACAAATAATTTGAAAACTTGTTGAATACTTTTCAATTTCTTCTCTTCATGTTCTCTTAATTCTGAAAAGTGTGCAAATATATGTTTAAATCCATCTATATTAATTCAAAAACAAAAGCTTTTTTTATCAGGTGAGTGTAAGAGACTAATATACAATTGTATGTTTACAACACACATTTTTACATTTACACATCTGTTTGAGAGCTCTGCTGATGAGGAGTATGAAAGCTATATGTAAATGCATGTAGGTTTCTGTAACAGTTTTCTTCCTTTATATTTTTAATCAAAATCTGCCCTGAGAGATAAGTTCTTAAAAATATAATTAAAAAATAAAAAGGTGAAATTAATCAAATAAAAAAAAAATGGGTTGTAAGGATAATGATTGTAATTGGTCAGAGTCTGCACTAGTTTCCTGTGACACCAATGGACAAGGAGGTATTGCTGGAGATGTCAATACAGAGGTTAACAAAACCTGCCAAGAAGCCAGATGTTGCTGTCAAGAAAAGATAAAAATGATCTTCAGTTTCATATCTGTTTGCTGTGCATAACATCAGCAGTACACCATCACTGATTCTCTCAGACTAATTAATCTAGCTGGAGGAGTCTCATAAAATACATTTGTTCAAGGTAACATCTGTTTTAGGTTTCTTGCTGTGTCCTCCCTTTAATTTCTCATAAATATCTTTTATGTCATTTTGTTGTCAGTATTTGCCTAAGTTTACTAAGACAATAAAGATGTCAAGGATTTGTATTTGGTGAGTGAAGGCCGTTTCCAGAGGACAGTCCTCTAATTATCTGCACCATGTACTCTATTTGTTTCATAAAAATGAATTCAGTGACAGTATGTTTCCTCAACAAAAGAATCCTTTTCTTCTCTTGAGCTGGCTAAGTAATATTTGTGAATTGTTTATTTTATTCCTGCTTTTCCCTCACTAATTGATAAATACATTTTGTTCACTAATGAAGTCATTATTTGACTACACTGCAGATGGTTGAATAATACTAAGCAAAGAATTTATTTACAATAATTTTTCCTGTTTAACTGTTAATCATAGCTGACTCTCTATCTTACCTTATTTGACCTCCCATATTATCCATCAGCCAATTCACACTTACTCATTTCTATTAAATATGAACCACATAACCATAAAAAAAAAAAGTCACAAAACAAATTTCCCAGATCCCAACAGGCTTTTATATTACAGCTCCCAAGACTTTCTTTAGTATGTCTAAATGGGCAGTTAAGAACCACAAAACTCCTCCAAACTAGACCCTCTACCCTTTCTGTCTTGGTTGCACCAGGAATAGCTTCTCCAGACCACAGTGCTCACCATACCCTGAGGCACAGTTCCAGCAATACTGGATCAGGTGTTCCTCAGAGCGGCTAGTAGTTTTAAGCTATGTACATATATGGTGGGTAAGGAGAGAAGAACAATTTCGCCTGACTTCATTGTATTCTTCTCTTATAGAGTATTTCAGTTTAAAAAAAAAAGTCTTCTATTGGCTCTATACTGGTAGGATGCATAAGCTTTATTTTTATGAACATTTTCACAGTTTCCTTAGAAGGAAATAGGTCAAATTATAACATGAAGGCTGTATCTTAATGTTTATGGTTGATGCTTCAGATTCTTGAGAATCTCTGCTTTCAATTTAAATAGAGCATTAAGAACTGTAGCAGAAAGGTGTCTCTCTGAGTTCAAAACTTTCTCTTTTGTGTTCAAATGATTTAAACTCCCAAACTTCTTTTTTTTTTTGAGTTTTCAACTAGTATCTTGGCAATGAAGGTTACGGCTCAGAGCAATCTTATCTCTGTGTGCCACCTTCACTTTTCTCCAGCAATAAAGGAGTTCCTGATTCCAAAGTATAGGGAAAAAATAGTAACAGTAATAATTGTCTTTTTCCCCTAGAAAGCGATACGATACCTATTCCACACTAAATGGGGTACATTGTATACCACCAATGTCCTGTAGTGTTCCTATAACCATGTAGTAATTTGATTTCATGATGGGAATATTTGACCATTCTACTGGTCATGACAGCTTGAAAAAGAGGAGGGATAACCTTTAATTTTTGAAAACTTTCTGTCTCCAAGGGGACATTACAGTCTGCTCTGTTGCTTTTTTCTCTGATATTCAAACTGGTTTTCTCCTTTTTTTTTTTATTTTTTTCCCCCCTTAGTAATGTCACTGCCTCTTATTCATAGAGTCCAGATTTTGAAGAACTTAGTAGTCAGTCCAATTGCCTTTGATAAGGAGTCAAGAAAGATTTCTTTACTCTCAGGTAAAAATGGCATAGGCATGGTGGAATTGCTCGTCTTTCTCAAAGTGTAAGTAAAGCAAGGGTATATATTTCTTGGGGAGGATGCAGGAATTGTCATTAGAAATATATATGGGTACTGTGCCCAGTGTGAATAAAGATCAAGTAACCGGTTTTACAAAAGGAATCCTGGGATTTAATCAGTGGACCTTGAAAGAAGAAGAATAGAGAAGAATCAGTCTTTATAAACTAATACGTTCATTTGAGATCCTTTTACCTATTGCATGCCTGTAAGATGGTAGAACAAAAAAGGCAGATGAGAATATCTTTTGGAGCAGGCTGTAGACAACCCTATCTTTGTAATGTTTTATATGATGTAAGTCTTGTAACTTGACCCTTTTAAATGACTGGAAAATTAAGTTAATACACTGAATTCTGCTGCTTAAATTGTTCCTGTTATTTCAATTACCCGTATAGTCAATTACTTATTGAATTTTATTTTGGTCAATCAACTTTGGCTAGGAACCCTCTGTCACCACTGTACTGGCTCTAAGCTATTGGCTCTGTACTGGTGGGATGCTTTTTTTTTTACAACAACCCCTCAGTTCCTGAGGAATTCAATGTAACTGTTGCAGAGTTTTAGAGAAACTGTAAGAAAAATTGTCAGACTCGGATGCTGAAACCTTTAGAATCAGGCAGCAAGCTGTCTGGTGAAGTGAAAATCAGCTCTAGTAGCTCAGCCAGTAGAGGGAACTCTTACATAGTACAAAGTCAGTCCAGGAATACACTGTAGTAAATTAAGGGTGCAAAATATGCATAGACGTGTACATTGCAAAAATCTAACAATAGTTTTTGACTTCTTTCTACGTGGCACATTAACCTTTGTATTTTTGTCCAACTGCAGGTTAACACAGTGAAGGTATGACTGTGCTGGATCAGACAGCAACTGATTCCAGTTCAAAAGTCATCTCACAAAGTTTAGTGACTGTTTAGGGGGAAGAAGAGGGAACATCTGTGACTTGTCTTTTCATTAAAACCTTCAATTTGTCTTTGAAGGGCAAACCACTTTTTTATTTCCTGGAACATTTGTTTTAGAGACTTTGTTTTCAGAATGCAATTGTTTCACTCTGAAACTTTCAATTTGGTGACCATTTGACTTAATTCAAGCATTTTGTTCCCTATACTCAAAACTAATATTGCATATTAAAGTGAGAAACAGGTATCCTTATGTTACCCCCCAGGGGCTAGATTTGCAGCAGTGCTTAGCATCTTCCTCAAAGGAAGAGGCATCTAGTTTTCTGTAAGTGTGTTTGGGCATTAAGTACTTTAAAAAAATGTTTTCAGCAAACACTAAAGATTTATCCTTGTCTCCCCGTTACTGTGTTTTATCTAGATCCACAGCTGTCAAACATTTACAACTCCAATAGTTCATTTTCTAAGCCATTGGTAATCAACTGAGTGAGGACTGTTCTTCATTGTTTAATCAACCCAGATATTGCTTCAGGACTCATTCATAAAGAATTTGCAAGAACACTTAGTTTTCACAGAATAAGAAAACAAACTTTTCTGTTTGTATCTGGTATTGGTGTCAGCCCTGAAGATAAATATAAAATTCTACTTTTATCAAAGGCAACTATTCATGGATGAGCCATTATAATTAGGTGTATTGCCATCTATAATCCTGCATCTCATTCCTGTCCCACAAAGCAAATACAGTGTTATACTTTTTCTTTCGCATGGTACTTAGTGAAATTTCTTTCTGATCAGCTTCATCTCATTGCTGCCCACCTACAGAAGCTTCTCATTCTTTGGGTGGCCTTAACCAGGTAGATTGTTGCTTTTTAGTCTTATCTTTCCTATTACCTTTTCCCCTGGTTTTAACAGTCTCTTTTTATTTTGTGGCTGGTGGTCGTGCCCTGTTTCCTGATCATTATGAGTGTGTGTCAAAATTTCTTTGAGTCCTTTGTGGTGTCCTTCTTCCATCTATGGCAACAGAACAAGAATGGTAACAGTAAACTGGAATATATTTTTTTCTCGTTGCTGTAAATTCAGAGTAACTTCTCTGAAAACACATATTCAGCCAGTGTTCGGTGAACAGATATTTTGTCTTAGTGCTTTCTCATTTCCTAAAGAAAAGCATTTTGTTCCCATACCAAACATGATGGACATTTTGACACATAAATAAGTGATTTATTTTTTTTTAATTCCTTTCATGTCACTCAATCACTAAGGGTGATAATTATCTTTTACAATGTTTCCATGGAGTTCAGAAAGCACTTTTCAGCAAAGGAAGCTGAAAACACAGCATTTAGGTTTCTCCTTATTTACAATGCATTTTGTGGTTTTAGAAGCTATTCTGTATGGCACCCTCCCTGCTTCATTTTCTCTCACTTCGACCATTTTTTACGTATTTCCAGGACTTCAAGAGGTAACACTTCCGGCCCTTTGGTTTCATAGGGGCACAGGTACCACAAATGATTTTGCACCTTCTGCCTGTAAACCCAGCAGAAACACCCCAACTCAGGCAGAATTTTGTCTCCATTTGCTCAGTGCTGCACCCACACTGATCATCTCTTCTGAGCAGCTACTGACTGGTAGTTGAGATGTTGCTCTGTAATTTCTAAACTTGAGCTATGCATCATTTAGGGGTACCATATGGACATGTCAGATATGATATCTGCTAGTCTAGGCATCCGTGTTGACACGTACATCATTGTAATGTCAGTGAGAGTATGTTTAAACCAAAACTTGGGTAAATAGAAGCAGAGATCATCATACTTAACTCTGTATAGAGGAAGGGGGGTTGGGGGGGTAAAAGATGTCTAAATATAATGTTTTCACAGTAATTGTGAAGATATTCCCTTCACTTACATATAAAGAAACAAAAAAAAAACTATCACTAAAGGCAGTCTGCCAAAGTCAGTTTTATCCTTTATGTGACAGAGTTCTTTGTGGTCTTCACAGTAAATG
This sequence comes from Gallinago undulata, assembly GCA_026546715.1. Lineage (NCBI taxonomy): Eukaryota > Metazoa > Chordata > Aves > Charadriiformes > Scolopacidae > Gallinago > Gallinago undulata. The sequence continues at coordinate 44,308,134 of JAOTQQ010000041.1, read as the reverse complement.
CTTGATAGCTGGTTAGAAAAAAAAAAAAAAAAGGGAAAATTATATAACAAGTAGCACAGTGGGAAAGAGCTAGGAAATAATGGAAATCACACCCCATTCCCCCAGAAGCCCGCCTCTAGTGCCAGCAGATCAAAGTCTTTCTATTTCAGAACCAAAGCTTCTTTATATTAAATACCGAGAAAGTATGTTTAGATAACATTAAGGGACTGACTTAAACCATAAAAGTCAGGAAATTCAGAATTAAAGCTGGCACTCTGATCTTAAATCACATAGTGGAGAAAGGCAGGGGTGGGAATGGGAAGGTGAACCCAGACACAGCAGCACAAGCTGAGGATGGAAAGTGAGACCTATCCTGGCATTGTGCTACTTGTGCCATTGGAAACTTAAAGAGTACATGGTTTGAAGGGTTTATTACTCTCCGTTATGCCACTGCTTGCCTTTTTTCCTGGAATATTAGCCAAATACATATTTATTTTGAAAGTTGCAGAAAGCTTTTAGTAAATTCTCATCAGAGATCAGCATTCTAGTCCTATTCTGTTCAGCCAGGGGAGAAAAGGTGATGTGATTAATCAGCTTTGTTTTCTCTTTATTTGGAAATACATGCTGCTCTTAGCTATACTGGTATCAAGTTGTAGCTACCCTGTTCTGAAACCTAGCTTTAAAACTTTTTTTTTTTTAAATTGAAATCCCTGTTATAACCTTATAGATTTTTCTATGCAACTTCAATAGGATTTGTTTTTTCTCTTCTTAAATGTTTGAGTAGACTGTTGTTAAAAAAGCTGAATCTTTTTACCCTGAATGTGGCTTCATTTCAGTCAGGACTAAAGTGATTCCTTTATATAAACATGTACAGTGTCTATAATCACAGTATGCATGGCTGGGATCATTCAGAACAAAAGAAAAAAAACAGTATAAATGCCACAGTATTTATTCACTAGGAGCATTTTCTACGGCATTGAGAACAAAGTCAGCAATTATAGTTTTAAATAGACATTAATGTGTGCTTCATAAGAAACATTTCACCTTTTGGTAAGACTAAAAGTGGCAGCTCTGAAATGTCTCTTACTGTTAGAATTCATGTTCTTTGTGTTTTAATTTCTGTTTAAGTTTTTCAGATGTTTACTTCTGGTGTGCTGGTAGTGTATGATGGGTGTCAGAAAATACAGTTCCTCTTTTATATATAAAAATCAAAACCAACACAGATTGTAATAACTTTAATAAAACATTGAAATATTGTTTTGATATATATGTGTATTATAAGCTATTAAAAAGATAAAAATAACAATGCACTTTCCTCTTCTTTGACAAAATTATTTTAAAATGAAAAATAAGGTGGAAGCTGTATACTTTACTTTTCCATTTTTTCTTCATGATCTTAAAGAAACTATAAAAGATATATGATGGGACACATCACTTGGTCCATTACCTTCTGGTTTGCAGGAACAGTAACTGGGTGTTGCTTGGTGTACATGCAAAGAAGCTTGGCTCCTATCAGTGTTACATTCTTCAGAAATACAGAGTGCTGAACAATCCCAGGAACATTTATATTTTGAAACAAAATGTTCATCGTTGTATAAATTCCATTTTTGTATCTTCACATTGTCTACAATGAATTAGCCAGTGGATTGGTCTTGGAAAGAATTTAGTGTATTTGGAAAGTCATCAGCAAAACTGTAATCACAATTATGAAAAGCATAGGCATATTTGTATGGGAGATCTGATTTATAAGAAAATATAACTGAGCAGGGTACAAATAAAGAACACATGAGCAAAGCATGATGGTGTATAAAGGATGATGTTTGTACAATATGGCAATATTTGAGATAGATATATGGATGTTGTCACTTTTTCAATCCAGATAAGAAATTGATATTGACAATATTTTGCAAACAGTGATTTACATTTTTGAATGCTTCTCCACTGATTATTTTTTATTGGATTTGGAATGTTATTATTTGAACTAAAAAAGAATAACTAACTTGCATTTCAAAGAAAAAAAAATTAAAACATGAAGCAAATCACAAAGTAACTCCTATTTCCACTTAAACATATTAAAATGAAATGTTTCTTCAATTTCTAAACATCTGTTTGATTCTTCTTTTGATTTTTTTTTTTCTGCTCAATTAAAGAAGAATAACTGTCTTTTTATATAGAATATAGAATTAATTTTCAGTATGTAGCAGTGAAATAAAAATAGATTAGTTCTGCATGGGTAGAGTAAAATCTTGCCTCTCACACAAAACATTAGCCAATATCCCACCAATTCTTATCATTTTTTTTTCCAATTTCCCTTCAATCCAATCAAAACTTTTTGTGTATAAAAATTTGATTATATAATGCAAGTTACATGTCTGATATTCTTTGTAGGAATTAGTTCCTATAAAGTTTTAAATAATAAAAATATTTGAAAGACATCATTATTTTTCACTGGAGACCAGCCATAAACAGGCTTACATGTTGGTACACTATTGCACAAGTAGTACAAACACCAGCTTTAAATCTACTGCAAATTGGGAAAGCTTTTATGCAGTTGAAAGTTACATAAAAAGTAACTACCTTTGTAGTAATGGTTTTTAAATTTATATCCACATGGAATTTTCCTTTAGAGGGTATTAAAGTATTTGGTGAAATTAATTAAAGTTCATAACGTGGCTATTACATATGTAGCATGCACATATCATGAAGTTATACTTAAGTGTAAAGAAATAAGTGCACTGATATGATGTAAAAAAGTGTTGTGTAAACTTATCTAAGGAGAGAGCTCTGTAAACTGGTTGGGATGCCAGAAGCAGACATGAGCTATGAGGCCGATCCATTTTAGCAGTGTGGCTGCTGACCTATTTTTTGTCTGGTTTGTTGCTTTTGGTTTGGTTTTTAATTTTATTTTACTATTACACTTTTAAATGTGCTAGCTCTGATACAGTTCTGCATTGTGCCAGGCAGGCAAAGTATAGGTGACTTTTTGGACCTATGAATGGATTCCACTGCTGAGCTAGAGAGGAACTTGACTCCTGTTTTTTATTTCCTTTGGACGTAAGTAATGGCACGTAGAGAGAAGCAGACATACACTAGCACATAGGTATATATAGAAAACTAAACATTAGCACTGGAAGTACACTGACTATTCCAGATGATGTCTCACTGACTTGCTGTTTAAAACTTACAGTAAAATTGGGGTCTGCAGAGGAGGTACAAATACAAATCAAATACATTTTTAGTATAAACTGAAAACTCCATCTATATAGGATTATTCTGATTAAAAGTCAAATTTAGTCATGTAAAAAAAAATAATAATTGAATTGGCTGTAAGATTATCTTGATTATATTTCACTTAAATGTATATAGCTTTTATTTATATTTTGGTGCCTGTCCAGATGCACTTGTTATCATTTTGGAATCTGTAGCTTAGAGGTCTGCAGAGTAACTTTTTTTGCCTTTGTTTAAATAGGTCAAAAATATCCATCCTACATATGAGAAACCTGCGTGCTTAATTCCAGTCTCAGGGAGTTCTTGCTGCAAAAATGTAAGTTTCTTAAGATAAAGATTAGTTTGAAAATGCTGATAAACCTTTGTCTGACACTGGGAACGGGGATTCTGTAACAGAATTATGTTAACTAGCTTTTATCCTTCCTTGTTATGATTGGCTTCATCAAGTTAAGACAACAGTAAAGTGAAGCTACCACCATACATGCAATTGATCTCCACTGCTTTAATGTAATTAGTTTTTAAGTCTCTCACTAGGTCCTCTGGATCTGCTTAAATTTTGAAAGAGATTCAAAGAGATGCCTTAATTATTACAATATGCAGCATATAGCATGTTCTACAGAATCCCTGCAGTGGACACCTACAAGTTCCCCCCTCCAGCCCTTCTCTCAGTGTATTCAGTTTCTAGCTTTCTAACATCCAAGCATCCCGTCTCAGCAGACTCACAAAGCAGGTTATTCGTTGTGCTAGTGTAGCTCGCACACATCCCGGACTTACCATTTGGCAGATTTGGCTTATTTATATGAAGAATAGACTTTTCTCTTCTTTTTTTTTTTTTTTTTTTTTTCCTCTTTTCCACGGTCTTGATATATAAGGTTGACAATACTGTATCTTATTTATTTATTTATTTATTATGGACTTAATATATATGCTTTTGCAACACTCTTCAGATGAACTTGTAATAGAAACAAAGGATCAAGATCTGGTTTGACTGAGAAATTCTGTCCAGTATTGGTAGAACCTTACAGAGTGCAGTTCCATATCATAGCAGTCATATAGAGAGCCTCCTCTTCTTTAGCTGGATGTTATTGGCTGCTTATTGACCCTGCAAACTAAAGACACGTTCATTGAAGCAACCTAGCTGTGTTTTCCCTGAAGTTAGGAGTTTTGTACACTTGCAAAAGCACCTCTTGTAACAGCTGTTATCTATTAATTGTGTAAGAAAATATATTTCTGTTATTTGGAGGGGTACAGGACTAAGATATACTAGTACATGTAGTTACTGAAAAAAAAAAAGACAGAGAAGGAGAAAAAAATATAAAACAGAAGGGATAAAATTTGCCTCAAATATTTAATTACAACAAAAGAGGGGTAGAATAATACAGTAATCTTGCACTTTTCACAAACTCCTCCCTCCTAGTGAACATCAGAGCAGGGCAGCTGAAATGCGAAACAGCCTAGTTAGGAATATAGATTTGAAAGTTAGGAAGCCTGGAGGGTCCCCAAGCTGTGGTCAGCATGTGTAGCAGAGTCCTCCTGAAGTCACACACTCCATGGTGTCATGTTCTTCCAACTGTCTCAACTGATGAAATGTCATGCAACCATGCAATTTCCCAAGGCTACGTTTCAGAGAAGTTCATAAAATTAGCACCACTTTTCACCGGAACAATTTGGTTTTGGCAAATAGGTATTCTTTGTATATAAAAAATGTAATAAATTATGGGGGTTTTCTGCAAATTCCTAGCCAAATCTAGCCATAGATAGATATGCAGAACCTGACTTCTATTCATTCCAAAGCTTTGCAATTTGTCTTTGTTTTAATTTCTTGGTGTCATTTTCAGATCTAAATCCATCTCTGAATTTCACGAGGACCCAGGAATTATCAGAGATCTACGTTTTCCCCTATGTTCTAAAAGGAACCAAGAACACATCCTTCAGCAGAACACCACAAAGGATAGCTATTAGTTATGATTATGTCTAACCATAACAATACTCTACAATGCTTATTAAGTCTAATAACTGATTATCAATAGTATCTGCATAAGCATCCAGTTCAATCTATTAACATTCATGACTTCTGTTATTTCCTAGAAAGAGGTAACAAAGCATACTCTCATTTTGAGTGAAAAGTGTTTCTTTTACGGGCTTTGAATTTTACTTCTTTTAATTTTAGTGTGTCCTATTCTGTATTACAAGCTAGGGAATTCAGCAGCACCTGAAACAGCTCTCTAAACTGTATATCTGTTTTTTTATTAACTTCTTCAATACTTAAATTTCCAATATCAATTTTCTGGAAATAAGGGTATATATAAATTAAACTTTTGATCATAACAATTATAAAAGAAGAATATGTTACAGATTTTTTCATTCTTTATTCCTAAGTACTATAATAACCATGGGATTTACTTGAAATTATAGTAAAGGACACTACAGAAGGCTGTATATCTTTTTTTTTTTTTTTTAAATAAATGGTCTCTTCCATTTTGAAAGTAGTGATGATGATTATTCTCTAAAATTCTATGTCACTTCATGTCACAAGGAGACACCACTTTTTGTTTGAACAGCTAGGTCTTAAACTTAACCTGTATGATTCTAGGCTAGAAAACCATGATCTGAAGAATCAACCCTCATTCAGCTGTACTAATTCAAGTTTTGTGCTTTTAGCTATGATCCTGAACTGAACCAAAATTCTGTGAGGTCCCATAGAAATCACATATGTGAATTCTTAGTAGCAGCCTTCGTCATGCAAGTTAAAAACCACTTCGAAAGGGTCTGGTTTAGCGATCAACACTTTGGCATTTACAGTGACAAAAAAGAGTTTGCATATTGAACACTAAAATAAATAAATTAAATAAATCTATAATTAAATAAGTATATTTTGAAGCATAGAAGGTGTCATTAGGATACAAATAGGAGATACAAGTGAAATAAAAGTATAAGGAAAAAAGCTATAAAACTAGATTGGGAGCATAAAAAACAGAGTCAATATTACACCAAGTGTTTTAAGGAGCAATTTCCATTTATTTAAGAGCATTTCCAATTAAAGTTTTACCGTGAAGAAAATCCTTGGCATTAATTAGTTCTTCTAAAAAAAAGATAATCTCCAACAATTAAAGGTTAGAATTAATCCTTTCTAAAGACAGAACACCCACCTTGCTGACATTAAATTACTCTTTTGAACACCTTTCAGAAGGAAAGAAATTATTTAACAAAAAATTGTCAAATGAAGGTACTTCCAAATTTAATTTTATTTGAAATATATTATACCCGATTAATGTTATCTACTGTAACATTCAGTGTAATCAGGCTGTATTTATACTCATGACAATTGTAAAATTGCTGTACTGTTTTATAACAATAGTTGTTTGGGGTAATTTGCTGTTGGTTTGTTGTTTGGTTGGGTTTTTTTCCTTTCTTTTCTTTTTCTTTTCTTTTTTTCTCTTCTTTTCCTTCTACACCTAATTCTAGGTACAACATATCTAAATTAATCTAATTGCTATGTGGTAAGGGATGCAAATTCTTTTCAAGCAAAATGAAAGCTTAACTAGACCTTGGACCAGGCCCCACATTAAGTTTTCTATTATATTTCTTACATTACCAACAACTCATCCAAATCTATCATCCAGCAAATGAACTCAGCCTATCCCTCTGTTTGAGTCTTACCTAAGAATATATTCCATTTGTTTAACTTGAATTTCTCATGGGACTATAGTGGTCCAGTCTGAACATGCATCAATTAGGAAGATAAAATCCTGATTCCCAGAACCCTCCTTATATATGTTATATACCCATTGAATAATCTTTCCTCCTCTTCATTCAGCCACAGCTCAAGCACATTGCTTACACTCGTGAGGAAACTCTAAATAGTCCCACTGGAACATACTTAAGCATCTTGGGTGAACTAGACTCCTTTTCTTTGCCTTCTGTAAATTAAAACAGCAGAGTATGCTTGAAAGCTTCTGATTTCAAGCCTCAAGTAACAGATCTTTACATTTAAAGCATGGCTTTTTGCTTCATCTTTCTCTTTGATTTCTGCATCCTTTTCCTGGTAGACATTAATCTTCCACTCTTTAATATAAAATACTGCAGGAAGGAAGGGGCACCAATTAAGCCTCTGTTATCTCGGTAAAGGCAGGCAATTTCTTCACTAATTGAATTAAGGATTGTGGAGGGCAGCCATATCACTATAATCCAAATTTTCTTCTGTAATTAATAAAACATGTCTCTGATGCTGACCAGTTAAAATCATAATCTTAACTAATATTTGACCTTAAGGGAAGATCATTATTTCTAATACATGGACAAATGTATTTTCAGCAGAGTATATTCAGTGATATCAGCAACTTTTTTTTTTTTTTTAATGTGTAAGACAATATTTTCTTTAAAAGGAAGATTACACTAGATGGTAGTATAAACCCTCATAAATGGACTTTCTTGAAAAGAGAGACAGCAAATGTAATGCCTAAAGAGCACCACTGGATAATAATGTACCATAAAAGAAGGGAATCTATGGTACAAACTTTGTGTTTGGGTGCTGGCACATATGAGGAAGCTGAGAGTATGATTTTCTTTCAAAAGTTACAGCTATATAAGGATGAAAATAATAATTTTCTCGTTTTACTGCTATTCTACTTTTATGTTTTGTTATAAGGCTAGAATCTCAACTGAGTGTGTTCACTAGCATCCTTGTCCTCCTACAAATTTTTAGTTGCCCACATGGAGGATTCATATATAATCTAAAAAATGATAATCGTATTAACAGTCACAGTTATTACTCTTGTGGTAACTGTTTCACAGAAAAGACAACAGGCTTCATTGGGTCTCATTGTCACATGAGGTGCAGAAAAGATGTTTCTGTAGCTTTTAAGGTGAGAGTTTTAATTGTGGTATAGTATCCCCAGCAATGTTTAAGGATTTGAATGGTCTCCTATCCAGTAAGCTATCCTGTTTTCTTATAATTTGTAACAATTTTTTAATCTATTGCTTGAGATCTAGAGCATGTGCCATCAAACCCATGGAGAAGCAAGCCTTGCTCTTTGTCAGAAAATGTCATTTATGAAGTTATCCTTTTCATTTCTGCTCTCTCCAAGTTAACAAGATCCCTAATTTTATGCCCAAGACTCTTAATTTTAATATCTTACCTTGATTATTTGGGTCTAACACATGTTAACAAAGATCGTAGCTTATTTTTATGAAAACATAATAATGTGGTTTACATGACAATTATTTCAGCGGCCACCAGACTGGAATTAAAGTGATGGATTTTTACTCATTATTTAGAAAGACCAATTATTTATATTATTTAGAAAGACCAATTCAATTTATATTTAATTAAAGGAGGAACATATATTTGAAAATAGGTAGATGACTTTAAATGAAAAATCTACAGATTAGCACTGAATGTTGATACTTTAAATTCTCCTAATGCATATTCAATTAAATGACACAAACACCATGAGTTCACAATATCTTTGCTTTCCAGACGTCTCTAAAAATAAAAGACCTTAATCGCTAAAATCATAGCTAGATATTTACTCTGGAATAATTCTAAAGATGCCAACAGAATGAAACCTGGTTTACACTGAAGTCAGAGTCACAAAGGCTTGAAGAATCACAAAGCCTGTTAAACTTGTTTCAATAAGCAAAAGATCTAAGCATCTGAAGAAATAACTTCAATATAGTGCCATAAGACACACACAGACACATACCCAAGCCCTGACGACTCACTTGTAAGCCTCCCCCTACAAAGTAATCCACTATCCTTTGGCATGAAGGTGGAGTAACATTAACATTACAATTAATAGAATTACAATGGCCAGAATCTGCAGTATAAAAAAAGTTTGTTCAGAAAAAGGAAAAATTAATTCAGAAATGTAAACTAATGGGGGGGGGGGGGGAAGAAAGGAATTTTCAACAGAATATAGTTACTGGAAAACAGAGGTTTAATTGTTCAGCCATTATAAATCAGCACAGGTTCCTTGGGATGAACAGAGTCATGCCAGTAAACCCAGTAGCTGGGAGTCTTGATTAATAAGGAAAAAAAAGGTTGTTGTGGAGGAAATGGAAGGGTTACGACAATAGAAAGTTCAGAAACACCCTTCATTTTACTGCATACACATCTGCACTTCTTAAATATATGAGTATGTATTTGAAACCAGATGTAAAGTTTAGATGTTATATTTTTTCCCATTTTTAGTATTTGGATAACTTAAAACCACATGGTCCAGGTGGAGATCAGCTATTCATCCAAACAATTCTGTGATTCTGTGATGAACATAATCTTTTCTCAGAAAAAGGCAAAGTGAAATAAAAGTGCTGTACTGAGTAATAAATAAATCAAAACATGATCATATGTTGGCAAAAATGGCACTGTCCTATCATTTCCAGCTATTGCGAACATGGTCTGAATTCTGGACAGAAAGGTACAGAAGCCTTGCTGTTCTGGCAGAATATGCCAGTTACGTGTCTCAGTGTTCAACAGGAAACTATGGTAAGCATCCAAGGCCAGGGAGTTGAGGAGAGCATGAAATACAGAGTTTCCTACTGTGAAATATTTACCATTCTCAATATAGAGAAGACAACGTGGATAAAATAGGCAAGCGGCTTTTATATGATTAATAAAGATGACATCAGATTATACCCAGTAATTCTGGAACCAATTTTTATTTCTTTTTAAGATGTAATAAATATCCAGCAAATGTTGTTTTGCCAGGTATGTGCATGTACATGTGCAAGTTACATATTAAATAACAAACAATAAAGACAAAAGAAGCCTCTCAGGTGACTATAGTGCCACATACATTTCTTGCCTGGTGTGATTCCAGTTATTCCACTTATCTTAAAATCTCTCATTTAATTAGAAAGTAGTGTTCTTAAATCTCTGAACTAATACACATGCAAACATATCTTCAGTACTGTTTCTTCCCTACAACTACCGAGGTACATTTGGCATGCCAGCTTTGTAGTGTCTGTGGATTGGTGGTACCAACATTTATGAATATACACACTGCTGTTCTCTGCATCTTCAGGATTTAAATATGTACTTGTTTGGAAGCAGGGCACTGAGGAAAGCAAAAGCAGACCTTGCACAGGTTATATTGTGCTCTTATTTATTCTCATACAAATTATTACTATTATTACATTTGCTGTTCTTTTCTTTTGTACACTTCAGGTCTGAAAGAAAATTTCCTACATTTATCTGTAGTTATTTTTTAATTGTAACAATCCCACGAGTAAGGCAGAAACAGAGCAACTGCCACACAGCTGATTGCTCTAACCAACAGTCCCTGCATGCCACACTTGATACTACATCACTCTTTCTAGCACATGGCTCCAGCATTCTTGGATCCACATTCACTCAGATACAAAGAAAGATGTGAAATATCCTCGTTCAGACTTGTCTATAGTCAGGAAGTTAAATTCCGTTCTCAAGAAATGAGAGATGGGGGGTTGAAACCTTTCAGGCCAAAGGAAAAATGGAGAACAATACTCCTGCTCACAGACTGAATCTTTTATCCAATATACTGTTATGCAAAAGATGTGAGACTATAGTTGTGATGCACTGTATTGGATTCATATTATAGGTCTTCAGAACACAAAGAAGGCTATTAAGCAGGTTGAGGTTAGTCTACCAATGACAGGCAGAAGCTTTAATCCCAGATAGTATGTTCTCGTGGTACTCTGTCCCCAAGACTAGTGTGCTTTTTAAATATAGGAACTGTAGATTAATATCTTGGTATTAAGCTATTACATTTCACCAAAATCCCATTTTAGGAAACCAGTAGGAAAGCTGGATACAACTTCTGTTCCCTGTTCATCCAGCAACCTGTTAGGTAGCTCCAAACGAGTCATTGTGCCCTATTCTATCTTTTGTTATTGTCTCTACAGACAGTTTCAGAAAAGCATGAATGATTCAGTGTTGTTGTTCATGAAACATCCATCTGTGTTCCCCAACATAGAGGCTCCAGCAATGAAATTCTTTGTTGCTTTTTCTGTGGTTATTGCTTAGAACATGATTCTCCTACAATTGGTGAGGTACAATCAAAGCCACGTGTGTCTGTTGGCCAGTTGGCCAGTAATAAATAGAAAAATCCATCAATCAAAAGAGTGGAGAAAAAAGATTTTAAAATTGTTCTCATTCTCATTTTGGTCTCACTCAACGTAAGTGGGGTGTTCTGGCCCACTGGATACTGTTGATCACTTGGACTACAGTCAATACATTCAATATGCATGAAGTTTTGCCAGTTTGCTAAATGCATCACTACGCCCTCTTAAACCTCGTACTTATGGTAGGCACAGCAAGGTGATCTGTCGTGGTGGGGAGTACAATACACATCAGCAGAGTTTTTTAAAGTTATGTACTTATTATTTATTTATTTATATAATAACAATATTATAAACACATTACAGAAATCAGTGGTTCGTCAGATCTTGAATATATTGTTCTCTACAGCTTTTATGTCTCTGCAGTGGTGAAGCGGCTTATATTTGTCATGTTCTTATTACTTGTGTTATCTCTGTTTATTATTACACCCCCAATTAACATAAGAATTAAGCATAATTGCCATTTTCTAAATGAAGAACTAATCTGGAAGAACCAATTTTTTTTCAGTCTTAAGACAGTGAAAGTGTTCAGCTACAGCTATGAAGAACAGGCATGACTAAGAAAAACAGCAGCATTGGCTGTGAAAACAAATGACTGTGTGCAAAGCTGAGACTCAGCTCTTCCTAAATTCATTCAGTTTCTACTTTTACATGGCCAAAAATATCAAAGATCTAATGCAATCACTGAAAGCATAATACTTTCTTATGTCATACTGAAAGCACAGCTGGCTTTTGCATTCATGCTCTCATAATCCAAGCTGCAAAACATTTCAAACACACGCATAAAAGACAATCTCTGTCCCAATTAGCTTGTGTTTTATGCATAAAACCAGTAGTTAGAGGTTGATAAATACAAAACCTGTGAGACAATATTGGTTAAATCAATATGCAGTAGGAATAAGTACATCAGCAAACTTATACCGACATTTTTCATAAGCATCATGATTCAGAATTTTAAGGGGAGAGATGAAATATAGTAACAGTTAGCTGCTCTGAAAATATTTCTGAGAAGCTCCTCCCATGTTGGAGAAGTAGCATGAAGCTTATTTGAAAATATAACAAATAGTGGTGCATCCATCCAAGGTGTGAGCTGACATCTTATCATAAATAAGGTATGAGAGCTGGGTGTTTCAAGGTTGTGAAGGTCCTTGAAAATGAAGGAAGATTATGCTTGATTATAAAGAGATGATGAAGTAGCTGATGGAAGAATTTAAAAGGGGAGGTCAGAAGCAATGAAGAAAGTATAGTGGACGAATGTAAGTAGGTCAGCACTTACCAGTGAATGGCAAATCAGAGAGAAAACTTTGCATTAATTGAGAAGCTAGCAGGTCAGTATCTAGACAAGAGTTTTAGCTCTGTAATTTGTAAGAAACTATACCTTAAACAAGTGCAAACAAAATTAGGCTCTGAAGAGCCAGAATGAAATCAAAAACAAAAAAAAATGGTACTTAAAAGCAAGCTGCTGTCACAGAAAAGAACATTATATTAGCTGTTCTGCTTTGGAGCTTCTGCCGTTACCATGAGAAGATGTAATGGAAATGATTTTCATTTGTCAGATAAGAAAGTGGTACTGAAACAATAGGCAATGAAAAGCTTATAAGGACATTTCTTATTCTTTGAAAGATTAATTGTTTTACATAGGTAAAGAGAGAGAAAAGTACAGAACCAAGAAATCAAAATCATGCAAGTTTTCAGGAAGATCTTGGTTAATAGCACCAAAGGTGGTTGACCAGTCAAAGAGCATAAAAGTGGTGTAATTACACTGAATTTGACTAGGTTTCAAAACTTGGTATGGCTTGAAGAACCCACAACAATTTATTGTCGTTTAGACAATTATTCTATCATCAAATGACCCCTCCCCACTCAAGAGGGGGAATTGGGAAAAGCAAGGAAAGCTGAGGACTGAAATATAAACAAATTTAATAGAATAATTAAAAAAAAATAACATTAATAATAACAAAGAACCAATATTGAACCTGATACCAATGTAAAATACACAAGGATTATACTCAGGAGGAAGCTGTGCACTCCCAGCAGGGGACAGCAAATGTCAGACACTGTGAGTGCTATGTCTTCGGGAGGAAGGGAAGGGCTTAGGGTTCAGCACAGGGACAAGAAGTTCTCAGCCATCATGTCAGAGAGAAACTCTTCAGAAAACTTTCTAATTTATATTGAATATGACTTTCATAGTATGAAGTAATCCCCTTGGCCAGCTTGGATCCAGTGCCTGGGTCTTGCTCCTCCTCATCCCCACACCCGGTGAGCTCGAAAATACTGAGACCTTGCAACCCTTATACCATAGATAACTATAAAGTAAACATTTTCACAAATTCAGTACTAGAGTCTCCTAAAAATGCAGTTTTCCCAAGCATTAGAAGAGACCTTACTGAAAAGTAAAATTACTGAAAGGGCAATTAATTCTGTGTCACTGAAAGCACGACAAAACTGTAGGAAGAATACCCTTGTGTCAGTTTGACAAGTGATTAAACAGTTTTAGTCCCTCTTAAATTCTGTTACTTTTCAGTGGTATTAGTAATTCAACTTGAATAAGTAACTACAAGGAAATTTAGTTGACATACAAAGTTTGTAGAAGTCATTAATGATATGTTCCTTTTGGTTATTTTTCCATTTCTAACTTTATTCCTCTTTCATAGATGCCTAATTATCTAACACATGATAAATCTGAAATATTCCTTCCTTCTTGTTTTTCTACTTTTAATAGATCTTTGAAAACAGAGGGTTGAATACAGGTATCCTCATTCCAGCAAAAAAATTTCTACAAGAAGTGGCTCAGGATAAAACATGAAATTCATATTTTAGTATTGTAGAACAATATCTATAATTGACGCAAGAGAGATGGAAGTTCCTTTTGGATTCCTGTTTTTGGAGCAGGAGGTCCATAGCAGACCCACTAATGACCCTACCATTACTTCTTTCTTGAAAGCCAACAAACTTTTCATCTTCAGAAAGGAGTCTGGAGGATAAGCCTATAAAACTAGCTAATTGACTATTAAGCAAGACTATGTGAAACATGACAGAAAAAGTTTTTTTCATCAGAACTCTTAGGAAATTACACTCTTTTGTACAAGCAGACCCCTGAGAAAAATATGACTAGATATATCAGTTATTATTTCCTGTGCAGATCAACAAGCACTCAAACCCAGCCATAAATCCTTAGAAATAAAAATATGAGAACTTTAGTGTACTGCTAAAATACTAGAAATGCAGATATACTTGCATAGTAGCAGATCCTGGGGCTTTGGGGTTTTGTTTTTTGCTTTACCAGCAAAGCACCAAGTCAAAATACAGATTTCTGAAGCTTTTAATGTGTCTAGAATATATTTGCAGTAGAATTTGCAGTAGGACTGACAACCCTAGCTTCAGTGACAGTCTGGCCCTACAGATACTGCAGTGCCTTTCTTAATCTCATTCAACTGAACTTCAGTTCATTTCAGTTCATTCGGTTCTCATTGAACTGAAGTTCAGTACTTCCAGTCAATGATCTTTAGAAGTCTGGTCCAAGGTATTTTTCATTAGTTACAGATCTCACAACTGCTGTCTTTGTCATCTCAAAATCAAAATATTGAAAGTTTTAAGTTTTCATACATTTTTCATGTCTGTATTTCAATACTGTTTAAATATAGCAACTAGTCCAGAATACGTACGCTCATTTGTTATTTCAACGCTTTTTGCCAGAAAAGCCTTGCTCTGTGTTGCTGCACCTGTTGCCTTTTCATTTCCAGATAAAACTGAACATGAGGTGCCTAAATTTTGACAATTTTTATTTTATGCATTGAAATTCAGCTATCTCAGTCATTGCACCAGTAAAGACTGATGTTTTAATTTTGTTTCTTCCTTTACATTTTCCTTTGGATCTGAAAAGTACATTAGAAAATGTCCAGTATTGACCAATTTTATATTTTATTGTATACAATTTCAACTTTTTTCCCCAAAACCAGATTGGAAAATTGCACTTTTCAACAGTTTTCTATGTATCTATCAATATATCTTTCAGCTGTTTCTCTATCTAGCAATGAATTCTCTTCTGTCCCACTGGGAAGTGTAAATTGTTGATGCTAAAAAATTACTACAAATGCATTTCTCAAACAGAAGCTGCTCTCTTCTTAGCTAAAGTTCATTCCTGGACAGGTTATCATGTCCAAAGCAAAAACCACACTTCATGAGAAAAAATGCTAAATCGACTAATTGTAGCTAAACACTTGCTAAATGTGAGTGTTTAACTCCATTAAACAGTTTCTGTGAATTGGGTACTCTGTAGCTGAGCAAAAAGAAAGTAAATCAGTGTAGGTATAACCCATTAAGGTGGTGATTTCACGTGGGTTTCCAGAGTGCTGTTACAGAGAGAATACTGGATGTAGCTAAGGGCTGAGCTTCACTGCGTGATAGTGGTGTGCAATGTATCATGTTGGAGCTATGTATGCAAGAACATAGTAAAATACTGCATAAAATTAGGAGAAAGAGCCCTAGATAAACTTCTGAAAAGAAACAAAAAAAAAATTTAATTTTTATTTAATTTTAATTTTTAAGCTCCAAAATGTTTCAAGAAATTCAAAGAAACATGAGTATTCCATTTGCATTTCCAGAGTTTTTCTGATGCCTCTTGCTCCGATTGTGCCAAATGCTTTATTAAGTTTTAAAAGCACTGTCAAGAACTGTGATTTTCCTGCATATGCGACCTTTAGTCCCGTTGACCAACCTAATACTCCCACAAGTCTTTGACAATTCTGCAGCTATTGATAAATAGAGATGCCGTTCTAGATTAAATGGTTTTGCCAGATCTGTCAATTTTCAAGTTCTTTCTGTAATAGATTTAAATATATATGTTATATATATATATGTTTTATATATATATATACAGATCATATAGTCTAAATATGTTTTTTTTCCTTTTTGTCTGTGTTAATTGCTGTGTACTGGGCAGAATATATTGAAGTGGCTGAGGAATAGAAACAATCGGAGATTTCCTGTCAATCAGCATTTTATTTTAAATGATCATTGTTTTTTAAGCATTGTTTACTAATAGACTATGACAGATGAACTAAATGGTAATACAATACCAGAGAACCATTCCAGCAGCAAACTTCACTTAAAGGGAAATTGTAAAGGAGAATTATCCAAACAGCAAAGCTCACAGTTAAATATCATGGCTCACTGCACTACCTGCAATAGTAGTGCAACTCTATGGATCATTAAATATACGATATTTTTTGTCTATTTTTCAGGCTTCATTCTTTTTTGAGGACCTTTGGGACAATGCTCTCTCACAGGTGATTAACCCTTTCTCCTGCTTGTGTCCTTTCCTGTATCCTAAATAACCCACAGAGAGATAATCACTGTCTTAATTAGAAGGTAAGATAAGAAAATATGTGTAAGACAATGTGACCAATGTCAGGCACAATTAAGCATACCCTAAATTGGCGTGTCAGTTAAAATTTCACAATTGTACCTGTTATCTGAAAATTACTCTCCTCAAATAGTCTTAAAAAGCTAGTTTCCATAGTTACTTCATGTTCCATTATTAAAATTCAATCGAATTCACTGCATGTATATATAAAAAATATATATTATATTTGTGAAATGCTATGTTAATTTCTTTGACATTTTGAAGTCTGAACTTCAATCCTGAGTAGAAGCATTTTATTAATTTTGGTTCTGAAGCAGGCGCAGATGAAGGCTTAAATCACGACTGTGTTATTGTACCAATAGTTTAGTCCAGCTCCACTGAAATAACTGTTTTAGCAACAGATGAAAAATAAAAGGAAGCCTTAATTAGAGCCAAAGAAAATTCTGTAAAATTAATTATTTAATCTTTCCTTCCCAAGTAGTTCAATGGTTCTTAAAATTCACATCTCTGTTTTAACTTCCATCATTTTACTTTGGGTTGATTTGGGGGATTTTTTTCATCTGTTTTTGGTTTTATTTCTTTAGCTTCTCCTGTACCAGACACTTCATTTTCTAAATATAAATAAGTATCTTAGCCACTGTGAATATTCAACAAAAGATATCAATGGACATATCTCTACTGTGTATTTCCCTTTCCATTGGCCAAACAGTAATAAACGTGATTATTGACATATTTTGTCCACAGTTGCAGTTAGAAATTATAAAGATCAGATACTGATGCTGTAGATGCTCTGTGTGTGTGTTTACACATAAAAAGAGAATATTCCTGACCAGATAGCAAAGTCAAGAGAAGTCTGAATTTTTCCAACAGGACACATTCAGTTGATGAAATCAGAGACTAAGCAGCATTGAAAACTGAGACACTGATAGAATCATAGAATCATTTAGGTTGGGAAAGACCCTTGGGATCATCGAGTCCAACCATCGAGGTCAGACTGACAGGTCTATAGTTTCCTGGATTCTCCTTTTTGTCTTTCTTGTAGATGGGTGTTATATTTGCCACCCTCCAGTCCATTGGGACCTCCCCAGTTAACCATGACTTCATGTAAATGATGGAAAGTGGTTTGGAGAGCACGTCTGCCACCTCTTTCAGCACTCTTGGGTGTAGCCCACCCGGGTTCCACTGCTAAAGTAGGTGTTGAGAACCTCAGCCTTTTCCTCATCCTTTGTGACTATGTTTCCCTCTGCATCCAATAAAGGAGGGAGATTTTCCCTAATCCTCCTTTTGTTGTTAATGAATTTATAGAAACATTTTTCATTATCCGTAATGGCTGTAGCTAGATTGAGCTCTAGCTGCACTTTAGCTCTCCTAATTTTCTCCCTGCTTAGCTTCACTACATCTTTATAGTCTTCCTGAGAGACCTGCCCCTCCTCCAAATGTCATAGACTCTTTTTTTGATTTTAAGATCCAGCAAAAGATCCCTATTTAGCCAGGCTGGTCTCCTTCCTCACCTACTTGTTTTTCGGCACACGGGGACAGCCTGCTCCCGTGCCTTTAAGACTTCTTTCTTGAAGTATGTCCATCCTTCCTGGACTCAGATGGAGAATAAATGAAACCTGGTGATCTATTTTTTCCCTTGGTGCCTTGTTTCCCAAAACACCTTTCTTCATGAAGGTTTCAGCAGAAATACTCAGTCTGTTACCTATACCTCTACACATTATTAGCGTTAGTATTCACTGACTTGAAACTCTTGAATACCTCAAATAAGGTAGCAGTATGTTTCCTTACAATACTCTAAGTACGATGAATTACCAACTTTAAGTGACAGTGTAAGAGAAAATATTTGGATTGTCTATCAATCTTCTCTCTCAAAGGATGGTTGTGCTGCTTCATAAATTTGGAAAACAGATAAAAGTCTTGTTACAGGTGCGCACACACACACACAGAGTATTGTGTATTTTCCCTGTGAACTATTAACTGGCATTTACTTGTAATTTCTTCTTCTGCTAGGAAAATACAGAATTAAATTAATAACACTTATTGTGACCCTTCTGTAAGCGATTTTACCTTTGTTTTGGGATGCTTACCTCAAGAAAGGTTATAAATTCTACATCTCATTGTATTGAAATCCTCTGCATGCCTTCCCCAAAATTTTTTTCTTATGCATCTTAAATAGTACCTTAAAAAAAAAAAAAAAAGAAAGAAGTCTGCATATCACTACAGAAAAGACTACACTAATATCCTGGAAGGCAGCAGACGTGAGAGTAAAAATGAAAAGTTATGAAATGATGGAAATAAAAGAAGGTCAAAGGAACTGTTGTAGTCTTACATGGACCAAAAATGGATCATCAGAGAGATTGTTTCTGTAGTTAGGCTGTATTTTATCTTGGAACACTCCACTATGCACATTTTAATGATAAAGCATTGTCTCAGATGGCCCAGGAATATAAATCCTCAAATTAATCTGTGTGTGATAAAGAGCTGTCAATGATATTATGTACGTATTTGTTGAAGGCTGGTCAAATGTTTCACCACCAGGGATGTCTTTTCAGGTAAGGATTTAGATAATATTAATAAAGCAGGATGAATACTTCAGTATTCTATAACATGTTCTGGTGGAACAATTCAGGCTGCCAAACCAATGCTGAATATGTGGGAAATTCGTGTTTGTAAAACCAATACACAAAAGCAATCAAGAACAAAGAACACTTCTAGTCAGAAGCAGTTGGGAAATGTTCTCAGAATAGCATGAATGTTCTGAAACACTAAGGAGACGTCTCCTCTTTCACTACTTCTACCATATCATTGGCTGCACAGACTGTGTTCCAGGTTGCCAGATGGCATAACACAGCTTCAGTATGTGTGAAAGGTCAGAAGGAGGATACCTCGCCCATCTAATCCAGGGGACACTTCAGCAGATGGTTTCTTTGATGATCAGGAAAATAGATGCCCCACAGAAAAACTTTCAGGGGTTAACAATATCAGCAAAGGGGAGAAGTAGTAGAAGAATGGAGATGTCTGATTACTTATGAAGAGAAGTAGAGAGCAGGAATTCCTGTTAGTGGGACAGACTCTCATTCTATCTTAGACAAGAATATTTTACAAATACATTTTCTCTTAAACTATATACTGAAGGTCTTGAAAGATGCTAACATTGCTTTTCAAAAGGCTTGGCTAGAATATGTTTGGAATTAAGACAATAGCTGCTTTGCAGGACTAAAACAAGTATTGCATTTTTATTAAGTTTATTTCCTATATATTTATGTATACTCACACAAAGAAAGCATTTAGGCATCAGAATAACCTGAGTTGGAAAAGGGCAGTTTGGAACTAAATCAATGCATGCTCATTTTGATCCAATGGGTCAATGCATTAAGTTCCGAAGATTAGACCATTTTACCTGTTACAAAAGGAGAAAATATTTCTATTTTACATAGCAAAATCCATCCTTTATGAAAATACTGTAAAGAAACCAAACCCGTGTTATCAGGTATATGGACATGAGAATTATACCAATTTGGTATCATAGAATCATAGAATTGCCTAGGTTGGGAGGGACCTTTCAGATCACCTAGTCCAACCATCAACCTAACACTAACAAAATCTATAACTAAACCATATGTCTAAGCAATACACCTACCCGTCTTTTAAACATACCTCCAGGTATACTTATATATATATATACACACCTTTTAAATACCTCCAGGGATGGTGACCCTTTCAGTGAATAAATTTTTTCCTAATATCCAATTAAACCTCCCCTGGTACAACTTGAGGCCTTTTTATCTTATCCTATAGCCTGTTACTTGGGAGAAGAGACTGACTCCCACCTCTCTACACCCTCCTTTCAGATAGTTGTAGTGAGCAATAAGGTCTCCCCTCAGCCTCCTTTTCTCCAGACTAAACAACCCCAGTTCCCTCAACCCCTCCTCATTGGTCTTGTTCTTCAGACCCCTCACCAGCTTTATTGCCCTTTGTTATGGAAGGAGAAGAATGAAGAATGTGATAATGTCACTGGCTCTATTGAGCTATGCAATGACTAAAAGATGTGTCTTCATATTCTTCTATTAAATATGAGAAAACGTTTGCCATTAATTAGAAGCACAGATTTATCTGTATATCTTTATACATAAAGCCAAAGATTTGCATTACAGAAATAATTTCATGAGCATGTTTTTTTGTGGAGTATGCATGGTAAATTACGTGACATCAATGCATGCCTAATAAAACAGATTAATTATTCTTCAAATGTATCTGAGCAGACAATAGTTCTTGTTAGAACATCTCACCTCTTTATTTTGCCATCTTCCCTGTCACAAGTGCATTTTCCTCAGGTAACTGTCATAAATGCATACATACGTAAATGCATACACATATGTATATATATGTGTGTGCAATGATATAATATTTTAGGATAGTATAAATATATTATATTTGTGTCAGTTTTTTAAATCACTGCTTTCATAACAGCCAGAAGAGACAAAATCAAATACATCTGACCAAATCTGTAAACAACTTAGTTGCCTGCAAGTTTTTAATTTTTTCATTTTGCAGTAACCAGTAATAGTGTCTGTCTTATTTAGCATACATAAAAATAGTTTAGAAAGAGAAATTCAAAGTTAACAGTTACATTTACAAATGATAATAACTTGGACGAATTTCTGAATAACAATGAAAATGCAGCAATACATCAAATAAACCAGAACAGATGAGAAACATTAAAAACATTAAAGCATTATAAAATGAGATTGAGCCTAGAAAAAACTCAGTTCAGTGCAAAATCTGGCATATGATGATCTGAATAACAGATAGTACCTAATGATATAAGTACCCTGGAAGCCGTAATACTGGAAAAGACCATGATGTAAATGTAAAACAAATTGAACACCAGTTGCTGTGAAAAAACCCAATGCTTCATTCAACAGAGTGAGAGGACCATTAAGTGGAGTACACAAGGAAAAAGGGAGAAAGCCTAATAAATCCTGATTAAAATGAATCAACACCAAGGTAAATATAACTTGATTTTGAACATAATATCAGAATTTGTGCTATCCAGCTTTACATACACTGTTGAAGAATATATCGTTCTGAGGCAGGCTGGTATTTAAGAAAATACATTTGAAAAATGTAAGTTCCTGAATGGTCTCCATATTAGAGGATATAGAAGGTACTCAGCAGAAGTTGTCTTTGAATATTAAAATTTGATGATAAGTGAAAGGAAAAAAAAAAGATATTCAAGAAGATATTCTTTGGCATTGGATGGAGATTTTAGCCAGCTAAAGTGTTGCTTTAATTTGTGTGGTCAAACCTTTCTCTTTGGCAATGAAAAAAACTCTCTCTGAATCTAAATGGCATAACTGCATCGCTTCTGCAATAGGCACAGAAACTTCAGAGCTTGTGTTTTGGAGTCCATTAAAAATCATGAAATACTTCACTCTGAAAATATCTGTATTAATTCTCTTCCTCCCCTGGTCCTTCTTCCCAAATGCATTAAAAATTCAAGAAGTTTGAAAGCAGTATTCTTGTGGCTGTGCAAGAGCTTTTATTGGCAGCTTTTGCATTTTCTCTTTAGCAAATGGATTTTTTTAAATCTTAATGAACTCTGGATTTGCAGCCCACCCCATTATTTCTGCTAAAGAAACAAACCATCTGGACAACACTTCTGCAGGTTGATTTGTATTTATTTAAATTAACAGTAGTGTATGTCATTTTCAACCATCACCAACTATTTCCATTCAGGTGAATTCTCTGAAGTCTTTAAACTTTATGGCTTGAAGTATTAAAGCTATAGTGAGCACATTGAAACAATTACACTGAGGTAAAGGTGGTCATAAAACCAAGGTTGTGTGCCCCTCAAAAGCATGTGAAAAGCACTCATGGAAACAGAAAGAGGAACAGGCCAAGACTGGGGGGAACCAAAAGCTGCTACCCCAGGTAACCGAGAGGGAATATTTTGACTATTTCTCATTTAGGGTGAGGATACTGACATAGAATTAAGAGCTGATAAGATAGTCTAGAAAGTACTTCTGTTATTTTTTTTTAATCTTCAGTTGTGCCACATTCTGAAGTTTTCCATAGGACAGGGATTTAATATTCCCTGTCATGTATCAGATCGTTAATGCAGGCCTAGCACAATAGCTGAGTGACCAGATAGACGTCATCTCAATTACTGAGGCGCTACTTTAAGATAATACACTTTTTTTTCAGATCTTCTCTTCTTGATTTCTGCTTTTTATCTTTCTGCTTTCCTTTCTCTGCCTATTCAGAGGAAATAATAACAAATATCCTTGTATTCAATTACTGGAAGAGCTATTCTTCTACTGCACATTGTGCCATGCTCTAGTAGTCATAATGCCAAAGCTCACAGACACGTTTCCACTACACTCTGGTCTAAGGAATTTCACTTGAATCTCCACAACATGTAAGAGATGTCTTTTAGGACCTCTTTTAGGACAGTGGTGTCCCCCATCTACGGGAACAGTTATTCTTAAAAGGGAGTAAGGAAGTATGGCACCTACTAACTTTGCAAGACAGTAGGGTTAAACTCAACTCTGGTATAGACGATTAGCAACCAAATGAACGCAGCGGGATGGGTTCCACAAACAGAAAATATGGGTTTGGCTCCAAGAGACTTGTTTGTTTAGACGGGCTACAGAAAATTCAAATTACTCTACTACAGCTAGAATTCCACTCTTTCAATCTTTACATTTATCTACTCCAAGTCTCTGAACACTGAAAAGTTCACCAAATCGTGTTTCCAAAATAGACAGGATTCAAATGTTTATCTGCTTTTACAGATCAAATACCTAAGCTGTCTGATGCATTCTGTGGTTAGATTTCACCATCAAAGACCATTGTAGGAAATGTCTTACATTGCAGTGGCAAGAAGTTTCTTTAAAAAAAATAGTATTTAGATACCATGATTCTTGAGTTTCCAAAGGCAAGGCTTCATTTAACAGATTGGCCTCTATTCTAAGTTTTGCATTTTGCTTGTGACTTGACAGTTTAACAGCTGTTGCCGAAAATTTCCATAAATCTGTGTTATGAAAAGGGAAGATGAAAATACTCTAGTTTCCTCTTCAATTCCAACAAAAACAAGACCATTCAAAACTATTTTTGCTCTACAGGAGGTGAAGTTAATCACAGAAAAAGAATAATCAAATTCTTTGAACCATCTGCCTCACGTCTTTCAGTGGCTCTCAGTTGTCTCCACCCAAGAAGTACAGGTGATCCTTCTGTGACTTGTGCAAGAAAGGGAGTAGATTAGAAAGAACAATTTGAGGCTATAAATTCCAGGTGCTGGAAACTTTCTTTCTTTGAGCTTGGAGTGGGGTACCTCAGCTTCTCACCAACATAACAGTTTACATTCCTTTCTATGTTTTTGTTTTGTTTTGGCATGTTTTGGTTTTTTTTGTAGAGAAGTCTGCTGGCTAGATTAGATGCCACCACGTGTAAGAAGGCTACTGTGAATTTCTACTACTGGGGCTCAGACCTCCCCTATGGCATAAGTTAAAACGATGAATTTCATAGTAGGTACAGGCACCAACAAATTAAGCATTATGCTGGGCATTGGAAGTGAATTTTTAGATTTTGTGGGTTTTTTTCCTCTGTAGCCTTATTTTATATTTAATAAATAAAAATAGAAACTGTTAGTAGAACTACATTGTTGCTTTGGTAATGGAAACTATAGCAATTTCTTCAGGATTACCAAATATATATGATGAATTTATATAAATAAATGAAACCACCATATGCACAAAGCTAATGTTTCTTGCTGTGTTCGAAGCGTAGTCACTACTTCGTGCTTCAAACTAAAAAACTCTTCTCATACTTACTCTGAGTATGCTCAGGGGTTTAAAATTAACAACCTTTGTAAACGTGGAAACCAGCAGAAATGCTAAGCTCCAAGGTAACTATAGCATAAAAAGAAAACACTGTAGCAAAATCTCATGCCCATGACTGCTATTTTTTTGTGGTTTTAATTAGTTGAATTGACTTTAATTGGGCTTGTACTTGCACTGAGAATTCAATAATATAAATAAAAAAATAAATTAAACAATCTCGATGGCCAGACTGTTTTTTTGCTAACTACATCCTACTATGCATTCCCATAGGCAATTCACTTAAGACTTTAGGGCTTGGACATAAACCCATGATCTGTTTTTCCTTTATAAATATATATTCTAATGATGGGAAGATTTCCTATCCCACGTGAATTCACATTACAAGCCCTCCTCCAGGGAAGATAGGATGCTGAATGATCTGTAAGCTGAAATGGATGAACTGCAAAAGACAAGGAGGCATGCCAATTCTTTAAGACTGCAGTCAGACTTGGAGAGAGCAGAATAAGACTTAATCAGAAAGAGCAGTATGAGGCTTTGGACATTTGGAGTCCTTCTTTAGGGAGAAGCCATCATAGACTTAGTAAATGTAAGCAGGTAAGTATGAGTAAGAAATACAAAAACTTAGGTGCTCAAGTTAAGTTGTTGATCCTTAATAATCCCTGAATCGTCTTAGTTACTTTACTGAAATATACGTTTTTAAAATTCTAACTGGCTCTCTGTGGGCACAAAGTAAGAATTTTACAGTATTTATGTCATTTGAAATAATATTGAAATAAAAAGGAGTTATTTTGTGCATTATTTGTAATTCAAGCATCATTTTGCTGTATATTTTCTCTGACGAGCAAGGGTGAGGAAGTGCACTGGAGCTGCCCCTTCACTTCTCTTGTTGCACTAACACATTGTATGACTTCAGAAATAAACACCAGAGTATTATCTGGATGTTTTCATCTTTTTGAGAGGGGCAGAACATGTAGAGTCCAGCTTCCCTTGTTGCTCAGGAAGGGGCCTTCAACAGGACTCACGGGTAAAACTCTCAGGATAGGTGTGGTTCCTGGTCTCTACCTGGGTTTCTAATGAACTTTCAGAAGAGATTTTTTATTTTTTTAATTACTTCCAAGTAGATATGGGCTGAATTGCCTATCTAACAGCATCAGACCAAAATAAGAACAATGGCCTGCCTTATGATTTCACATAGTTCTAAATTGAAACAGGAATTAGCGAAGAGAAAAAAAGAGCTTCCAAGGAATTATCAATCTAAACATGTTATCTATGTTTTACATACATATATATATGTATGTTATATCTTTTACCTTAAAATAAAATGGATCACATCATAAAAAGCCTGTTTTTAGTGAAAGAAAGGAAAGAAATCTTAGGGTGATTGGTCCAGATGCAGAAACCATCACTGCTTTCTGAAATGACTGGGCCAACTTAGAGTAGGTCAACAACAAAGTTTCAAAAGAATCAAGACTCTTGGTTTCTCTCTCTAACCATTCTTTGATAAAAACTTCCAATTATGAGTTTGATATAATCTTTTTTACCCCCCTGTAAGAAATTGGTATTTCAAGATAAACACTCATCCAGTAGAAAATGACACAAATTGGCTGGGTCACTAGCACCTTGTACCAAATACAGGCGTGTATAGGCATGGAGATAGAGTTTAAATGCTGAGACAACCTGACTGCTGTAACCTTTCAGTACAGTGGTGAGGCTGTCAGCAGACTATAAACCAACGCATCCCCCCAACTGTCTGTGTCTTGTCCTTCCTTCATTGCTGACTTCCATCAGCTGAAACATTAAGTACTTGCCTGAAATATTGCTGCAGTTATGTAAGGCTTTTTAGGAAACATCACTTCAGACAGATGTTTAACCTCCAAGCCCTGAAGGGATAGCTCTGCCAGTTGCCGGGCTTGTCACTTAATTTTGCACTGACAATCATGCTAATATAGTTTGACACAGAGGAGAGCTTTTGCAGCCAGCCAGCTACATTAGATAAACAAGGCAGATGAGTGCAACTCCTTGCAAAATTCATCTGAAGATGCAGTATATCATAGTGTGTGTCTCAGAAGTAGCACTGCTCGATTTTTTTTCAACTACCACCCCAGATTACCTTCAGAAGTAGTGAAAATCACTTTTTTGCTTACCTGTGAACTTTTTCCCTCTTTCACTTGTTGTCATAAGTTACCACAAATATATGCGGGAAATATGTGAGTCTAATATAGCTGAATACTTGGCTTACAATATGAACTGCCAAGCAAAATATGTTCTGCCTGAGATGTCCCTAAGATAAGTGCTTTCAACTTGTGGCATCTCATTCAAATCATGTCAACAAAGGGGAAGGACCTCATAGAAGAGCAACAAAGAATATTAAGGAGTCAGAATGAATGA
Source organism: Gallinago undulata (assembly GCA_026546715.1). NCBI lineage: Eukaryota > Metazoa > Chordata > Aves > Charadriiformes > Scolopacidae > Gallinago > Gallinago undulata. Next base: position 44,281,230 of record JAOTQQ010000041.1, on the reverse strand, counting down.
TTTACAACAATACTTCAAATGAGTTCAAAATCTGCAACTTGACTCAATAATGAGGAAGGAGTGATGACAATACAATCATAGAATGGTTAGAGTTCAAAGGGACCTTAAAGATCATCTAGTTCCAACCCCCCTGCCATGAGAGGCCAAAGTCTGCTCACCTGAAGTCCAGGGAAGTGAGCTTGCTATGGTCCCTTCTTGCTGCCCTCCACCATCTCATGGTCACTGCAGCCAAAGCTGCTCTTGAGCTTCATGTTTCCCACCAGCCCCTCCCTGTTGATGAGAACAAGGTGATACTTGATAGTGATAATTGCCTAGAATTACCTAAGAAGTTAAAGCAAGCAAACAACAGTTTTAATATGAGAGAATGAAAATAGATATTAGGCTAAAGTAATAGAAGGGGTCAGCTACACCAGATTCCAAAAAATATTTGACAACAAAGTGAAAGTGTGGACTAGTTGACCCGAGGTAAATGAAGTGACATCAACTAGAACATTTAGAGGAAGATGAAATCTAAGACTGGACTGAATACCAATGCAATCTGGAGTCAAACCGAAGTCATTAAAACTAATGAGTAGCTTTAAAGGTATGTCCCCTTGTCTCTAACTTCAAATTCTGTGAATCTCATTACTGAGAATTATTATTTTTAGGTTTGAAAGTGATTGAAATCTACAGGGTCAAGAGAACTGTTGGGGTTTTCTGTTTTCTGTTTTCTCCTCTGTCTTTCCTTTTGACACTGAATTCATTCTAGGCAAAATTCTTACTTTTAAAAATGATTTGAGCACGCATAAAGGTTTAATTTCCCTTAAGATGTTAAATAACTATGAGAGTGAGGAAATGAGAAATATTTTCCTTTCATGAGTCTGCAGAAAAAAAATCTGAAATTCTACAACTGAATATTGTGATGAATATAAATGAGCCTAGCATAAGACCTATGCATATGAATTCAAACATTAGTCCTTAACACTTCCCGTCAACAATATACCTTTATAAGCTTGACTGTGAGCCTGATTGTGTCCTGTTTTTTTCACGGTCATGTAGTACAGATGAGGGGGTAAAGCCCTCTACCTTTATATGTACATACTGATTATTAAAAAAAAAAAACAAAACCAAAGATAAACATTTTGGCAGGATCGCATAGAGCCTGGAAAAGTACTTCAGGTTTTTTATGCAAATGAATCTTTATGCATTTTTTTTTCTCCCTGAGCAGATTGTTGTAATTCTAAACCATGGAGAAAATCGCTCTATAAGTGTCTTGAAATTTCTATCTCTCATGCTATAAAACAGAAAGAATTACTTGCTCATTGTTTTTTTATTATTTTCCAGCAAGCAGGAATGGAAAAATTGTAGTGCAAGCAAGCAGTCCTTTAGCCAGGGAGTGGTTAACAGTTAATGACACAGCAGCTGATGCACATCAACAATGATGGCAACAAGGAACAGGCAGTTGCTTACAAAAAGAAGATACTATAAACTAAACCATAGGTTTTTCTAATGAAAATACTTTCCTGTTTATATCTGAAAATATATATTTTCCCTTCACCTTGTCTTAGAACATAGACCTTCAAGACAGAGACCGTATTTTTGTTTAGTTCTTATGCATTATCTAACCCAGTGGACCAGGCCTTTGGTAGTCTGTGGTCAACAATGCTGAGCAACTAAAAAACTGCAGAAAACCCTTACTGCCTCCATTTGGTCTCGGTTGTAACAGTGGGAGCCCCAGTTTTAACTTTTTAATTACCTGTGGTTATAACCCCCTTTACAACACATTAATGAACTGTGGGTTGGGGCCATTTGTCTATCACAATGCAGCTTTGGTCTTTGTCTCAGCCATGCATATAATAATAATAATAATTACTAATTTAAGAAAAAAGTTCTTTTTTTTTTTTTTTACTCTGTTTTAGCAGAACAATTATCTGGCTAAAACTGTTACATAGATCTGGTTAATGGCATAGCTGGACAATATATCAGAACATGCTAGGCAGCTATCAGACAAATTAGAGACAGCTGTAATTATCCTCAAGCTTTCTTAGAAATCCTAATTAATTAGCAAGGAAGTATTCAAAAATTGTATCAAAATAAATAATTCTTGGTCTGAGAATTTTTTGTAAACCATTCTGTGTAGATGTTATGGATGTGTACTTTTTGTGTTTGGGAACACCATAGGTGAGGAAACTGAGAGCAAAATAAAACAAATTCACAAAAATTAAAATTTTTGGTTTTGGAAAAGAAGCCATGAAATTTAGTGAAGAAGTAACAGTGCTCTGTTACTTCTAAAATCTAAAGCTCACCCATTATCTTAATAAGGAACTCAGAGGGACAGCTTTGACAGTATTACAGATCTTAGGAGACATAGATATCCCTGCTATACAAGGGCAGAAAGTGGAGAGGTTTACTCATCAGCAGTGACCAGGGGGCATGAAGAAGAGATACAGTGCTATGGTTTTGGGGCAGAGTGTTTAGAAGAGCTACGAGGATGGAGAAATCAAAATTATCTAGAAAAGAATAGATGCGCTGGAGGTGAGGCTAAGTGAGGAAGCTGATATGGGTCAGTTATTAGAACCTGTGTGTCTAGAAGATTAAACAAAAAGGATATAATTAATTTGTTTATTGATCAATTAAATTTGAGTATGATCCACTCCAATTTTATACGATACTTTCTGCTCCCACAATTCCCTGTTTATATTCTTAAACAGTTGGGGGGAATGTGCTTTGATTTGCATATTCAAAGGACAAAGTAAACTTTAAAGGAAAAAAATCTGCATTTTTGTTGATTAGATGAGCAACTTTCAAGCATTTGTGGTGGAATTTATTATTCAAGAGTATTCTTCCTCGTAGAATGTGCCAGTATAATTTTGTAATCTGAACACATAAAAAGTTATATCCAGATGATTAAAGTAAGAATGTTTGGAATACAAATGCACCATTGGGTATTATTTTCTTACCAAGAGTCCCCCAACTGTCCATTTGGGAGTCCGTTTGAATATTCAGCCTTCTCTTATGGCTCAGAAAAAAAAGGCAAAATATTCATAGTTCAAAGCCTCACATAACCCATAGTATTTCCCTGCACTAAGCAGTAGTGAGCTCTGAGCAGCTCTTGAGAATTCTCCCTCCCTTGCAAATAGAGGCAGAATTTGTTGTAAATTTGTGGATTTCTGCCATCTTTTTCAAAGAAGCTAGGAACAAATTGATGAGAAGGAAGTAATAGAAGTGAAATGTTTGTTAAAGAAGCTTAGTTTTCTTTTTTGTGGTTCTGTTTTTAGGAGCAAGCTTTCTACCACAGCTTAGAAACCAAACATTGGAAGTCAAAACTTTCCCTCCTAGAGTCACTTCCCTGCTATCTTTATTCTTCTTCTCGTACTGGCAATGAATTTGCAAACCCCTGCCAGACGGATCTCTAAACCCCTCATCATTCTTAAAAAAGAAATCCAGTGTTGGCAAGTTCTGACAGTGGATAAACATGTCAACAAACATTGAGAGAGTGCTGCCTCCGGGCAGCAGAGCACACTAGGGCTGTGTTTACACGAGCTTGCCACTACCAGGCTTCGTTAAGAGTCATGACATTTTTAAACACCATCTCTATAGTACTATGTGAACTAAATCAAATCCAGCAGCCACACAGGGCCCTTTATCCCTGCTCAAGAATTCTGAGGTTAAAGATATGACTACACTTTTGGGCTGGAGAAAAAGTACTGTAAGGAAGTGATCCTAAACTAAACAAAGTGAATAGGAAAGTTCTCTTTTGATTCCAGTGGGTTTAGATTTAACCTGTAAAATATGGTATTGTACACTCCTCCTTGCCTACACAGACAGTGTAACTGTAACTTCAAAAAGTTGAAGTTTATATATACAAAAGGCTCAGAGAGCAAGTATACTATTCCAAAGTATGGATGTGACCACTAAAAAAAATAATTAAGTACTTCCTAACATTAACCAGAAGCTTAATTTTGAACTTGAGCTTGCCTTTGCAAAAGCCACCTTTGACCTGTAAAGCCATCTTCCACGTTCTTCTTCAGCAGGAGCATCACTTCACACACTTTTTGTCATGTCATTGAAAGAAGTTCTTATCTATGAAGATATATATGAAGGTCCACATTCATTCCATTCAACTTTAGACACATAAACAATATTATGACACTAAAATGTCTAATGTGTGCATACATGTTGATCAACAAGTTGCTAGACTCCTCCAGGAGGGAGACATTTTCAAAGAGAGAACTATACTGTAAGAGTATGGAGATGACTCACCTTCTCTCTGGAAAAGGGCACCAGACTGAGCTAAGATAGGCACTAAAGTGAAATTAACAACATTCAATAAAAAAGGAAGGGAAGTTTATATATAATATATAATATATTATATATAATATATTTAGAACGAGTATTTAAAAGGAGGGTCTTTTCCCATTTACCCTCTCCTATGTTTTTTTTGTTGAGGGGAAGTTTCTTGTAACATATTTATATATCACTTTCCTTGAATATCCAGGTAAAGGCAGAACTCCACTGCAGCGAGGCTTACAGTCCCAGGAAGCACCCCATTAATTCAGGTGTATAACTACACTCTGTGTGTCTTTAAATATATTCTACCTGTTATTACATTATCCTGTTCAACATATTCATAAATGACCTGGACGAGGGGAAGAGTGTATTCTCAGGAATTTTGTTGATGATACCAAATTAGGGGGGCTGGTTGACACTCCATAGGGCTGTGCTGCAATCCAGCACGACCTGAACAGGCTGGAGAGCTGGGCAGAGAAGAACCTAATGAGGTTCAACAAGAACAAATTTAGGGTCCTGCACCTGGGGAGGAAGAACCCCAAGCACCAATACAGGTTAGGGATGGACCTTCTGGGAGGCACTACTGAGGAGAAGGATCTGGGAGTCCTGGTAGAAAGCACACTTTCCATCCACTAGCAACGTGCCCTTGTTGCCAAGAGGGCCAATGGAATCCTGGGCTGCATAGGAAAGAGTGTGGCCAGTAGGTCAAGGGAGGTC
>JAOTQQ010000041.1:44238893-44267476 GCA_026546715.1 Gallinago undulata | reverse complement strand
GGAAGGGGCCTCAACCACCTCCCTGGGCAACCTGTTCCAGTGCTCCACCACCCTCATAGTAAAGAACTTGTTCCTAAATTCAGTATTCTCATACTGAGGTTGAGGATGTTTAGGTTAAGGTGGTATAGAAACCTGAGCAAGGGGGAAAATGAAGGAGAATGACAAAATCTACTGAAGCATGACTCCAATAGCATTACATTTACATTAAATAAAATGTTCTAAATTATGTAAATAGTAAGAGACACACTTCTTCAAATATTTTTCAGCTGAACTAGAAAAGATATATAAAAGATCAATGAACAGAAATATTACCATTTAACTACAAAGAAAATGAAACACAGAGTAATTGCATAATTTGGTCAATGTCATATAGAAGGGCTAGGGAAGAACCTACGTTTCTAAATTAACCATTCTGACATTGATGATTAAGTCTGTTTTGAAGTTTTAAAGAAAGCAACTGAGATTGTACCATTCAATAATGAATCAGTTTGAAGTGGAGATATACCTTAGTTGTGACATCTTTAGACTGATAATTTGGGGGAAAACAATTGAAAATTGTTGGAAGTGAGAGGGAAAATATCCATGTTGAAAAATATGCTTTCATTTCAATAAAATAATGGAATGGGAAAAGGAAAAAATAAAGAAATAGTTTTGAATCATGAGTGATGCAATGTTTTCTCCAACATAAGTTCACTGTGGCAGCGGTACAAGGAGTTACTGTATTTCTTTTTTTTTACACTTGCTCATCATGCAAAGAAGTAAAATAGGAGTAATTTCTAGTAAAAGCAAAGGTCAGGTTTGATCAGATGCCCCAGAAGTCTTAGTCAAATATATTGTCAGATGGAAATTTTCCACTTTGAATATGGGGTTGAGCTTAAAGCAGATCATCTCAAAATCTGAACTTGGATTGGATTTCATTTTGGAATTTGGAGTTTACAGTCCTAGAAACCACTAGACTAAACTCCATTTCTTATTAATACATTCCTAGCCTGCAACCTCACCATCTGTTTCTGTAATTTATATAGTAAGTCAGTTACCATTTTAACCCACTTCCAGTATGTTAGTTTTCCTGTCATCTCCTTGGTTGTCCTCAGAACTCACACCCATTCACTATTTACCAAACATGACTTACAGCACTTCTCTACCTTTATCATCAAGTTTTTATCACTGGACCACAGCTAAACGCAGGGGAGGAAGTTGTTATATGCCACTGAAATACATACTAGCTCTGCATTTTCAAAGAACAATGTTACATGTGTGGAAGTTCTGCACTGCAAAGTAATGACCCAAAACCCCAAAACAACCAAAAAACAATCAAAAAACCAGCCCTCATGCAGGAAAAAACTTTACAATTCCAAAGGGATATGAACTATTGTATGTAGTTAACCTATGAGGAGCATAACATTAGCAGTATGTTTTGCTAATCAACACAGAGCTTTCAGAATGAAGGAATTGTTATTATTGCCAACAAAGAATTTCACTCTTTTAGGTTTATTCTGAATACTGTCAGTGACCTTAAGATGTAGTCACCTGAATAAGACACGCACATGCATAAAACCTGATTTAATTTTCTTTATGTTGCTTAAAAGATTTCCCAGTGGCCAGGTAAATAAATATATATATATATATATTGAATAACCTATACAAGACTTGACCAAAAATAACCTCTGCTTGCCTTGCTTCTGTTAATTGAGTTCTCTAAGCATTTTCATGTGTTAATTAAGTCTTATACATAGTCTATGAGATTAGGCAGTGCTATTAGTTCTGCTTTATACTAAGGATCTGACACTTAAGGGAAAGGAAGGGAAAAGAAAGTACAAAGAAATTTTTGTGGTTTTTTTTGTGTGACTAATACTACATTAAAACAAGGAATTACCTGAAACGACCAGACCATTTCCCTTATATTTTGACATTGTATCAAGCAACCAACACAATCTACAGTATTTGGTAAATTCTATGTTCATATTTTCTCAAGAAACAAAAGAAACATGGTGGCCCAGGTTAGACTCCTGAGCTGTTGGAATCAGGGAAGGGGAAGAAGGGAATGGTTGTGAGCTGTAGCTATTATCTATAACCAAAATAAAAGGCAGGGAAGGAAAAGAAGTCATTCCACATATTCTTCATACCTTGTAAATCCATCCTGGCTGGAACAGACTGTGAGACCAAAAGGCTGGAGCTATTTACAGGAATTCATTGCTATTCAATATCCTTCACTTTCCAAAGCAGGAAGAACCTTAAAAACACAAAAAATTTGAAAAGCTATTGAATTTTAGGAACATAATATGCTGTTTTGATGTTTCTGGCCCAAGTTTAATGACAATAATAAAGGTTTGTCTTTTTTTCTCCCCCCCTTTTTTATTTTTTATTTCCACTTTTCTCAAAACTAATCATTGATTCAGGAAAGCCTATGCCTTTGTCTCAGAAACTTTAAATGTTTAGTTAGCAGTGCAATGGGTTCAAGATGAAAGTGTCACTAAAATGCATAATGGAAGCTGCATTATTTTGTCCAGCTCTGTCACACTGCTGCTCATATTCTCACAAGTAATTTTCCAGTGCACTGAAGAGCCTTAGAAACTGAAATTCCACTGAAGCGCTCTGTGGTTCCTAAGCCATTTAAAAGTTTTTGAAAATCCTTCAAAACCTGCTAAATATCCTTTGAACGTTCTGATTGGAAAAATGAATCTAAAATTTCTCTACAGCTGTAGAATTGTAATTACAAACTGTTCATCTGTCTATTACCCTAGAAATTTCATCTAGTGCCTGAAAAGATATGTACATTTTTTTTCTCATTGCTTTTCAGATCTAAGAGCAAGCAGCTTTTAAAATATACTTCTTTGTTCTGAGTTCCCTAGAACTTTTTTTTAGACTTCAGCAGTTTTGGCTCAGGAAATATGGGATTAAGACTTTCTGGGGTTCTCCTGTCCCCTAATTTCTATGCTTCCTTCCCTTTCCAACCCTGTCTGCAGCTAATCTATAATAAAGGTTAATTTTGAAAAGCCGGCTCCATAATATTTACACAATGAAGTCAAATGCTGAATGAAACACACTTGTAAAAACAACAGCAGCCTGTTCCTTGTGCAGTATAGGATGTGGTCAATCATTTGGCAATTCAGTTTTGGCACATCATGAACTATTTATTTGTTAAGTCCAGTTTTGAGACTGCAAAAACTCTGGGAGGTTTTTTCCTTTCTTTTCTTTTTTTTTTTTTTTGGTCCTTTCTATTCCCTCCACTGGAAACTATTAAATTTGCAGAGCCTTATGTTTATTTCACACTGAAACGTGCACTATTGTATCGATAAATATTTAATGGTGCTGGAGTTCAGTGGATATAGCCTCATATGTTTCTTTTAAAAGGTGTTTTATTACCTGGTGAGTGCACTGTGGTCAATCGAGGAAGAAAAAAACAAATCCAAAACAAAAACTTTCCACTAAAAGATGACACAGGGTTCAGTCTCAGTTTGAAGAGGGTGTGGAGGAAACAAGTAACCATATATTTTTCTGAGGCTCTCAGGCTTGGCACTGCACAGATAATTCCATTTGGGATAAATATCAGGGGCATTGCATAGATCATAAAAACATTTGAGCTGAGAAAGGCAAGTGCTAGAAAAGACAAAGTACTAAAAAGGAGCTTTCAGGTATATCCCACAAAAATATAAAAAAAGAACATTAAAAAAAAAGAAAAGTAAATTAACTTTTTATTGAACCTGTGTACCTTCTGTGATAGATATGCTGTGACACACATATGCTCAGATTGTAAGACTGGTTTAAACACTCATTCAAAGTGATTTCAAGTCTCTCTGGGCAAACATTTGTTGAAATGAAATTTTAAATATAATGTTTAATTATTTAAACAGATCTGCAAAACTGTTAACATGCACTTTACCTAATGTTGCACTTGAAACTACCTGGAATAACTTTGACAGGAGAGTATCAAGCTATAGCAAAACAAGAACACCCACTGATAGGTGATAATAAAATTTACATTATTCGTATTTTCTTCCTTACATTTGATTCATATTCTAAACATCTGCATCTACAGTTAGGCACTAACTTGAAATATCTGGGTGAAGTATAATTTCTAGAATTTCAGCTAGAACATGAAGATCATCTGGATATCCTTTAATTTAACTGCAAGTCATGGGTCAATAAACCTGAAAAGCTGTTCATGTTTCTTAAGAAATGTCATATGGGTTAGTAAGTAAATATCATCTTTTCAGAGAATTAGGAGAAAACTCACAAAAAAACTTGTAATTCAGAAATGACATCAGAAATCTCTATCAAACATGATGAATAAGATCAGTGCATGATAACTTGCAAGCAATGCTGTCTTCTTATTCATAGTTAAGACACAATGACTATTAAGCTTGCTCAATAACTTAGTTATAAAGTGAGGAACCTTTGAGGATATTACCTCAGACTCAGTGGATTAGTTTGGCAAAAGTTACATACTTCTGTGTCTGAAAGGTGCATGGTTCAACTTACATTGAAAGAATAAAAATAGCAAGAGCTCAAACAACCTGCTGCTCTGATGGGGAATGATACAGTTGAAAAATAAAGGCTAGATAATAATAACAAAAAAGATGCTTAAAACTATGGTGCCAGGATGAAAAAAAAAACTAATCAGATTGTGGTGAATCTTCTGAGCTCATCACTTTTACTTCATGGAATTTTAACTCTAGGACAATGAAAATAGCCTGAACTCAAATTTCTACCACCCAATCGAAGACCACAGTAATCAGGGATCACAAATATAGATAAAAAATATTGTACACATTCACAATTAGGACCAGTGCTCTCCCAATAACAAATATAGGTAGAGCATACTGTGTCAAATATGGAGGAAAACCTCACTCACAAGCGTGCCATGAGATAATCTACTATATCTGAGTTCTCATGCCTTCATAGATTTTGTTAAACACTTTACATAATTTAGGTGTTGATTGCTGTAGATAACTTTGAAATACATTGAGGTGAATACAGGCTACAAGCAGAAATTTGGGGCATTAAAGTCACTCTGGGCACTAGAAATATTGTCCGGAAAATGACCCCTAAAGAAATAAAGTGGTTTCCCTATGTCTGTGTTAATTAAGAAAAAAAGCAATTAATATCTGCATTTCTTGTTTTACTTTTAATTTCAAGGTCTTCCCTGTTATATTTTTAGAATAACTGTGTTATTTATGCAATTTTTATTGCAGAAATCTGCATTATCTTGATATGACTGCCAAATAGAAACTGGTTCCTCCAAGCTTTAAGTCATAACACAGATTGTCCTTCTGAACAGAGACGTGAGTATTGCTTTTCCTCCCTTTTACTTTGGTTCCAAGAACAGAATCAGGATCCCTTGTGATTGTGCAAAACTATACTGCAGAAGCCCAAACATGGTTGTTAAATGTCAGTCAACAGCTCAAAGTGCATTGTAGAAATGAAGCGGGAGAAAAAGTTCCCACTAGTATTTTCAGACTGAAATTATTGAGTTAAACATCTACAGGCCAGAGGGTGGTTTAGAAATTATGCTGTACATTCCACTGCTGTGAAAAGTACTTATGTGCAACTTTCATATATGAAAAGTACTACGTTCTTGAAGGCTGAAAAGTGGGGCCCATGTGAGAAAAGATCATGTTGATCCCAGAATATATTGGTTTTATCACAGAAATTATACTGTGTCAGTTTCCATTCAAAACTATGGTTTTCACTAACTTGACCCAAAGAAGACTTTGCCTGAATGTAGCCAATTTTTACTTTCTTTGAATTTCAATGGTTGCAATTCAAAGTCAGATAAACTGACTTCAAATTCTTTGGTTCCCACTGACTACACCGAGGGAATGGTATATCTCACAGGAAGCCATCAGAGCCAGTACCTCACATGACTGAACTCTATGACTTTTATAGTTTTCACAGAGAGATTTATCCAGTTTTTCTGGCTTCAGTTTTAGCTGAGAGTATATGCTGCTATCTACAGTGTATTTCTGAACAGGATAAAAATGCGAAATACTGTAAATCGTTCAAGGCAACCTTTACCCACAGGATTGCTAGAAACTTTAAACCAGAAGCTTGGGTTTGTTTTGGTAAGCATCTGCACTGAACCTCTGAACCTTCAGAGATTAACCTGTTGCAACAAAAGGTGTGCGGCTTCACATGATAGAAAAAGAGATTCTCTTAAATGTCTACTTCACTCAGCAGATAAAGTATCTATTACTTACTTTTGATAAGGATACCCCATAGACCAAAGGTTAAAAAAGTAAAACTCAGTGAGCAGATTAGTTCAAGTTCTGCCTGCACGTAATTTTTATTTCTGATGTACGCATTTTTTCTCTCTTTTGTCTGTATCACAGTTCTTTTTTATTGTTATTACTTTTAGCCTTGATAGTAATTAAACATTTTTCATTGGTAGGTGCTTTAGAATGTAACTGATATGCATAAAGTTAAAAAGAACGTCTAAAGTGGTGGTTGCAGGAAATCTCTGCATGAACTGATGGAACTGAAAACATCTGAATTCTGTATTTCAAGTGAAGGCCACGTTACATGGACTTTTTGCAATGCAATAGAAGCATGAATTGAGAAAAAAATATATGTAGTTGAGAACAGAAAGGAGATCTGGAAATGATACGAAGAGAACAACAGGCGGAGACCTGGACATGTTGTGTTTGCAGTGTATATGGGTAGAGGGAGGAGAACTCAGCAAAACATGCCTGAGCATCGTATTTCACTCCTGTCTGACCTAATGATGTGGGATAAAGTAATTGGCAACCGATCTGTTTTTTCCTTCTGATGAGCAGGCCACATCCGTGTCTTTCTTTACTCTCTAATTACATAGAAACTTTGGTTTTATATTTGTGTTTTTACTCTAGATAAGACTTTTACAATCCCTTTTCCCAAACTAGCTTTCTCCTCCAGCTCTCTCACAATCGCTGAAAGTACAGCATACAGCTGCTACATTTTTCTGTCTCCCTCTTGGCCTGGTGAATAAATCATCTTTAATTCTCAACATTGAATTAATCTCTCCAATGTCATATTTGTTTTGCAAAATTTGAGTTTGAACTGAAGTTTTTTCCACACATCTTGCCCTTGGATGCAGCCTGATCTAATTACCCTGGTTATTTTTTGTTCCTATTTATTTAGCTGTCATTTCTGTAAATTAAAATGTTTAGATTAAATAATACCTAAATATCATAGAAAATCACAGAAATAGAACTTACCAGGTCAAATTATTACCAGAACTTTACCTGGAATGTCCAAACATTTAGTGGATGGGGTAAGGTTCTGCCAACCAATTTTGGTTTTGCTAAGATGGATTTGAAATCAAACAAGAGATGAGGAGCTAAGAAGACCTGATTTAGCCATGTCACAATACAACAGGAGCAGGATTTCTTCAGTGCTTGCATTTCCAAACCAGACACTGTGTATGAACAAGAAAACCAACATATCAGGAGGATGAAGAGAAAGAAACAACTAGATGGAATAATAATTCCCAAAGCCATATGAGCAATTTGGGCTAGGTCATGTTTTAGTTCCAGTTAGAAGAAATCTCTCACTCTCACTTTTAATAGACAGAACCAGTCAGTTCTGGACTTCAGCAAAGGAGAAAATTTCTTCTTTAGTTTCTGCAACACAAATTTTCAAGGACACAAACATGAAAAAGATAAGACATAAAGCAAGATTTACTTTGTAAGCTAGTACCCAGAAAGAGACATTAATTTAAAAAGTTTCAGGTCTTAGTTTGAAATTTGTTTTGAAATTGTTCTCAATTTTTCATTTTTCATTTAAATTGCAAGCAGGCAGGGCTAGTTTGGGGTTGGGTGTTGGGTTTTTTTGATAATGCTCTGAGCAATTTGGCCTGTCAGTTGTACCTGTATGTACCCAGTCTTTGTTTGATCCACCAGCTGATACCATGCAAATTAGCAGTCATATTTGCCAGCAATCAACACCGTGAGGAATCATTTCTAGTCAAATGAAGCTTTTCAAAATATTTTTTGTCAAAGAAGCTTAGTAACACACATTGCATAAGCTAATTGCACTTCACAGACATGAACTGCCCTAGATAGTCTGATAATTCCCAAAGATTTTGTCTTTATTATTACCTAATTTTATTGATTCCTGTGTACAAGACTCTTAACATCTGTGAAAAACTAACTTAGCAGTGAACAGCAGCTTGGCTCTTTTCAGTGTTAGATATAGTTGATCCCTACATACCTGTGAAGTTCTCTAGGAATTGGAGCATATGGTAGAGCTTATATTACTTTGATGATGATAATGATGATGATCCCCAGCACTTGGAATCCCAGAACTCTCCCTGTGCTATGGAGCTAATCACCTGGAAACCAAAGATCTTCAGATCTCATGCTGTATCACTGCATGACAGATGCTGCCATCACTATATTGGGTTTGGGGTTTTTTGGGGGGTGAGAGGAGGACAGGGAAGGGTTGAAATGAATGAAAAATCATCCCATTCCTTAAGGTAGCTGAATTGATTTCAAACAGGCCATGGAGCTGCCCGTGTCTTCTTGATCTTATTAGAAAGAATGTGTGTGGGCAGGAAGAGATGGAACTGGGATTTCGTACAACAGTGATCTCTGGAGGATCACAAATCTGGTCATTTAAAACTGATTTATTTGGTTTTATTCCTCTTGTATTGCACAAATCCAATTTGTCTTTGCTCCTTTCATATTATTCTTGACCCTTGTGTGAAACATCTACATAAGTCCAGATAGTTCTCTTTAACAATTCAAGTAAGCTTTCTTTATTCATGTAAGAATTCTGTTGTTCTTTCTTTCTTTCTGTTTTTTTTTTTTTAATGTTTATTTTCCTAGAACTTTTTCTCATACCCTTTCCCTTTCAGCTATTGATTTATAATTTCTCCAGAGACATCAGTAATGATGGAAGAAATTAGAGGGTCACTTTGAAGAAGAATATTTTTCATTTTGTGGAGGATCTCAGAGCACTTTCTGAACAAATGGCCTAAGCATTTTGGTTCCCCTATGCATCCAAGCAATGTTACTATCTCTGTTGTACAGATAAAGCAGAGGCAGAAAGTGGCTTAGCCAGAGTAACCCTCTACAAGCCAGCGAAAACATTCTGGATATTAACAAAGAATTCAGACAGTAGGTCTCAGAAGCTAGCCAGGAGACCAAAATGTTTTTATTTAAACTGCCACATCACTGTGGCAAAACATTTCAGCGGAAAGTAGTCATTTATTGCTTTGCAACTGAAATGGAAAACAAAGAAAAAACGGGAAGGGAAGGGAAGGGAAGGGAAGGGAAGGGAAGGGAAGGGAAGGGAAGGGAAGGGAAGGGAAGGGGCAAAGCAGATAGGCACAGACATAAAACAAAGCAGTAGAAGACGTCACCATTTCATTTGTAGCCAAAAGACGGACTGGGAGCAAATGCTAAGGCTATTTTATGCTTACGGTGGTGTCTTTGATTTATGTTTTCTCGGTGCTGGTGAGGAAGGTGGTGTTTTGTCATTGTCCAAAACAGGCATAGAAGTCACACCTACAAATTGTTCATGCATGTGGAAATGCCATCTTTGCAGTTGTAGGTTTACCACGGCAACAAAAGAGTTTAGCCCTTGCCTCCTGTTAGCATCAGCAGGTACAGCATTGCTGTCATGTGCTGTCACAGGTGCTGGCAGCTCAGCTGCCTTATTTCCACTGTCCTTACCCCTCATGTGTTTAAATGGTGAATCAGTGAGCTACCTCCCAGTTAAGGGACATAGATTAAACAAATTGACTGAAAATTATACAAAAGTTATGATTTTTCCTTTTTCTTAAGCAGATTCCTTAAAATTTACTGTCCTTGTCACATTTTCAAATCTTTCTGTGGAGATCCTTCAGCAGGCACTCCATTGCACTGCATGACCCCAAATATGCTAAAAATACAAAGGTGACAAGAAGGGATGGAAAAAAATTATGCTGTTGAGGAACAAGCCTAAGAGCTAGAAAGAAAAATGAGAAAAATGTGTGAAGGAAGAGGCCAACCTAGCAAGAAGACATATATGAGGTATTATAAATATGTTCAGCCCACCACTTTCCTGGCCAGAAGAAGACATTGTCTTGTCCTTTGACGTTAAAAAATAATGGTTGCATTTGATTTAGGGCCAGAACTCTCTATTCATTTTAGGTAGGCACCAGTTGCCAAAGGACTCCCACTCTGTATATTTTACTTCTGGCTCAGAAATGCATTTTATTAGTCCATAAATTAAGCTTATGGAATATCTTCAAGCTTCAAATTCGCTGAGGGGGAAGGGTAGAAATTTTGAGCTGGGTCACAGAGCTTTTCTCTACTACAATTCAGAAGGCTGGTGCCACTTTGGGGGGGGAGGTGTGGAGAATGAGAAAAGCTCTACTTTTTCATACAATTTTAGTAGCACAGCTGTATTTTGTAAAGAAAGCAGCTGTCATTAGAAATATAAACAGATTGAAGAAATTACCACATTCTGAGTTTGGGAGCTTGAGAGTCTTACTATATTTTCTATTCTTTCACTAAGATAACAAAATTATTAGTTAAGCCTTCAAAAACTAATCTTTAATTTTAAAAAAAATCAGAATGTTGTCCTGGTTTTATCTTTTTTTTTGGTTGTTGTTTTTTTTTTTAAATTATTTTATTCATTTATTTTTATTCATCAGCTTTTGAATTTCATTACTTTTAGAATATCTACTTGCAAGCTTTTATTTTGCAACAATTGGGGCTTGGAAGCAGGCCACTATCAAAATGAAGGGTTTGACTACCTTGAAGTGAATCTAGGAATTTTGCAGAAAAGCATGTGACAAAGATTACACAGGAAACCTGCGATAGTTCGCATATAAGCCCTCAGTCACTTATCCAAGAAAAAAAAAAATAATAAAAAAGACGCAACTCTTCGGCTGTGCTTTAGTTGTACACGCTTTGTGCGTGTTTAGGCTGCGCACACCGAGTAAGTAATTATTTTAGATCGACTTAATGCATCGTGCTGCAGTTTCAAAAGCTTTGATGACAAGCTTTTGTGAACCACTTTTCATCTTGCAGTTGGGCAGCCAGCGCCGCAGGACCCAGCTCTGGTTGAGGCGCAGGGCCATTCGTACCCCCGCGGTCCCACGGAGTCCAGCGGCAGGGGGGCTGCTGGGCCAGGCTCCCTGGGCCAGGCAGCATTTAATCGCATTGCCATCTAGTGGCCAACCCCTGTGAATTCTCCGATTCCAGCTCCCGAGGTCTCTATTTTTTGCACTGTTTCCATCTGACTTCTGCGGAACCTATCGCCGCCCTCCGCTAACAGAGGAAAACAACCCCCGTAATTAAGTTGAGTTAGAGCTGTGGTCTGACTCATTCCAGCTGACTTCCTTTGCTAAATTACATTTTGACTACATTTCTGTAGAGTGTGTAATGCTGGTTCCAGTGGTTCCTCAAACCGTTTCCAATATAGTTTGTGAAACAGATAACAAATAATACAGGAAGCAGGCACCAGTGGTAAAAGCAAAGCTTTGGTATTCGGGGACTTTGATTCTTTTCTTCCTGCTTTGATAAACAGTGTGACCTTGGGTAAATCATATAAACTTTTTGATCCTAGCTATCCCTTTTGACAAATGGGCTCAGTTTACTTATTAGTTTTGGAGGGTTTTCAAAAGTTTAATTAAAGAATGTCAGATAAGAACTTTTAAAAACTGACGTTAAAGAGACTAGAGCAAAATGGAGCATTGCAGTCCTTAGCAGTATTTGTTTGCTGGTGTGATGCAGTTCCCACGTATTGATGGACTATAATTGCACACCTCCCTCACATACCACCTAGAATAAACCCTTCCAACATAGCAGGGAGGAACACAGACTGTTTATGTTTTCCAGTCATGAAACTTCTCCCTTTGCAGTAGAGGTCAGGGCATTCATTTCGTAGTGCTACCGGCTCCTGAGGGCAGCTTATGCTGTTAGTTCATTTTGGTTCTCTGTCAGAGATCTGTCTTCCCATGACTGTCAAACATTTGGAGCAGTCTTTTTTTTACATTTTTCTCAGGCCAAAGAATTTCAAAACTACATAGATTTATCCCTTCTTATAAACTTTTTTTAAATTTGCTTTTAGGCAAGTAAGATCAGCTGCAGCAGTGGCAGTACTAGGTATCATTAGCCTAAACCATACATTTGTGACAGGATGTCAGGTTTGATCATGCCATCAGAAGTTGAGTGCTTTTGCTGACTTGTCCATTCATGCTGGAAGACGTGCCAGCTCATGATTCAAATCAATGGCCCAGGGAGGAGATGATTGTCTCACAAACACTGAAAAAGTAAAGGAATAACATCTTTCTCTGAGAGGTAGGATTATAATCATCACAGTGTTGCTATGCGAAAGAAGTATTTAGGAGGGACACTCAATCCTAAATAAATTACATAAAAACTCAGAGGTTTTGGCATTGCATCACACTTGTGGAATAGGTAAGAATGAAAGGACCACTCTCACCATAAGTCTGATTACACTTGCATTAGCCATATCCCTGTAATGCAGCTCCCAAAGTCGGAAGAAACTACTAGGGAAAGTTTAAGGGGTAAATCTGGCTCAGGAGAAGGCTTATAAAGGCTTATGTCAACCATAAAGAAAACCCCAAAGAAACATCTCTGAATTCTGACAGCTTGTGAATAGTCTCACACTACTTCATCACATTTAACCAGGGGTTTGAGCATTTAAGAGACATTGATTCTGAAAACATGGTAGGGACCATTCTTCTAACCTGTCACCCTGTATATTGTGAAGTAAAATAGATGGATTTTTCAAAGCTAGACACTAGCTGACCCACTGATGATGACAGCATGACTTTATGTCATGCTACGGTTTTTAAAGCTATGGCCATTTTGTGCTTACTACATACATTAACTTACATCCAGAAAAGAATAATAAAACCTAAATTATAAGTGGATGCCACTTGGATTTCAGATTACAGTGTAGAATCCAAATGTCCAAATCAGATAACCATAGCCCCCATTAGGTGTCTCAGTGGGTAGGATTTAGATGCTTCAAAACATCAATGCAGAAAGCCTACAAAGATCATACAATTTCATTAAAAGCAGAAAGAAGGAAGAAAGACATTGATACCAGCCTTTGCTAGAGCCTGGGTAAAGTTTCTGGTTGAGAGAGCTCTAGAAAGGCCTGAAAAGGCCTGAGATCCAGAAAAATCTACAAGCAGTTTCTGGAGAACAGGTATTTGCACACATACAACTCAAAGTGACAAAATCAGGTTGCCTTTTTTCCTTTCTTCTTATCATTGAACTTTTCAAAAATAATGCAGTCTTAAAGAAGAAAGAGGAGTGCATAGGATTGCAGATGAGCAAGATTTTCTGCAAGCTACAAGTAACTGTACTTTCCCAAAAAATAAGTTTTATTTCCTCAAATTAACAAGTACAATGCTTTTTCCATCCAAGAGCAACACAAGACATTGCCTTGAGAACCACCACCCCTTTAAGTAGAAGTAACCATATCCATGTATAGCATGTGACTATTCTCAATCAACAGTTGAGAAGAATCTTCTGAATAGGGCCACGAGGATGATCAGAGGGATGGAGCACCTCCCCTATGAAGACAGACCAAGAGAGCTGGAGTTGCTCAGCCTGGAGAAGAGAAGGTTCTGGTGAGACCTCATTGCAGCCTACCAATATCTGAAGGGAGCCCACAGGAGAGTCGGAGAGGGACTCTTTGTCAGGAAGTGTAGTGACAGGACAAGGGGTAATGGTTTTAAATTGGAAGAGGGGAGATTTAGTTTAGATATTAGGGAAAAATTCTTTACTGTGAGGGTGATGAAGCACTGGAACAGGTTGCACAGGGAAGTTGTGGATGCCTCATCCCTGGAAGTGTTCAAGGCCAGGCTGGATGGGGCTTTGAGCAACTTGCTCTAGTGGAGGTGTCCCTGCCCATGGCAGGGGGGTGGGAACTCAATGATCTTTAAGGTCCCTTCCAACCCAAACCATTCTATGATTCTGTGATTCTGTAATTACACCTCAAAGAACATGGTAGAAGTTTCCAGAACTTAGCCATAGGCATCTAGATAGCAGTAACCTCTAAAGGGAAAGCATTTCCTTAACACAGGCTCTTTCAGTCCTTGAAAGATATGAAAAATGACTCAGTTCTATGTTTCAGTAAGATATTACGTTATTTGGGGTTTTTTTCCCATTCTCTGAGGTGTCCTCCTAAACCAGCACCCTCAAGGCTTTGTGATTGAAAAGTACAAATAAGCTGCAAGTGCCTAGATTTTTGTGATTACTTGAACTTGCTGAGGATCAACAAGGTACCTGTAAATTTATACCCAGCTACTGTCTCCTTTTCCTGAGCTTATGATTTATTTTTTAAAGTTGACTATTTTCACATACCTCCACCCATACAAAAAAAGACTAACTTTGATTTTACTCATGCTCTAAATCAGAGCAGCAGTTTTAAATTAAGGTAAATAAGATTGGAATCAAGACTTCTTATGAATAGGAAATTTAGAAGTATTTCAGAATTAATCACAGAAAATGGCTAAATGCTTAAATCTTTGTGCTATGTAAAGTAGAGCAGCTGTTAGGATTCTCTTGGTTTTGGTAGAAAAGCATTTGTGTAAAAAAATACACATAATCTTCCCAAGGTAAAAAGACTCACTCGATCCTTAGGGGCAAGATTTAAAGCCAGCATTTGTCTCTGTGACTCTCTGCTGGCTCTGTTCCTTACTGGCACCATATCTTCTCTTGAGCATAGCTGCCAGGGTGACTAGTCAGTATTATTTGATTTGAACTGCATTAATTTCTGGCTGGAGTTTTTGGGTGGAAATCCAGAATTCCTGGAAGGCTTGGAGGCCAGCAGCAATAGTGAGCATCACCTGATATGTTATAATGCCAGCTCCAAATTCCCACCGCAAGCAGTTAGTTTCTAAGAATGCTAATGAGTGTGATGAGCAATTGGTGGAAATTACCTCTTTTTCAGCTAGAACAGCATTATTTTTTAAAAGGAACTGACATTTTCTGAAAACATAATCAGAAATCAGACATTTTAAATGCCTAGAGATCTAACTAGGCAATTCTGTTTTATTTGGACTTTTTGTGTGCTGATTGAGAGTAAAAAATTCTCCTGAGCATGCCATTGCATTGTAAATTCTATTGCTTAGATTTCCTGATCACAGCTTTCCATCCCTCTCAGACATGTCACAACCTTGAGGAATTATGGTCATTTAATCAGCATTGAGTATCTCCATGTTCAGCCTTCAAGCAGTGACACCAAAACTCCTATTCACAAGTGACAGATGAAATCACTTACTCCATTGCCTTCTGTGTAGTGGTACTTTAGGAACCGGCTCAAGTCCCCTTTCTCAATAAAGCAGACTTTATCAGTCCAGTGACCTTCTAGAGACCTCTTTTTTTCTCTTTTTTCTTTTTTTTTTTTTTTGTGTGTGTGCATGTCGGTTTGTAACAAATGATACAATATCAGTATAAACCTGAAGATTCTGAGAGAATAACAAAGGACTAAACTTGGAGCTGAGATGAAGTTTGCAGAAAACATTTGCCTGTGGGATGTTTAAAGCAGACAATCTGTGACCAGCCTGCAGATACACTGCATAACTTCAGAAACTACGTAGCTCTCTGGCCGGTAGCAGAATAAGACTCATCCAAGAAAATCTTCTGTGACATAATAACCTTAGCTGTGCTGGGAACTAGTGAGGAACTCTATATAATCCAAGTTTCAATTCCTCTATACTATGTTCCCTGGTGACATTTTTCTTCTCCAAACTTCATCATGGCTTGGTTAAATCCATTTCCACAAAAGACTAGAAAAGTCCTAATTCACAGAATCACAGAGTGATATGTGTTTGGAACGGACCTCTGGAGACCATCTAGTCCAACCCTCCTGCCAAAGCAGGTCCACCTAGAGCAGGTTGCAGAGGAACATGTCCAGGCGGGTTTTGAATGTCTCCAGAGATGGAGACTCCACCACATCTCTGGGCAGCCTGTTCCAGGGCTCTCCCACCCACAAAGTAAAGAAGTTCTTCCTCATGTTTAGGTGGAACTTCTTATATTCAAGTTTGGGCCCATTTCCTCTTGTCCTGAATTCCTAATGTGGAATAATAAATTCCTGGTGTGGAATAATTTTGAACTGTCATGCCATACCAATCTTTTAGACAGGGCTGAAGGCCTCTCCACATTACACACATAATGAAGCATGACCCTGGTCATTATAGAGAGATCTATATGGTAGATCTACAAGAAGGGGTTTTTTTCTTGCTATTCTGCTTAGAGAATACCCCAGACCTTCCTTCATACCAGGGGATTTGCACATAAATAGATCATCTCTACCTATTTCTACTTGCCTTTGGAAATACCATACGATCAACAGCAGCTCCGGCATTACCAGAGACAAATGAGGTTAACCAAAACTTAAATTCTGACTGGGTTTGGACTACCTGTATGGCAGTGGATATTTATAAATCTGAATCTCAGGGATATCCCTTGTTTTATAGCCAACGTGTGATCCCAAAGCTCTCATAAAGATATATGTAGACAGCGTTCAAGTGTGTGAGGCAAGAGGAAAGGAGGGTATCCATTTCCAGTAGCTATGCTGCAAAATCCATCTTCTGCTGTTGTCTTATGTAGAAAAATCATAAAATCAGTTGTTAAATTAAAGTCCACAATAGGCTGAAACGTGCCTTGAGAAATTAAAGAAGGTGGTGACTGAGGTTGCAGAGCTCGGGATTTTAATCAATGAATTTCAGGAGAAATGTCATATTTACCATATGGAAGTTAAAAAGAAATTTGTTGGAGCATGGTATGAACTTCAGCTTAAATGGTTCAGAGGAAACAGTTTCTGCAAGGGAGTGTTTCATTATAAACTCTACAAATATGAAAGAAGTGCAAAGCCATGCTTCAAGTGGTGTTTTTGGGTAGAGTAAGAAATGTCCTATTTTTTGTTTTACACTTTTTGCCACTCTGGGGAAAACAAAAAATAGTGAATACAGAAAATAGCCAAACAGATGAGTGGAAAGGGAGGACATTTCATTTTCTTTTGACTTCCAGTCTCAGAGGTTTTTTTTTGTATTACATCTAAAAAAGATCAGTGAGAAAAAAACAGAGAGCACATCCGCATTGACTCTACCATCAGTACTTGGGGAAGGAAAGGGGATTACCATGTATGACTCCTTATTAACATTAAGGGGAGTTATGTGTGTAAATCCAAAGTTCATCAAAAGGGAAAAATAGACCTCTTTTTGTGTCATAAAAATTTCAGTGGAAATTTGGTAGGGAGTATGCACACATGCACTGACAATAATTTCAGTTTTATAGGGTGTATTCACCAATGCAGAGGTGGTTTGTTTTATAGGGGTATAGATAACACTGCAAAGAAAACATGAGTGTGATTATAATTAAGATACTTGTCTGGGCTTTAGACAAGTTGAGATCAGTCCCCACTGTCATAAAAAGGGGCCCACCTCATTTCATGTAATCTCTTAGTGCCTCAGTCACGTACCAATAGATATAATAACCTTTCCTTTCACTCACACTTCATCCTTCTTGACATTTGAGACTGTCAGCTTGGGGATTTGGATATTTTTTAACACATGCAAAAGCCCATACATTTGCAGTCAAATGTAAAGTAATCTAAATTAGGTATAATGCATCTGTGCCATTTAGGAATTTCAATTTGTCAAATGAACCTTGAGATTATGTTTATTGCAGTATACCAAGACTTTAAAAAAAAAAAAAGTATCTGTACTTTGGAATTTAATTCTACTAGAGTTTCTTCCAGAATTGTTAATTTACATGTGCAGCATTTGTCTCACCAGACTTTACCAGTGGCTCATCATGTCTTTCATGTGGTCTTCAGAAATGGATTTTCTAAAACAGCTGTCCACCTGAGCTTCACAGGAAAGGAATACGACAGGTCCATTCAGGCTGGAAGGGATCTCACAAGGTCCCTAGTCCAATCCCTTGCTAAAACAAGTTCAGCTGTAAGGTCAGACCAAGGCTCAGGGCTTTATCCAGTTGGGTCATCAAAATCACCAAGGCTGGTGACTGCATGGCAGCTGGGCAGGCAGTCCCACTTCCCTCTGTCCTCATAGTGGCAGAGGTTCTTCTTACATCTAATCTGAACCTCTATTGCTTCAGCTTATGTTGTCTCTCATCTTCCAAGCCTGCACTGCTATGAAAACTAACTCTCTCTTCTTTCTAATCCTGTCAGTCCTTGTCAATCCTTGATAGTGTTGGGGGTCTGCTAGGTTGCTCCAAAACAGCTCTTTCTCCTCCTTGCTGAACAAACCCTGGTCCCTCAGCCTGTCCTCACAGGTCAAGTGCTCCAGCTCCTGACCATCTTGTGGTCTCCACTGAATTTGCTCTGGTTCATCAAGGTCAATCTTTCTTCTTTCTCTTTGTTACTGTACTGGGAAAATTAAAGAAAAATCAAATACTGAAAAGTTTGATTTTTACTTACAGGTTTTAGAGGCATTCTGGCTAGAGATCTGGGAACAAGTTAATTCTCACTTTAATGAACTCTTTGGCAAACAGGTCTTATGAGGCACTTGACATTTTGTTAAATACCTGCAATTAGATTTGTTGTACCCTGTCATGGAGATTTTCCTTCAGTATTTTCTTGGATTGCTTTCTTCAATGTAAATCAAGAGTAAGTCCAAAAAAAAAAGTGAAATGTGCTTTTTGAGCATAACAACCATAACTTCTAAACAGCTTGTGTGACAGACACTCTGGAACATAGTTTACTGTAAATATATCATCAGTGGATATTCTCAAAGTATTATATTGGGCAAAGTATTTTGCCAGTTTTTACCAGCTGACCTATTTATCTCAACTCAAAACCTTGTCTTTATGTCTTATGTCTGATCCAGGAAAAAGTGCATGTGCTGATCAAACTTGAGTTGTATACTCAGCACATCAGGGAGAGTTCTTGTCCAATGCAAGTTCTGTACAATGAAGACTAACAGTAAGAACTGGAAAAGAGAAGGTTGCTGTACCGAAGGTTTGTTTCATATCACCCAATTCAACAGGAAACGAGCAAACAGAACATGGATGGATTTTTGCACGGAAACATTGACAAGGCATATGGAAAAACAATAAGGAAACGTGAGTGCTTGTCACAACTGCTTTCTAGCTTTCTCCAAACCACTGCTGGAAACTTTCAAAACATCTGAAATATGGTGGGTTTTTGTTTTTTTTTTTGTAGGAGAGGTGATAATTTTAAACCTCTTTGACAAAGCTTGAGCCTTTTAAAATTCTTTTCTTTTGAGAACTGTAGCAAAAGAGAGAGAGATTCTGCTGCATTCACAGTTTACAGAATAAAGTCCCATCCTGATAGAACTCAGAGAGTTCACAAGGGCACCAGAATATTTGCCCAAGTTGCCACTTCTGTGTAAGTTTTAGTACCATATCTGCCTATCCAAGGGTCAGGATCAATTGTGTTATCTTGAAGCAATATAAATTTAGCCTGAGATATTGTTTGCACCAGAGCTTGTGAGCAAGCTTAACGTTTCATGGCACAGAGGGACCTGAGATCTTCTGTAAAAATCTGCTATTACAAAAATAATAACAGATCCAAAAGACTGAATCCAAAAGACTGTAATAAAAATCATACTTTGATTCCAAATTATTCTTTTTGGATTGTCCTCAATTGGTAAAGTAGACTTAGGGCAATCATATTGCTTTAAACTTTTCTCCACATTCAGATATGTTAGTTTATATACAGAAAGATTTTTTTTATATTCTTGTGTAACTCCAGAATATAGTAAACAACGCCACGATTCTGAAAATGAAACCCTGAGGTACCAAACATTATCTGTCTTGATAACATTTTTGGACATTAGCACTTGCTAATTCATAGAAATTCATAGAGAAGAAAAGTGTAAAGATCAGGACTTTTTATTTGTGTAGATTTTGATTTATTCCAGTAAACATCCCCTTGACAAGAAGGTAAAATAAAACGTTTTCACATTCTTTACATATGCCTGCAAATCTTACCTAGCCTATGTATTCTGATAAATGTCTTCTTTCTCTGTGTCAAACTAATTTGAGACTGTGAATTCCTACTTAAAGTAACATAAACAGAGATCACATTAGTTACTAGGTTATGCAGGTTTTTTTTATTCCTTTGTGAGGCTATATCAGCAATTGTGGGGGGAACACAACGCATTTTTCATTAGCAACAGAAAAAGAATTTCCTTTTTTTCCTCTCCTCTTTCTCATCCATATATTTCTTCCCAGCCTTTCCTACTATCTCAAACACTCACTTCAGCTGTTTTTTGTAATCTCTTCAGGCCCTAATTAACTTTCCCTGACCTTGAAATCATTTGTTTGTTGATTTCAATATTATTTTTCCAATAAACTTTTGCGTGAGTGCTGACTATTCTATTGAAAATAAATAACTTCCAAGGCAATTCACTGAGGGAATATAATGCAACTGACCAAATGAATTGTTTGGTGAAATTATATTTTTTCTATTGGGACTCTAATAGATTAACCTCTGACCTTCCCAATATTTAATAGTTAAAAGTGTTGGGATACACAGTGCCTTTTTGGTTCTTTTAACAATTGTGTCATACAGCAACTATCACTTACCAGAAGCAGCTAGAATTTTATTTAGATGAATCTTAAGCTAACTTTCCTTAACAGGATTTTATATGCATATTTTAATTTTAACAGATTAATTTTGTGTCTATCTTTCAAGAAAGTTAGGCGTGCTTAATGATTTCATTGATCATTTACATTAATCCCGTTTTTAATCCACGTAGTACTATGAAATGTCAGACTGTTCAAGGCACCTCTTCAAGTGCCTTTGTCATTCTGCTGTCTTTACTGCAAAATTCTGTAGCTTCAGATCTACATGAACTTGATAAGCTGTTTCAAAAAAATATGAAAAAGGTTTTGTAGACCTAAAGGGATGAATTTTTACTATCCTTCAGCAGCAGTATAACCTTAACTATCTTTCTAGTACTTTGCAAAGTAATTACTATACCAACAGATATAGAGCAGTGAAGAGCTTTTGAGGTGCATTTAGCCGTTGAAAACCTATTCAAGGTTTGGTATCATATTATTTTCTGATATCTTGTGTGTTATGTTAACACATGTTCTTGGTAGAGTTAATTTTCTTCCTAGTAGCTCTTGTGCGTTGGATTTAGGATGAGAATAATGTTGATAAAACATACTGTTTGAGTTATTGCTAGGTAATGTTTATATTAAGTCAGGGATATTTTCAGCTTCCCATAGAAGCTGAGAGGGACCCTAGACCAGACAAACTGGCCAAAGGAATATTCCATGCTGTAGATGTCATGTTCAGTATATAAATAAGGGCTGTCCAGGGGGACAGGAATCGGCCATTGCAGCCCAACATGGCACTCAAAGGGTTGAGGTAATGACAGATCTAACCAGAGTGTGTTAAAAAAAAAAATGTTATGGATATCCATTATATTATTTTACTAGTCCCTGGTCAAAATGTTGATTTATTTGCTCTCAGAGTTGTTGTGCTTGTTATCAGAGCTGTGTTCTGTAACACCTTACTTGCTCCTTGTTGTGCTGATTATCAGCTCTGGATTCTGGATCAAGGTTATCACTTGGCTGTACAGTAGACATTATTCTCATACTAAATCCAAAACACAGCAGCTACTAGGAAGAAAATTAACTCTCTCCCAGCTGAAACCAGGACAGAATACTGAAACCACACAACACAGAAGGTAAGTTTGAGATGATGAAATCTGTCTCCTCAGTGTAATGTTGCATGTTTGGTGAGGATTTTTTTTTAAATGTCAAACACATTATAGGAAAAAGAATAGTTGCTTTGACTCAGCTAGAATACCTTGCATGCTTCCTGAAAGCTAAGCTGGTAAATCATTCCCAGTAAATAAAGCGATTATATTTACATTACTGTAAAATAAAATTAAGGAGTATAGATTAGACAGTCTTATCTACTGAGGTCTATCCCCAGTCTGCTTACAATTTTTTTCTTTCAGTCCTTCATATATATTGATTTTAAATATTGCAAAAAGTTGTTGAGGTTAAGTTAGTCAAAAGAATTTCATTACTCCTTCACAAGACTGTTGCCCCAGTTGATCCCTGGTGTATGCCCCCTTTAATCAACAATCAAACAAGAATAAAAGTGTTTTCAAAATCGCAACACAATTAATTCTTGCTACAGCAGTAAATGCATTATTTTTAGATAAACCTTTTGGAAGCCCAAGGAAATAACACTGACCAAAATGACTGATATACCTGAACTTTCTTATTTCATACTTAACTGGTTTTCAGAAGAACAATTCTATAGTAACATTTAATATATAATACACAATACAACACAACCTTTCAGGATTCTTTACGAAAAGGTTAGCTGACTTGGATAAAAGGAAAAAGGAGAAAAAAATAAAACAAACCAAAACAAAACAGAAAACTTTCAAAGCCTCAGGTCAGGACACCTGGAGTATAGACCAAAGTCTGAAAAAAATTAATACTTAATTCAGCGCTTTTTCCTTCTAATATAGACACATTCCTTGACAAGCTTCTACTTGATAGAAAAACTCTTATGTCCAGTCAGTAATAGAATTACAGATGCTCTACATAAATATTGAAAATCTCATGGAATTTTGCACCGGACATGCACCATTTCTCTACCCTGTACTGCAGTTGAACATATCAGATGTCTGCTTCCCCTTCATTTTAAAGATGGATATTTTCCATTGTGTTCCTTTTATTTTATTTATGATTTACCTTTGAAGTAGCACAGGCTAACCTTTCACATTGCTTTGGCATGCATGTTTATCACTGGGACATAAGACATAAAGCACAGAATGTACTATATAAGTTAAAGAGTTGTAAAAAGATGTTGCTGAGGGCCGCTGTTAATACCAACTAGTTATTTAGTTTAATACAGTGCATAGGAGTCTGTAATCTTAATCTCAGATGTTTTGGTTATGTCAAATACAACAGAACCATTGAATCTGTGTATCTGAACTGAACTCATATGCATAATGAATCTGGATATCAGTGTTGCTAGTTCTGACTGTGACACTCAGTCATGCAGACAATGCCTACTGTAGGTTAGAAAAAGTTATTGACCTCTGCTTCCGTCTTTCTTTTTTTTTTCTTTTTTTATTCATCACGAAAATGCTATTCAAAGGCAAAGTTTCCATTTATTTACCTAGAAATGGCGTTTTAAATTGAACAATATTAAAATAATCTGTTTCAGGGAAAGAACACATGCACAAGTAGGACAGCAAACCAAGAATTTCATCACATAGCTGGATAGAGTTCTGTAGCAAAATTGACAAAATAATACTTTCTCAACTGTGTGTGTTAGCCCTCAGGGTCTTGGTTGTACAATGAGCAAAATTTAACCTCGGGGAGCAGAACTATATTGTACACATATGTAATGCACTAGAAGTGAAACAGCAGAGCGACAGCTTTAATGCATGCTGCAGGGCAACATCCTACAATGAGAATAGAATTGCTCTGTGTCTGGAATTTCAGGGAAATCAAATAACTTAATGTTATGTGGCTGTGAAAATCTCATCATTTCTGTTGTTTTCCACTCTATCCTTTGCACATATTTTATTAAAAATGATTTAAGTTCATCCTGGAGTAGCCACAAGCCATTTAGACTCTAGACCCAGATAGAAAACTATTGACAGCACAGTACTCTTATAATGTAAAGCAAACTAGAATATGGTGCTGTTGCATTGCTGTGCATTCTTAGTGTTGTTTTTCCTTCTGTTTCTTTTTGCTTTCCTATATATTCTATACCTTCATTTAAAT
The DNA here is from genome assembly GCA_026546715.1 of Gallinago undulata. NCBI lineage: Eukaryota > Metazoa > Chordata > Aves > Charadriiformes > Scolopacidae > Gallinago > Gallinago undulata. The sequence continues at coordinate 44,243,765 of JAOTQQ010000041.1, read as the reverse complement.
TCTAATCTGCTCCTGCAAGTGGGCTACATAGAAGGAACATAGTCACAATGAAGGATAATTATCTTTCATGCAATATTAATACTTGGGCAATCCTCATTACAATGCAGGTAACACTCAATTGACAGGATTTTTGGAAGGGATGTTCTAAATAAAATTTAAGATTTCCTCTTGGACTAATTATTTTGAAACCCTGTGATTACCGGACAGCACTGTAATATGCACCAGAGAAAACAAATTTCTTTTGAAGCATACATTTGAGATGTTGCTGCTATTTACTTTTTGTATTGTGACAACTTTCTGTCAGATCTGTGTATAATGATTTCTGCTCTAAAAGGATAATATTCTATATATATGATGAAAGACTATAGGAAGATACTTAAGAGATAATCTTAGAATCATAGAATGGGTTGTGGTGGAAGGGACCTTTAAAGATCATCTAGGCCAAAACCCCTGCAATGAGCAGGAACATTTTGAGCTACATCAGGTTACTCAGAGCCCCGTCCAACCTGACGTTGAATGTTCCCAGGGATGAGGCATTTACTACCTCTCTGGGAAACCTGTTCCAGTGTTTCAACATCCTCATAAAAAAAAAAATAAATATTTCTTTATGTCTAGTCTGAACCTACCCTCTTTTAGCTTGAAACCATCACCCCTTGTCTTATCACAACAGGCCCTATTAAAAATTCTGTCCACAAAGGATGAGAGAACAGATGGAGAGTAAAATAGTAAAGAAGTTCCTTTCGAGTGCTATTTTGTTTAGGCCAGTTTCAGACCACTGTAATTAATTTGAGTGGTGAGTGAGTCATGGTTGTCAACTGCACTGGGGCATGCACCAGAAATCAGAATCAGATATCTAATTTGCTCTGAAAATTTTCAGCTGTAAAGTCACGTATTCTTCTGTTTTGCTTTTACCTACCTTTGTGCTGAATATCAAGCATGATAACTATAAAAAAAATATTATGCTTCCCTTCATTTCACATGCAGTGCAGCAGGGGAGGACTGTTCTGGGGTTCTGACTTTCTGGAAAACAGAAATCCAAAGTTCCAACTTTATTTTCACTGACCCCACATTATTAATAGACTAATGGGCTCCTCATTACTTAAGTATTCAGAAATAAAAATTCACTCATTGATGCTCATTTGGAATATGATCACTTGATTCAGTGTTAACCTATATGGCTGTTAATCTCTTCAGACTATATTCAACGTAGCATATGTAGGTCAACAGACAAAATTTCCACTGAAATCAATAGCAGAAATAAATTACTCTGGTATAGCATGTCAGTCTGCATTTTACTTGCTGATACATGATTACACTGAACTGTTAGCTTCATTTACTTGTATTGATTGGTACTGTGAAATGCTTACTAATTGCACATCAGATTTTTAAAGGTGCCTAATTGCATAATTTACGCTAGTGTTAAATTCTGTACATTGACTCTGTGTATACTATGTTCTAGGGACTCACACCTCTATGCCATGCCTTTTCTTTTGTAATATTACAGGCCATACCAGTAGCTCTATGAAAGCTGAGTCTAGAATTGCAATTGGAGGGACAGAAAAGAAGCTCATTCCATTTTCAAGGCTCGAATGCTACAGGCAAGATGAAAAGTTTTGTTTTTAAGAATGGTCCAGGTCCAGACTTCGAACACTTCACAGTCCAAGTCTGTATCTCACATTTGAGTTAAGTTGATTTGTCACTACGTCTAACACTTCAACAGCTAACCTCTATTTATGTGCTTAGGTCTTAGAACTGAAATGGAAACTCAACCAGATCCCTTAGACCTTAACCTAAGCTAGAACTCATTCTCCATCCCTGATGCCTTCTGCTGAGTGGGAGGTAACCACTCTCGGGGGAATCCAGGAGGGAAATTTCCTGATAGGACTCTGGTTATAGAATTACTGTATGGGATTCACACACCGGCATCAGTATTCAGTGGCAACAGCTGTGAGGCTCCAAAATCAGTGACAGAAATGTGAGTTGGGTTTACTTGTACAATTAAGAAATTTAGATGTGACTTCACCACCATAAGAGCCCAGTCAGGCGCAGAGGACAGACCTGTGTGATGAAACTGCTCAGATCTCCAGGAATTAACCAAAATTGGGAAGCCGGTACTGTACAGTTTTTTTTGTATTCTCTATTCTTTTTAATGACAGTTTATATATATTGCGATTTGATTCCTGTTTTAATTATCCAAATTTCTCTCTTGATATTGTTATTTATTTTTTAATTGAGACCACTATTTACAAATAGGAGCAAAATGTATGGAAAGATTCAATTTATGTGCCCAGCATATTTATGGATGTTCTTGTTTGAAAGTGTTTTTAATTTGACTCAGTTTGCACCCAGCCTTTTTTGAAACAATATTCCACTGAAGTGGAAGGAGTCCTGTGAAAGGTACGAATAAGAATAAAATGACAATGAGAAAGAACCTATAAAATTACTGGAAATTTATCTGACCAATTCCAGATCTGGAAACAAGTCTTGAACCTTAGCTGGTCCTTATTTTATTCAAATCGCTTTAGTAATCCCCATAAAAAATATAAATCATACATTCTAAGTATCTGCTTTGCTAATGTTCTCTCTCTGGAGGTTGTTAAATCATTCTGCAATAATATTGTCCTGGGTAGCTTTGTGAGCCATGTGAGTTTAAAGGCGTCTGATGGTCAAGACTATCTGAAATGTGTCCAATAACCACAGAAATGAGATCTAATTGAGGCAAACACTGGGGTAATGTGTTAAATCTGCCAGGCTTCCCATTATAACACCAGGTAAAAATTTTCCCTTGGGCGTTACTTGGCATAAAGTTCTCAGGTCTGAGGGAAAGCAGAACAACCAAACGCTCAACGTTTTTGGAATCACAAAAATATACAGAAAATAAGTCACTTTTTCTCTGCTCCTGCAAGTTTAATACAAGATATTAATTTACTAAAAAGAGCATTTTGGTTGTAAATAGTCTTAGTCAACTGAAGTTTTGGTCTTGTTGAAGTCTTTGAGGTAAGAATTTAGACCAGAAGTGATGAGGAAAGTTTGACATTTCAGTTCAGACTTATTAAGTATTTGAAGGTACACGCTATCTGTTCATGACTGTATAATAAACCTCTCCAGCATCTTTTGTTTGCTGCCTGGGCCTCTTGTTACTGGGAATAGAAAGATTTCAGGAAGAAGAGTGGCCTAGCAGCCATGAGGTCACTTCTCACTTTGTGCTTTACGTGTAGTTAACCAGTTCCGTGACATCTCCTTGCTCTCCAGCTGGAATCAGTGAGTTGGCCTGGTCCTCTGCCCAGGTCTTCAGGTGAAAAGTGGCCATGTCCCCTCTTGCCTCCAAAGTGTGCCAAGCATTGCAGTGGGGTGAAAAACAATTCCTGTGTTCTGAGTGGCACTGGTTTTAAAACTTTTAACTGTTTCTTGGGCTACATTGCTACAGAAATGACTAATGACACAACTGACTATTGGGAAAGCACAGAAGGCTGTATATTCCACCTGCTGCAACAAGATACACCACAAATAACAAGTCATATTCATAATTTGGAAGCAGGTGAATGTTTTTCCGCCAGATTCCCAGAAAGTCGTAAAGGAGACAGGAGTGACCAGGTGACAAGCTCCACTATACTCAGTCAAGAGTCGTCTGGATTGCAAGCAGAAAATAGAGCAGACTTTTTTTCCCCTCTTGAAACTGGAGAAATACTTGGCTGCTTTTTGCCACCAATGTGGAACCGTGAACATTTGACTCCAAGCCAGTTCTGAGGAAAGAATTGTTGAAAGAAAGCTTTCTCATATGCTATGGGCAGAAGTAGAAAATGCTGTAAATTTTATGAGAAAAAAATATTCTGTGGTGATTCATGCCACAAATGTGGCCTGTGTATTGAAGAGAGCCTTTAGGTACTTATCCACCATATAAGAACCTGGGGTTTTGTTCTGGGCCAGCCTGATTTTGCATCTATCCTCTTGTGTAAGCAGTGAGGCAGTTGCCAAAGTGGGAAGTGCACCAGGAATCCTCACCACCTGCCACAACAAGATGTTGTGACTCTGTGCAGCTCTAAGTCTTCTCTAATTTATATTCACAGACAAATCAGTGTTTTACAACGTGGGAAACACAGGGACCTACTTTTACCCATGTTTAAAAATAGGATCAGTTCCTCGAACCTCTGAATTGTTTACAGTTTACTTGTTTCTGTACAAATTTTCTGCACCAGATGATGAACTATTACATTAATTATTAATATTAAAGACATTGCTATGATCTTCTTTGAAACATTTTTTCCAGATCAGATTTCTGATTCTTTGTGCTAAAACAAACTCATTTTGGAACTACCAGGGAAATGTATAGTGAAATTTATTAAAGCAAAACAAAACCACCCAGTAGAGGATAAAGGATGGGAGATTTATGTTTATAACTAGACGTGGAGGAAATCAGAGTAACACCAATGATTTACAAAACCTATTCAAGTATAAGAAGAAAAGGATACAAAATATCCTGTAAAAAATTTGTGGGAGAAATCAGAAAAAGTCAGAGACATTTGACTATAGAGTCACAACATTTGACTATGAGAGAAGTTGGAACAAGAATGCCAATGGCTTTTAAGATAGAATTTGAATGGGATTCCAAACAGCAGCAAAAAATCTCCTATGTTTCTTGCTATTTTTTTACTAAAAACATAATAGGCAGGATATAAAAAAAATTAAGGTCCCTTCCAACCCAAACCATTCTATGATTACTTATTTGACATATTAGAATCATAGAATCGTAGAATCATAGTATCATAGAATCATAGAATCATCTGGGCCAGAAGGGACCTTCAAAGGCCATCTAGTCCAACCCCCCTGCAGTCACAGGGACACCCCCAACTAGACCAGGTTGCCCAGGGCCTT
>JAOTQQ010000041.1:44186553-44238793 GCA_026546715.1 Gallinago undulata | reverse complement strand
TTTTTGTGGCCCTCCTCTGGACCCGTTCCATCAGGTCTATGTCCTTCTTATATTGAGGGCTCCAGACCTGCACACAGGAAAGTGAGAACTGATCTCCGCTTCAGATATAACTAGTAGAATAGTTCAAGTCCTTAAGCAAGACTGCCCTTCAGTGGAAGTTAAGAGGATGACAAGGTTGCAGTAAGTTTTACAATGCCGGAGTGGGCAGTTCTGGCCCACTAGAGGCAACAGATGATGTGAGCTGCTGAGGTAAGGCCACTGGTGCAGGATGAGCAGCCGTTTCCTCTTCGGAGTCGTGCTGCCTTTATGGGCTCTGCTGATTTCCACTGCAACTGCAAAGAACTCTTAAATCCAGGGCAGTCCCTTACTATTCAGTCTGCTGGCAGTCAGCACAGATTGCATGTCCTGCAAACACTCATTTTGCACTGTTTTTACTTTCTGAAAGAGATGTAAAGCAGCGCTCTGAGCAGCATTCAATGCAGATAACTAATCTTGGACACCCAGCAGGGATGTTTAAAGTAAACAGTTGCAAACAGAGCTTGAAAATTTTCAAATGTATTTTTATGTAGATGTATATGCTTTACATAATACTGAATATATTCACAACAAACTACTGACTTTCTTCTTCTTCCTCTTTTGTTTCCTTCTTCTATTAACCGATTCCTGGTCACAACAGGAAAAGCGGAGAAAAGAAAAGATAACTGACTGAAATAAAATAAAAAATAAAGGAAAACTATCAAATAAAAAAGTAAAGTTTTGAAAATCATAGCAGATTAATACACATATTCACAAAAAAATTAATGGAAGAACATTGACAACATTTTAAAAAAACATTCTTTGTTATTATCTGGGTGTTTTAATAAGTTTTTAGGAAAGTCTAAACAAAACAGCAAGCAAATGTCTATCTTGTTGTTAAAACATAAATGCCTATATAAGTGCCTAAGACATCCTAGCTGTTAGGCAAATCAAGCATTAATTTCCTGGGTAAGGTTGCTGCTGTCTTTCAGAAATGCATCTCATTCCCTCATATAGCAAGTATCCAGATTGTTTTGAAATCCAACCAAAAGAGGCAACAACACAGCCATGAAAGAAATATAAGTGACTTGACTTAAAAAAAAAATTTCCTAAGACATGAGGATATCACATTTCACAGTTAGAAAAATAGCTTTTTTCCTGTTTTTTTTTTTTTAACATAAGCATTTAGATAGAGATTTTTTTTGTTTGTTTTCCATGAGCGTCTTTTTTAAACAGTTACGGGACCCAATTCTACTACATTTCTTTCTGTCCCTCTCCTCTCTCCTTATTCTTCCACTCTTTTTCAGTCAAAGGGACAGGACTGGTTGTTAATAAAGCCAGAATTTGAGGCTTGCTCTTTACTTCTAAACACGTCTCTTCTCCCTGAGACCAGACCTAATGTATTCCCTTGCTGAATTTAGAATAAAGCCATGGAAACTGAACGAATTACTTAAGTGTTAAAGAGTTACCATCTCATTCAAGGCGCGCACCTTGAGTTTAGTGTATACTACAGACTACTCTGGAGTGAATAGTAGATCTTAGACCATCTCAGTAAAAAAAAGGTATGACTTTTTGTCAATGTCTTTAATGCATGTAAAAAAATATTATTTGTTTAGTAACTAAAATATTAAGACACACATCCTTCATATCTGCTTTCAGTTGAATCCCCATAACCTTGGAAATCTGGACAGCTGAAAATTTCTAAGAAAGATTCTTTTACTTTAAATTTAAAAAAATGATCTCTTGCCCTACACATCTGTAAAATTTCAAAGGAGTGCAATTTGTATACTTTAAAAAAAAAGATAAAATTGAGTGAAATGTACCATGGTTTTCAATTGCTTTCAATTACCATTAAACCTTTTTGAGAGCAATTTGCATAATGTTTCATAAACATGTAGGCAGATTAACCTTTTTAGTTAATTTATTCATTAGCAGTAAAAATTCAAAGCACCTCTTATGAGAAAATAATGTCTTGCTGTTAAATTACATGGAAACAAAGCAATTGGGACATAGTTGCCTCAGTTCTCCTTGTGTCAAAGCACAAAATAGTGGAGAGAATAAAGCATTGCCTCTTAGCAGAGTGTTGATTAAATCGCCTGTTTGCGAACAATTAGCAGTATTACAAGAAGATTAGGTGAAGTATTAATTAGAGATGTGTTAGAGGAGTCCTGCCTAGAGCAGGTACCTGCAAATATGGGGGAGGGAAGAATGAGAATGGATGAGACAAGACACAGGATTTGACTCTTTCTTGCCTTAAATCTGTGATAATCTCTTAAATTATGTCAATGGAAAATGCATTAATTTTTTTCTGTCATTTTGTTTTTGTATATCTGTTACTGGCTGCTTGAGATGTAAAGCAGTGGCCACATTCCTTTCACCCACAGTGTGGTCTCCATCTTTCATTTTAACTCTGATTGAATGAATTCTTCAAATGTTACATCATTGTCCATATGCAGGAATGAAAAAAGTGGTTGAATTTTGTACACTTATGTGATATTTTACTAGTCAGGTTCTTAAGGCATTTTCTGCAACAGGAGATTAAACCCTTCCCGTGAGGTGGAATTGAATCATTTGCAGATTGACATTAAGGAATTGGTAGGTCTATTACTTTGGGTAAGATTACATATTTGGTGACACAGGCAAGAGTAGCACGCAGAGGGCAGCTGCTTAGCTGATGAAGGTAGTCAGAGCTTGAACGGGTAGCTCGGCATTTTGTACCAGTTTTGGACATATCCTAACGTTTCTTCACTAAGAAATAAAATTAAGCCCTTATGCACATGTGCAAGTGCAGACTGATCTCAGCTGACACATGTTCTGTTGAACATAATAATGCTATCCATTGTCTTTACAGTGTATCCAAAATAAGTGCACTATTACAGTGAGTGGCTCCATATTTATCTTCTGTACTCAGGTATATAAGTGTGAATATTTAGATTGAGATGTCTGTTATATTATATAACTTTATTGAAGCTCTAATAACTTCCAATTCTAAATTTCAGGACAAACAAGCTGATATTTTTATACTTTCCCATATCTTTATATGGGTTTACATGTGGAATAGATATACTGATCAAGATTTCAAAGTTAAGGAAATTCCACACACCCTTCTAGTGACTCAAAATAGGCAGATTATACCAGTGGCATGAGAATTTAGAGATGACTAAGTGCATGAGTATTCAGAAGTATTAAATTACCGAAGAGCAATTATTCTTCATGGTCCTCTTGCACTGTTGTCATGTGCTGCTAATAGAATGTGGTTGACTTAACTGATGTAAGTCAACCACAAAAGTTGCAACAATCTCAAACCAGTCTCTGGAAAGATCTCATAAAAATAGATAAATTCTCTATAGAAATTTAACATAGATTAAATGTTTAAGGATGATTCTTTAGCTTTTAAAATGTTTACCAATTGTCTATTAAAAAGCTCTCCTCTCTTCCAACAAATAAACCAAAAACAAAGAAACAAAAAAAAGTCAGAAAATGAAAGTGTATTCATAAATTGTGGGCTCTAAAATTCTAGGGAAAGGCACAACGTTTTTTTCCTAGAAAGGTCCCATGTGAACTTAACACAATACTTGCTGTTGTTTGTTGTTTTTTTTTTTAACATACCTTACTAACCACAGAAAGTGGCTTTGAAATAAATTTGTAACACAAACAGAAGAATCCTGGGCTCTGTCTATATTTATGATCAAATAAGTATATCACAGTAAAAAACCTCTTTTTACAGTTATTGGAGAGTAGATTCAAATCATACATGAGTCTCAGCTTAAAACCTCTTTAGTGTTGATGCTCTGTCACCCGTTCTATTTTTGTCCCCGTTTGAGCCACTGTCTGAACTCCCATTAATGATTATGCAAAGCAGGGAAGATATTTTTCCAAGACACGCCTGTCTTCACTAGTTTCTGTGTTCCACTACAGATCTGTGCAAGTGGTTATATTGCGTTTCAAAGACGGTGTTGGGACTCTACCCTTACCTTATGCCCATGCTTTGGATGCAGAATAACGTGCAGGTGTAGTTCTTAGATAAAAATTGGGGACTGCTGAAATGCCTGCAATGGAAACTGAAGCAGACACCTACCTATTCTCCTATCAATAGCATGTAGTTAACAGGTTGCCCAGAGAGGCTGTGTAGTCTCCATCCCCGTCCCCGGAGGTTTTCAAGACATTAGTAAATAAAACACTGAGTTACCTGGCTTGATCTCATAGCTGATCCAGTTTGGACTAGAGACCTCCTGAAACTTACTGTATGATTCTGTGATCACAAAGGCCTTCCAAGAAGGGCAATAGACATTTGTGACCATCAAAACAAATCAGGCACTTGCATTAAACAGAAGGAGCGGGCTGTGTCACCAGGTTTAAGCCCTCTGTCATGCATCACCATATATGACTTTGCTGAAGTATGTGAAAGCTGCATAGCTGGTTTAAAACAAACACACGAAGAAGTCATTTTTCACTCCATACCCATCCATGTTTGAAATTTTCCTAGCATTTTTATTTGATATAAAAATGATCATATTGATGGTGCTGAGCTAGACCGTAACAGCAGGCCACTTATTCCTTTTTCTTGTTCTCATTTCAGATGTTTCTTTGCCTCCTTGTCTTTGATAGTGATGTTCAAGGCACTCAGCTCATGGGCAGGAAGCAAGATGGGGTTTTGGTAACAGAATAGCTGACCACACCTGGTCATACTCATGATCTCTGTACACATTGCCAAAGCCTGCCCTGTGAGAATGGTGATGCAGCCCCAAACAATGAAAGAGAAGCATGCAAGCTTAAGAGTTGACACAGCTGAACAAAAACCCACTAAGAAAATGGGTTTGTATCTTTGACAGATAGTACATTCTAGGAACAACTATCAAAGACCTGCTCCATGACTGAGAATTAGCAACCAATGAGCCTAAAAATAGAAATAGTCTGCCATATACAAAAATCACTATCTATAAGCATGGTAAAGTAGGATGTGCTAAGAAAATACCAAACCTCCACATATACACCTACAAAAGCTGGCAAACACCATCTCTAGACTAAATGGATGTTTCACTAGATGTTTCCACCAGGTAATTGATCTGTGTTCTTTGTATGTCTATATCAGTCACATCATTCCCCACAAAGTGCCATGAAGTAGCTGAAGCAATCACCTCAAATATGAAAATAAATTTCAATTATATGAACCCTGAATACTGAATATAGGAATGATTTTGTATAAAACCTCCTTCAGAATTATTTTGCTTTGACTTTCATCAAGAAGTCAGGTTGTAAGATCATAAAATGTTGAAGTCAGCATCAGATAGGGTCCTAATATTCCTGACAGGATCATGTTGTCAATTGCATTGTCAAAACTCCCTGGGGAGTTATGTGTGGCACTTTGTCTTTTTATGGGAAGGGGACTGGACTCAAATGGAAATCAAAGCCCCCTCTCATTAATAAAAGGGTTAAATAGCATGTCAAATGGCAGCAAATTGGCTTGAAACACTGGGGGGAAAAACAGAAGCCTATTTTAATTTTGAAGCGCCTGCCCGAACAATTGCATATCCACCTTGACAGGAAAAGCTTCTCTTAATGGCTCCTCTTGGAGTAGCTTCCATTATTCTCCATTCATTAAGCATAAATCGTAGGAAATTAGACATTTTTAAGGGTCATAAGCTCATTTCCCTTTGAAAGTAAGTATGGTACAAAGTGTTTAAATGTAATGTAAACTAGTGTCTATTTAACCCAATGACAATTTATAAGTATTGTAATGTGTCTGTCTAATTCCAAATGCAGACTTCTCCTGTTCCCCAAGGAAAACACAAACTCGAATGTATGTTTGGGAAGGAAATACCTGTGTTAAACCAAATTGCTCTTAACAGAAAATACTGAGCAAACATTATAAAAATGCAAGAAAGGAGATGATCCTGCTATCGTGGAGGAAATGAGATTGTCGGTTATTTTCTAAACCAAATTTTGTGAAAACACATTAACTTACTAAATTTCAGCAAATACAGATTTTTGGTCAAAACAAGATGACTGTATCTTATAGGCCACACAGAACAGCTTACAGTTTGATGGCCTCTGCACTCTCAGGACACAAGATAGAGTAAGATTCAGTCTCTTTGCTGCCTAAATAAACCCAAAATCTGGACAGGAATTTCTGTCTTGTCCTCCAAAGTGCTCTGACTCCTTAGTTATTCACTTATTGGCATTGCACCCATTGGAGTTGCTCCATGATATATAAATAGATATTCATTATTAAATATTCATAAGGGAAAGTAATTAAAACTGTCCTCTATATCTTTGATGAGCTTTCCTGTCACTGGACCACAGAGCAATTATTAATCATGCTGTCTTGCAAGTCATCTTCAACAAGAAGCACGCAAAGAGTCTGGTTTTGTTATAACCTGGTGGAACAGGATGCTCAGAGTTCATGCCAGTAAAAGCTCAAACAAGCACAGGTAGGACTTCAGCCCAGACTGAGTTTTGCACTGTTAGTTGAACTGGAGTACCAGGTTTTATGTACCCAAGGGAAGGACTGATGATGCATTCACCTCTCACATCGGGAAGTGCAGAGCTGGGGGAGGCACTTTAACTCTGTTTAAGTGGAGTGGTGAAACCCTTGCTCTTACATCACTTTAATGAGGTTAGCCAGTGATAGGACTCCATTTTTATGTACCTAATTCTCTTCTTAAGCAATATGTAGACAGGTTGCTGTTTTAGAATCACAAAGACTACCGGATGAAACGGCTTCTTGCCTTGACACGACTAAATAACCGACTAGCAATTCATTTAGATTTTGCTGTTGTTTCTGTTTTATTCTCGGTTGATTAGAAGCTTTTGGAAGTCAATATAAATATGAAGGCTTAAAATTTCCTGAATTTTTAGCAGACATAATAATTCCTTTTGAAAATATGTTCTATAACATGCTACTTATTCAATCTTTTACCTGCTACCTGCAGTCCTTATTTTTAATATATTCTACTTAGGAACAAAAGTACACAGATCAGGTGTACACAAAGGTGCTGCTTATAGTTGTTATATAGACATATAGATTAATGGCAGGACAATTTAATGGTCTGCAATATCACCTTTCAGATTATTTATGAATAATTTGCATTTTGGTCTACCAAGACTGGAACAAGGAAGCAGCAGCAAAAATAAATGCACAAATAGCTCCCCTCTAGGAAGCGTAAGGTGGTGACCCTGGCGTGCTGCAGCACGTGGCACACGCAGGGACTCTGTGTTTTAACCAGTGTCCTACAGTCGTAAGGTCATTCAAGTTTCTGTCTCTCTCCCATGTCCCCTCTCCTTCCTTTATTTTGCTTCCTCCTCTTCTTTCCCCTTTTCTCAAACTTTTTCTCTCTTTCCCTCTCTCCATCACACCCTTCTGTCCGTTCACCCCCCCAAGACCCCTGAATTAGCCAGGTACCTTACCCTCAGGTTTTAAATGTGAGATTTGAAAAAAAGGAAAACCATGATTAGCCACTTACCTTAAGGACTTCAAGAGGAGCGAAGGATGCTGTGTGCCTGGAAGTTTAAGGCTTTAAAGAGTTTTAGGTTTTGGTCTTGGCAGAATTAGGATAGGGCTTTTTTGTTTATTTGAATTTTCTAAAGAGTTTTCTGTATAGAGGTTGCATTTTGACCATGGACACCTATGTTCTTATTATACAGTAATGACTGTTTCTTGGTGATAATGTTTTATTTTACTGTGTCTTCTCTACGGGTAATTCTTGGGTTATTAATAGATGCTGTAAAATAAGGTGTGTATTTGTGTTTGTGTGTGTTTGTGCACATGTGTGTATTTTACTCTGGCTTTGTAATAGCTCTGAGTGAATTCACCTCTAAGGGTTTCTAAAGTGATTTAACATTCCACTTCCTACAATAACAGCATATTTCAACAGGAACACTTAATTATTCTAGAGGTTTATCTGGTTTCATACTCTCTTTATCTGTCATGTAGGTATTTTATGCTTCTTCCACTTATATGAGTTCAGACTGTTTGTTTTAAGTTTATATAAACACAGAATAAAGAAATACTGAAAACAGCCATTAGCTTAGAGTGCTACATCAATTTAAAACTTGTTTTAGATATTACAATAAATGAAATAAATAGAATTCAGCACTAGGTGAAGCAGAAGAGTCTGAATAGCAAAGTCACTGGATGCAAAATTCAAAACTGCTCAAGAATTCAGGGTACAAATACAAAATTAAGACTGCTGAGCTCTCTGAGGGAAATGAAAAGGGGCTAATGTTTTATTCTTCCATTACTGGGTGAACATTTACATTATTATTAATAGACCAACTCAAGCAGTTGGTTTTAAAACTTAATCTCTCAGGAAGAAAAAAATAATCACACTTTCTGTAATGGGAGTAAAAAGAAAAAAGGGGGGGAAAGTATGAACATTAGGATTCAGTTCTAAATGGAGAAAGCATAATGCTGAGGATAATAAAAAATTCTTCAGCTATACATGAAAATTCTTCATCTGTGTTTGAGATGGGAGTCATTTTTAACCATGAGCTTATTATTGTTAAGGACTGCAAGGCCCTTATTTTGCTTGAAACAGTAAAAAAAAGAGGTGCAAAATAAGCAATAAATAATCATAATATCTGTATTAATGATCTAGATTCTGGTGTTGACCTCAGGGAGTAAAAGATAGATGAACAGGAGCTAAACTCCATATTCTCCTTATGCTATCTAAATATGATTTCTCCTATTCAGCGCTCAGCAAAACAGATTACATAAACTGCTTGCATTGACCTTCATTTCTTATTCTCTTAGGTGGTTTTTAACCCTGAAAAATTTCTCAAAAATACCTACCTTTTATCTATGCAAGGATTAACTGTAGGGCCTAGTATTGGACAAGTGTATTGATACTTGAACTAAACAGGGATGCTCCAAATTCAAGGCATGACTTTGGACTGCAGGTTTCTTGTATTTATTTCCTGTGTTTAAAGTAGTAGTCTGAGGACCTTCTAAGTGTTGTGAACACAGTGGACTAATGACCTGAATATCTGGTTTAACATCAACATGTAAAAAAACCCTCTGAAGTTGCTTTTTCAACCACACAAATCCCAAACTGAGCACAACTGGTGACATCTGTAACACACTATTAAATATTAGTTACAGTTTATGAGATACTTTCTTACATGGAGGCATGTTTTGTGAGCTACTCCACGAAAATTAGGAGGAATACTTATAAAGAAAATACTATATCTAGGTGGCTGAAGCACTTCCTAGCTCGGTAACATCTGAATACTTTTCGCATAAACTGGGTCACAAAGGCTGCAGCAATTCACATACCCTTTGGCACTTCTCTTCTGAGTTGCAGAAACACTTCTTTGCCTTAAGTGTTTTGATAGTTCAGGCAGGAGGAAGGTTGATTTATATCATGGATATGCGTGTGTTTCAGGTGGAAGTCTTTTATCAAGGACAAAGATTTGGCAGTAGTCCCTAAATGTAATGAAACACCAGCTTTGTTCCGAACCCTTTGGAAGTTTAGTCCACAATCAGTTCCAGTGAGATGTACATTATTAGCACGTCTCAATGCTAAATAATGCCTATAAGTAAATTAAGCCCCTCTTAGAGATTCAGGTACTAGAACATAAAGCCATGACCCAAAAAGGCAGTCCTCTCCTCCCTCTTATCCTTGGGTATTTCTCTCTTCTTCCCGTCTGTCAGCAAGAGCTTTCATGCAGATACTTGGTCCCAGAATAGGATCCAGGAACTGGCATGACAGAAACTAATCTTTGAATATTTACTTTGGTCAGTTCGGTTTCTAGCCATCTCAGATGTGGATTTCTGAAATATGTGTGGGAAGAGGCACAGACTGTCTGTCCATCTTCATGGCTACAGAGATTTATGCAGACTTCGAGTGACCATATAACCACAGCTTAAAATAGGTTATTTTTAACTGAGCTCCTGCAATATTCAAGGGAGAAAGCGTGGCTCCTTTTGTGATTTACCATCTGTAACAGGTTAACATGGGATCTCTGAAGTGCCTTCTGGAAGAACATAAGCCTAGGTACCTAAAGTTAATATTCCCCATAGTGTGAATACTCACTTTATTTTCATCTTTCAAATGTTTTAGCCAATGCTTTATGATTAGTCTGGTATAAAGATAGTGGAATCTGGACCGGTGTCCCTATGAACTCATGCTGGCAGCCTGTAAAGTATGTAATCTGATTCTAACATTTCCCCTTCTGCATTAGAGGGTTATACATCTATTTTCCTTAGATATGTCAGAAATGTCTAAAGACTTAACTTTCAGAATGAAAACTATCCACAAATACTAATAAAAATGACTCCACAACATATCAATGAAAATATTCACACATCAGTAAAGAACCAAATGGGGAAAGCACATCTTGAAACACTGTGTGTCCTCCATAATTAAAAAAAAAAAAAAACATAATATGGTAGTTTCTTACAGACTAGCATTTCAGCATGTGGTAACATGCACTTACAGGTCACTTTAAAACATGGTCCTTGTATAATCAATGATATTTCAGCTATCAATACTGGACATAAAAGCTCATAGGATAATCTTGATTTTACCATGTAATACTTACACTTTTGCAATTCAGTTAATTTGGGCCTCAGTATAAGTTGATCTGTTTTTATCAATTGCAAAAAATCACAGTCTTATTAAACATGTCAGGAATTTCATTCTTTACTTCTAAACTTACAAATTGCACAAATGCACTATTCATGGGATGCTTCTGGTGGGCTGCTCAGGTGTGCATGAACAAATTGCAAAGTGAAATTTGCCCCTCTCCCAGCACACTCACTCAGACACGCAGCTTTATACCAGTTACAATGATATCTCTGATTTCAGAAGCTAGACTTTTCCCTATTTGGGTACTCCCTACAGAAAAAGGAAGTGTAGATGTTGAAAGCCCATCACATCAGGCCCTCGCAGAAGACAGAGGATTTTTCAGGAAGTTGCACTTTCGTGAATCTAAGGGGAATATGCTTTGAAGTAGAGCAGGCGTTTTCCAGAGGATATTGTGTTGGCTGTATGCCCATTATCAAGGAATTGTACAGGATGCATATTCAAAACTCTTCCTGAAGGGAAAAAGCAGAAGGAGTTGGGCTGTCTGGGCAGATTTGAGTCATTTACCTGGAGTCAGGGGAACATCTCAACCTTTATGAAAGAAAGACGTGGAAAGTTAGATTTTTCTTCCCAGGGGATAAAGGAAAGTTTGGCTAAAAATTAAGACTTAATGTCTGCAGCTTTCATTGTTGTGTTAGCTGATCAAAAATAAGATACATTTATTTATAGAGACCGAATGAGAAAAGAGTAGGGGGAAAAAAGACAAATATCTAAAAAAGAAAGTGTTCTGAGGGAATACATTCCTAGCAAACTTTAATGTGGATGACATTGTAGAAATATGCCAATTTTAAAAAGAAATATGAAAATGAACCTCCTGAATGTAACAGCCTTCTTTTTGACTAAATAAAGAAAAAAAATACATGGATTTTTATGTCATGACTTATACAACAGAAATTATTATTCAAATGACAGACCAGTGTGACAAGGCCAGAGAAAGACTTGAAGCATGTGGACTGGGGAGTTTTCCAGGGCTTAAAATGCTAAAGCAAGATGCATATTTATTTTATTGTGTGGCCATATGTTTCTATTAATGAAAAAGACCAGAGAAGGCTGCTGAAAGCCAAAGAGATAACAGGAAAAATGTTGGTAATGTATCTTTGAGGGAAAATTAAAATAAAACTTTTGGAGCAGATGGAGACTTAGAGAAACCAATATGTTCCCTAATATATATCCTCAAACATTTTCACTGTAAAATTACCAACCACTTCTATTAGAGTCTGGCATTGTAAGGATTTCAAAGCTGTTGGTTCTCCTGTATTTCCAACTCTCTCTGACACTGGATTAGTTTATTGGGAATGGAAAATTTATTAGAAAACAAGTTCAGACCTATTTTATGAACAAAAGAAACCATTTTCATGGAAATTTTATTTTGTAAAAATAAAGTGAAAGAGAAAAAAAAATAGTGTGTCAAGATATATGAGTATAGTTACCACTAAATTGTATATTAATCAATGCGTCTGTCAATAAATATTCCAAAATGAAAGCAAAAATCTGAAAACTCATTTCTGTATGATATAACAGAGAAGAAAGAAACTTATAACAAGTCAGCTTCTGTCAAGAGACACACTAATCATTCTGCCTGTTAATGAACACAGCGATAGCCAAAGGATTGGAGATAGTAATTAAATGCTAGGTTACTGCAAATGTGTAATTAACACAAATGTGTGTCTAATTAAGTAATGTGTATCATGTGATGCCAGATTCAACAGAGGATAATAAAATCCAGGTTTGACAGCTGATGGGTCTGAGGAGTTTACATCATTTAGTCTGTGGAACAAGTGAGTTGGGGTGTTGGTTTCCTACCCTGGGGAGGGTGGGGACAGGCTGGCAGCAGGGAATAAGATTGTGGGTTGTTTTGCCCTCTTTGCTTCACACAGGTCTTGGAAAAAAATCTTCTGGGGAGAGGAGAAGTTTGTCTTTTCTGGGCACTAAGATGATGGAGATACTGTTTGAATCCAGGTAAGCGTGAGGAGAGCAGTAAGCTCGCAGCAGGGGTGCAGGCTGAAAGAGGTATGTTCATTAACTTTGATTTTAGACATCTGCTATGTATATTGCTGATTCTGAGCTGTGTATCCTCATGTGTCTTTATAATAAACAGGGAAAAACAGACACTATTTAGGGATGGTGTAGTTATCTAACTGCATATAGATGAATCACATCTATGAGGACATGAATCACACTGTAAAAACACTTATGTATCTCCACTATAAAAAGGCATCTGAAGGGGGCTAGAGTAGGTGTGGGTGCAGATCTGGGTGGATCAGCCCCAGCCTGACAATAACAGGATCTTACTTGTAGCAACAAATAAATCTTTCACGTGTCTCAAAGGCGATGAAAAGCAAAATGTTTTTCTAGTGACCTAGATAATGCTGTGAGGCTTGCATAAAACAGAACTAAACATGATCATCTGCAAAGTGGGTGAAACAACGGGACCTGCCTTGTGGGGGCAAGGAAGGGAAGACTTATCATCAGAATTTTATTTAATCTGGCTCATTCTACAGCTGTGGGCTTATGCTGTTTATAGCGTTGCATTCCTGTTCCAATATATATGCTTGTGACTTCCAAAATATACACTTTATTAAACTGAAGACTTTTGATACCTACTGATGTCTATACTTTAAAAAGTAAAATAAAATATAGGGAGTGGATTCTTAAAAAAATTTTTGATGACTTGGGGTCTGGTCACACCAAATCAACTTCTACTCTGATCTAGCTCCTAGGAAAGGTATCTTTGCCATATCAAGCCTTGCTTGAATAAGCTTTTGTACAGGCAGAATGGTATCCAGAAAAACTTGGTTCTTGCTCTGTGAAAAAGTCTTCCTACATGTTTTGGGTGATTCTTGTAAGAATTTAGGCACTAAATACTTAGTGAGAATTTCAGAAATGTCTTTCAGAGCTCACGGATACTTTGGAAGCTTAGAGAGTCTCCCCAGTGAGCTCCTCATGTCTCCATCATACAGCTCTTCATACTGTTAGGGATGTCAACAATATTCCAACTTTCTGTCTTTTCCTTGTAGATCATTCTGGGGTATGAAGACATGTGTTATCAACTCTTTCAAATATTTCAACAACAACAAAAGTAAACAAATACTAATTACCTACATATGGCACACGAAATTTTAAAGAGATACAGTTGTCTTTGTTAGCTAGTTTGTAGTTTTAATGGCAAGGTTTTGGTAGCAGGGGAGCTGTAGGGGATGCCTTCTTGGCTTCTATGAGAATTAAGTGTATATACAATTTTTATAATTCTTCTCTTTTTAAACATATTCAGCTAGAAGAAAAAATTCTGTAGTTTTTCTGGAGGTTTTATGGAATCAGAGATGAGATAGTCCCATCCTTCTACTCAAAGCAGGTTGCTCAGGACCACATCCAGCTGGGTTTTGATATCTCTAAGGATAAAGACTGCACAACCTCTCTAGGCAACCCTTAAAAGATGAAATTATTTTTCTTATGTTGAAATTGAATTTCCTCTATTTCAATTTATGCCTGTTGTCTTTTGTCCTGCCACTGGACATCAATGAGAAGAGCCTGGCTCAGACTTCTTTTGTCTCCTATCAGATATATTGCACACATTGATAAGATTCACCCCCAAGACTTCTACTTGTTAACTTGAACATGATAGAAATTATTTTATATAAAATTTTTTTCTTGGCAGAACAATTTTTTTAAAAAAAATCACTTTTTTAGCAAAGCAATGAAAATATTTTTCATCATTACTCATTCTTTAAATATCCTTGTGCAAATTTTAAGAACTGCATATAACAAACTTTTTATTTAAAACTTTTTTCAGCAAAAGTAAAAAATACTTTTGTTGTTTTTTTAAATTTCTTTGGATTTATAGAAAAATTATAAAATTCACAAAACTTTTCTTAGGTGAACAAGAGAGTTATCAAAGAATTTCCAGTATAATACACCAAACAATGTTTTTGTTGAGCTGAATTTCCACTCATAATTTGGCCAGTTCTGAGATAAGGATCTGTGGAAGAAACTTATGCTTACCTATATGTAATTTTGGAGGTGAACTATGGGAGAGGTCTGCACTTCTCATGTTGCATGTGATTTACTGGTAGGCATTTTCTAGAGGTTCCACTCATTGTATGTCTTGCCAGTTCCTCCTTCTTTTCAAGAGCTTTTGTAATATTTTTAATGTGGTAAGAAGTATGCAGATACCAAATCTAGCTTCAGTGGTTAACATACTTCATTAGCTGCATTTGCAGATGCAGTTGTACCAATTAGAGAGGAATGCAACTTACAACTTTAGTTCTGTTTCTGAGTAATGATTAGTTACAATGAAAGCATAATAATAGAAAACTGTTTACATATTATACTATATTTGCAACGAGCTTAATAAAACTATTAAAATGCATGTATCATATTTTAAATCAAATCATACTAAAACTTGTAAACCCATTTTTCAGCTCACAAGATGCTTATAAGACATTTTATTTTTAAGTATAGTCAATATTATTCAAAAAAAAACAATATTGGAATTCAAACTACATTCTGATATCAATTTAGAAAGTATTTGATAGTTATAATTCAAACTATAGTGAATAGTTCTGACTGCTTACATAAAACACTGTATTGTTTGTTAGCTTATACCCAAGCTATAATTATATTCATATTATGCATTCTCTTGAAGCAAAGTTTTAAAGTTTAGCTTAGGAAAGAGTTTTAAACTCTGTCATTGCTTCGGATTCTAAAATTTGAGTTAATGACTTTTCAGACGGAAAAGCTTCTCTTCATAACCTAAACTACTGGTTTTGGCACTATTTGTTCAGGATTTGTCTATATGATAACTTGAAATGTAGAAATTTGAGATAAAAATGAGATGTTATGGTACAATACCCACAAGAAATATGCAACAGCTTTGACCAGGAATCAAAAATGAATAAAATTGCAATATATAAATCTAGTGTGAGCACAGCTCTGCAGAATACAGCAGATAGATCTATTAGTGTTTAATTACCAGTCAAATTAAATTACTAACTTAAACCAGTAAAAGAGAAAAGAGAGACAATAGAGTCATCCCTCTTTAAATGAGGCTTTTCAACATCAACATACTACTGAAATAGTTTATACTGAATATATGTGGGAAATAGTCTCATTTTTTCTCTGCTGTCTCATAAGGTAAGAGAGAAAATGTGGCATTTTTATTTCTGCAGTGGTCAAGCATTCAACAAGTTCCAACATGACTAAAATGATAGCTAAGGATGTTTTTTTTTATTCTGTTTTACAAAGGTAAGCATAAAGGAAGAGGCAAGGTATAAAACAAAAATTTATTGTTCTAAGGTCTGCACTCCAGCCATTATCACTGTGCTGTTTCCCATCTTCCTTCCCGCAACAAACAAAAAAAGTTCCAAATCTTTTCTTGTGAAAATATTGAAGGAAAAAAAAGTATTTCTGGGAAAAGAATACACACTTAAGGATGCCAAAATTTTTCAGTGAAAAAAAGAAAAGCATCATAAACTTGCCAACTAACTCCAGCTCGTAACTTAACCGTGTTCTCTAGGGATGTGTTTGCTTTTTAGTCCCTTCTATATTCTAGTTGTAGGTTGTGTAGATGTATCTAATTCAGCCTTAAATTGGCCCTAACCTATCTGCTTTTCATTGAAAAAGTTCCCAACATGTGAAGTGCAGAACTGCAGCAGGATTGTCAGCTTTCCAAGGTACACGGTCTGGAGCTTTAGGCTGGACCCAGGCCAGTGACCAGGGTCAGGGAGTGAGCTACACTAAAATTTTAAATACTCACAGAATTCAACAGCTTGGCTCAACCACACTTCTAATTTCAATATTGAAATATTTCTGTACTGCATGATGTTTGGAGCAAATACTAGGAGTGTTGTTTACTTTGGGATTTTGATTTTTCTATCAGGTTGTGATTGGTCTTATTATTATATTTTTGTGGAGCAGTGAGGTAGGGGTACCTTTTTGAAGAGGTCTTAAAAGACCTTTCTATCCTATTCTGGATCATATATTCTTTTTGAGAATGGGGATGAGTAGGAAACTTATAGAGAAAGACTCAGTAGTCATACTAAGTTCTAGAGTATTTCCATTTGTTCCTCTCTAGCTGCAAGAAAATTCATTTAAATCACCAATGCATATGAACATCAGATTGTGAACGGACCACCTTTCACATGCTTTTGTCGTTAATATCTCAAAGCTACATGCAAATATGCACATTCAAATGAACAAATCGCATTATCCCATCAAGTCACAAGCTCTACTTAACTAGGTGTTCCAAAATACTTGACTCTCCAGTTGCTCTACTGAAAACGGTCAGCCTGTCAATGCCCATACATATGATGTAGTCTCATTCCCAAGGATTAACTTGTGTTCACAGGTTTTCTGTGTCAATTCCACTGTGAAGGTCCTGAACCAATATTTTTGTTGAATGTGATTCTTTTTCACATTATTTTTCTAGTCTACGACATTTTTTTGGCTAAATTAACTGACAATATTCCTGGTTTCAGAAAAAAAGCCTATCAATCTTTAATGGAAGAGAATTGCTAGCTGCAGCTTTTACGTTTTGACTGCCAAAGCCCAATCCAGAACTAACTGTGTGATTTATGAAGACAGCCTTGCTCTCTGTTCCTTTTCCAGGCCTATCCTTTACTGTCTGAACAGGAATCTCTAAAGCAGTGAAACATTAGGAATTATTTATTTCTTCTCCCTTTTTTTATATAAGACACTTTTAATCTGAAATCTCAACAAATTAAAGATTTCTAAACCTAATTTGTACAAATAATAGATTCATTTATTTTACATTAAAGTTGGCTGACTGTTATACCTGAAATGTTATCCAGTTATGGCCAGCCCGGAACGACTATTCTTTTAATATGAGCCATAAAGACCAGGCACCAAATACTTAGCTGAACTTTTTTTTTAAGAAAAGAACACATTGGGCTTGATTTATTAATTTATAGTCTTCTTTCACATGGCCAGAAGTGAAGCCATTAACATAGCAAATCACTCTTTAAGTTAATAAATGCTGTCATTAATGTACTTCTCTCTAGTGTGCAACTAGGCATACAATTAAGGAGCACAAACATACAGCTGATAATGGAATAATCCTTTCCTGACCCTAAAAATGACCTCATGATCAATTGACAGGGAAGTCACAGTGAAGTTATTTTTTAAAGGGACATTATAAGAGCTGTCAGATGTGAATATTGATCTGTCACAGTGTGCCCAAATGAGTCCTCATTCACTTTTGAGGATTTTGTTTTGTATTTTCATTGTCCTGTCATTACAAATAGTTTGCTTTATTTTAAAGCATAGCGTCAGTTATTGTAGAATTCCCATACAGTTGTCTTAGGTTTTTCTTGGTTTTAATTCTGTTATGTTAGTATCTGCTATTTTACATTTTATCACCACCTATGGCTAGCAACTTACTAAATTCCTTATAATACCCTGGGAAACATATTGGTAGGAATACAAAATTCTTCATGAAGATACAACTAACCAAACAAGCCTTAATGTCAAAACATACAACTTTTCCAGTGTATTATTCACATCAGTGTTGCCCAACAGTCACATCTCAGACTACTCTCAACTTCAATATATCATCAAAAACATGTTCATGGCAGTAGAGCTATACCGATTTCTATTATCCAGAAATTTCATCCAGAACTTTCACTGTAATCACACTTCATAACAATTTCTTCCTTCTTCCAGTCCCCTGGAATATAATTATTGGTTGCAACTAAAGCTGTTTCAGTATGGTGCTTAGTGGTGCAATGTTGTGGAGTAAAACATTTTCAGTTTACAATCAGAGAGAATACAGTTCTGCAGCAAAACAAACATGCACAAAGTGTTTTCCAAATATATCTGTTCTTGGCTGTCCTACAGAATTCCTCCTGGGCAAATAATTTAATCTTTCTTTCTTTGCCTCAGATTTCTACTTGAAAAATGGAAATAGCAGTATTTTCCAAATACTTTTTTTTTTAATCCTGCCTGACTAAAATATTAGTTATAATGTGCAGCAATAGTAATAATGTTTTACTCCAGAGACATTTCCCAAATTCAGCTAAAAGTCTCCTAGAAAGAAGCCAAATAGAAGACTTTTGGCCAAATGTAGAGCTTTTTCATACTTTTGAATCTTTGATGAAAGAAGTGTGGTAGGATACACCTCATTTCTGAACTCACTGAAAATAATTAATGAACAATAGCAATTAGAAACTAGGAAACATCTATGAGATTGATAGGGGAAGAGAACAGGTAGAGAGAACTTTCTGATGACCTCTAGACTCATCTGTGCAAAACAGTAAGACAAAGGTATCTGTCTATTCACTTTACTGATTAAATTCACGTCTTCCAGAAAAAGAGCAGTGAAACAATAAATCTGTGTCTGTTCTTTATGCATAGACAGAAACAGGGCAGAATATGTGGGAATGATATGTTAACTTGAACATTAATCTGTCATGTTAATGAATCTATTGCTTTCCCTACCAGAGAAGGCCATACTTTATTACGCTACCTTGACCAGATTTTCTTCATTTAACTCTTCATGGTGCAGTATTTGAGGGTACCATTGCAAATGCTTAACATATCAAAGTAAGAGGGGCTGTTTGTTCTGTATGCTATTTCTCTGTCCATTTGGTCAGCTGTGGTTAATCTAATCTTCAATTAGATTAAATAATGTTACTTTCGTAAACCTTGGATGCTTTAATATTAATATTGTTTCTTTTCCAACCAGCTATATTTCACTGCAGTTATTTCCTCTACAGGTTAATTCAGATTTCATACCAATAGAGTTTTACTGACAGAAACAATTTGATTAGGATATTTCTCATTCCATCAGAAACTGTCTATGCATAACTGAATTTATTCACTTTTCATTAATTATCCCTCAACTGCAAGAAAGAATGCTGGAGACAAAATGTTAAGTAAAACACCACTCATACACTAGTGTCCCTAGATAGATAACACAAATGCACAAAAATTCTTAACTAACGTTCACTGAAGTCAACGGTAGCCTTTCCATCCGTTGAGTTTGGACATAAATTCTGCTGGTTTCTGATCACCAGTCGTCTCCTGGGCTTTCATTTTCCAGTTCAGTAAAAGGAGACGCAAGTGGAAGCAAGGCCTTGGGCATTGCAGTTGGCTTGAGGATAGTTTCTCCCTTCACAATACTATTTACTTTTTTAAAGCCACAGAATTGCAGGGCAATTCAGTCATCAAACAGAACTAAGTTATGTTCAGAGACCACCTCGGTTCTCTCCATGCTCAGGATTACTATGCATTGACTGTGGCTGCATTTATCTACAGTGCAAGTAACACTTGCACTTTTCAGTCAATATGATCCACAGCTACAGGGAGGTAGTATTTTTGAGTTCTATTTCCCAAACATCTTTCCAAATTAAGATTTGTTTTCTCTGCTTTCTTATAAATACATCAGATAATAGTTTAGGAGAGACCTCTTGTATCATCTAATCCAACTAGATGCTTGAAGGACAAGAACCTATAAATTTCAAGAGCACATAATGATGAAATGATTACATGGAAAGACTAAAAATATTTTAAAGATGACTGATTACAGAAAATGTGATAGTAAAAAAAATCTTAAAATTGAGAGTGGCTGACTGTGATGAACCGTTTCTGATTAAAATGAGATTATATGTGGTTGACCTATGCCCAAAGACTACCAATTTGTTGGCCAAATATAATGGCTTACGTATTGTAAGAAATGCCCCTGAACAATTTTTTTATATTAGAAATTTCTCTTAATTTACCTATTTTCACTATTGCATGAGGTTGTTATGGTGTAAGAAAGGTTTTGATTTGCATTCAAGTTCTTGGGCCAAGTTTATAGTAGACTGGCTCAATATAATCCAACTCGTGGGAATATTCCCTCGTGTATCACTGAAGTGCATCTCTGGAGTCAAATTTGTCAGTTATTTTAACTGCAGGCAGCAAAGCTATTTAGCAATTTAGAACAAGAAGTCAAGACAAATGTCATGGGTGTGGTCTGATAATTTACATTGGAAAAAACTTTGTAATTATAAGTTGAAAAAGAGTAGAAGATTCCAATAAGTAGAATTTGTAAGGAGTAATCTAGCTAAAAAGTAAAAAAATGCCTTGTAGTTTAGGCCCATTGCTAAAAATAAAAACAGAAAATACTTTTAAACCTAATTATAAGGTCATTTTAAATTAGAGAGTTAAAATGCAATCAGTACTTGAAACTTACTCCTTCTTGTATCTTGGATTTTTTGGTTTGTAGTAACTGCTGAAGGAAACTTGGTAACTCAAATGTTTCCTTTTTTTTTGCCAACAGCCAAAAAAATTGTACAAAACCTTGAAATGACACAGATGTCGATTAGAGGAATGGTTTCACTCAAGTGAACAGCATTAATACTTCTCAGGATACTGTCAAATGAAAACCTACACTCTGGAAAACCTAGCCTTATCTTTTCATAGGACATTGTTGTCCAACTGTAATACAAAGCAGCCTTAGCATCATACTGAAAGTTGGCACACTGAGGAGAGTTCATGAGTACAGCACTGAGATGTAAGCATATTAAAATTTATTAAAGGTTGACAAAACATTAATGTTATATTCTAAGTCAATATATCACAGCACCTAACAATTAATTGTTAGGCTAGACGTGAAAAATAAGATCTCTGAAAAGGTTCTATCAGATAATGAATTAGCTGAGATATGAAATATCCCAAGAGTAGGCTCTTAGGGTCTATATGTTGATAAAAAACCTATGGAGATTTGATTGAGGGGGAAAAAAAAAACACTAATATTCTCTTTTTACATGAGAAGCAAAGCTAACATGCCAAATTGAGGACTATCTGGAAACGAAACATAAATGAAGAAGGCCAATGAAAACAAAATTACAATTGGCCTGGAAATAACAACAGGATTTATGAAAAACAGCATGAGCAGGGTGGGCCAGGAAGAACTCAAACTCCCATTTCATGTTCTGCCTAAGTGTGGGAATTAAAGAGAAGATTTCCTCACATGGAGTCTCATTTCAACCAGCCTGAAAGATGGAGTGGAATTCATGCATATCCCAAGAGTAATGGACCATAGGGTGTTTGAAATAATTGCACAGGTTTACTGGTGTGTGTATATATATATATATATATTTAAAAAAAAAGGTAAGAAAAACAAATTTCTTACAGGAAAGTGTCCAGGTGCCTTCCCAGAATCAAAGTTTTTACTACAAGAATTTAAATGGCAATAGTGCAGACATGAAAGGAAAATAGTGAATGGTGGTGGCACTGGTGTTGAAATGGAAAAGATATAAAATAATACAAAAAACCCCAGAGCAGCCTACTTAATTTTTTCTTCCTTTCTCTACCTTACACAGCAAGACACTGCTGTGACGAGAAACAAAAATACTTAGAAAAATAGATTTCATAATACAACAAAGTTTGTCTATTGAAATTGCAAGATACTGTACTTCAAACTTCATGTAATAACAACCAAGTGCTATTTCTTCTGGGCAGTACCATGAAAAAGGACTATAATAAAGTATGTCAGAAAAATATAAACATTTGGAATCATATATCTGAAAGTCTCTGGGCAAAGCTGAAGGAGGTTCGTCTTCTGGCGCTCTGTAGCACAGGAAATCCTTAAGTAGGCAAGTATAAATTCCTCTGGATTGAAATTAATCCTCAGCATTTCAAATCTCCCCCTTCTATAATTCTGATTAGAAACAGTGGGAACTCTTTTTTTTTTTTGTCATTTAAAAAAACAAAACAAAAATGATGAGGCTTCCTCAGTTGCCTGTGGACCAAGCAGCTGTCTTTTCTACATATTGTGGAGACTAGATGTCCTGAAGGCTCTGGCTGAAATTCATAGGGAACCAGTCGTCTTTCTCGAAGAGGCCAGGTCCTGCCTAGCAAATGGCACAGCACAACACAGGAAGCCAAGGGGCAGGAAAACTGATAGGAAACCCACAGGTTTCCATGGAAGAGCTGATGAAACCAATACTCGCAAATGGTGAGTATAAACATTTTTACAAAAAAGAAAATATTTCTGACCAAACTAGGTAAAGAATTTGGGGGTTAGCTTCTAAAGGTATTCACTAAAAGTCAGTCTCTAGAGTGTCTACTAGTCAACAGAGAAAAATGTCATTTAATTATAAAACTATCAGTTCAGATACTAGAGTCTCCCCCTTTCTGCACTAGTACCAAACTTTATACCAATACATTTTTTCACTGTTCAGCAAGTCAGCTGAACATTTTTATTAGCTTGGTTATCTGCATTATATAGATGTTCTTCAATGTGTTTGAAAAACAGTTTTACAGAGTACATTTCAGGGGTCTTTCATACTTTATCCATTCTGTCATCTTTTGCTTCATCTGAGGAATTCCTAAACTTAATTTGATCTTAATATGAATGTGAAGAGTATTTTAGGTAGTAGTTGTATAATAGTTATATAAAAATGTGGTTTATTTGTCTGACGCTTTAAAAATAATCAGAAAGATAAACAAAATGGGCCACAGAATCAGTTGATAGTTTGGGTTGGAATTTGAAATACCATCTAGTCCAACCCTCCTGCCATCAGCAGGGAAATCTTCATGGATTCACAGACTTGATAGAGTTGGAAGGGACCTCTAGAGATCATCTAGACCCACTCCCCTGCAGGAATGCCTAGAGCACATCACTCAGGACTGTATCCAGCCTGTTCCAGTGCTCTGTCACCCTCACTGTAAAGAAGTTCTTCCTCATATCTGAGTGGAACTTCCTATGTTCCAGCTTTTGCCTGTTCCCCCTCGTCCTTTTGCTGGAAACCACTGAAAAGAGTCCAGCCCCATCATCCTTCAACCCACCCTTTAGGAACTTGTAAATATAGATTAGGTCTCCCCTCATTCTTCTCTTCTTGAGGCTAAAGTGCACCAGCTCTCTCAGCCTTTCCTCATAATGGAGGTGCTCTAATCCCTTATTCATCTTCAACTAGATCAGGTTCCTCAGAGCCCTGTCCAACCAGACCTTGAATGTTTCCAGGGATGGTGCATCTACCACCTCTCTGGGCACCCTGTTCCAGTGTTTCACCATTGTGAAAAATGTGTGCCTTTATATCTATTCTAAATCTAACCCTTTTTTTAGTTGGACACTGTTCCCCTTTGTTATTGGAACAGACCCTGCTAAAAAGTTTGTAACAAAGGGTGGGAGAAAGGATGGAGAGTAACATAGCAAAGAACATTAGAGAAGTAAAGGCTTCATTCTCATATCTTACATGCTGAGAAACAATCAGAAGAATAATTCACCTAATATTACTATGGCAATGGATAAGAATGAAGTTGAATTTCTCTCCCTGAAAACAAAACCGAGACATTTTTGGTAAAAGTTCAGATACCTCTTAAAACATCTGAAATATTTTTAATCTCTGAAAGCCAAGAAGAGCCTTAATTCCAGTTCATGTTAAGTACCACTGTGGGCAGAAGTCCTTTCACAGTGTATTAATGATTTCTGACCAACATCAGAACATTTCCTGGCCGAGTACATACCACTATCTGATAGGTATCCTGAAGCTTTACATCAACTTCAAGAGTTCAAAGTTTTGAACCTTATTCTTCTGAGGTATAGACTTCAGAAGCATGAGCTGTACGTATTGCTATCTCTCTCTTATAAGCACTAGCAAGCAGGCACATAGAATTACTTCCAAAGTACATACTCTGGTGGGCCTAGACTTAAAAATTTCTATAGAACTCTGAAGCGCAAGGTTTGAAAATGGTCTGCCCTCCTACTTGAAACTTTGAAAGAGGAAACTTTTCTTCTTGCAGCTTCCCTGAGCACCCCCACTCCCTCTTTCCTTTCCAAAAAACACGTTTTCATGAAGTCCTGTGATTACAGAAATAAGAAGGAATGAGTCCATGTTTTATCAGCAACTATCTCAGTTTCCTGTAAAGCATGTATATGACAACTTATTTGTAACTATCCATGTGAAAAAGTCTCCAGTTTGTTTTGCTGAGACATGCATCTCATGCGAACCTGTATGTTGCATGGAAGTGTCAGACTTTCAAGTAAGAGTTAAAGAACTGGAAAATCTATCATGCTGCTGCCCTGCTCTGAAAGTCACAAATGGGAAGGCAAGAGAGGGCTGAGGGTTAGGCACAAAGCAAAAGAGCCAGTAGACATGCAGATAAATATATATACACTGGTGTGAGTCTCTGAGCAGAAGCACTATAAAAATGTTGTAATTTAGTTTTTGAATGAATAACTTATCACATCCAAATATTTAAATAATTTTATTCAAGGTTGTGTTTTGCTTAAATCATCATATCAGAAACAGTATTCTGGGAACTGAAGTGCCTCATGGCAATAAAGAGACAACAACAAAAAGCAGTCGGTTAGTAAAAGCCAACAGTTAGAAAACATAACTTTAGGAGTAATAGATGGCAAATTTAATGAATTTATTTGGTGATCACCAATTTCCTAGTCATTTATATTCTTCAGGCACAGGAACAAACTGCAAAAGCAATTCATTTAAAATAATGGATTCATGTCTGATCTTCGCAGAGAGGAAAAGAAATTTGGAAAGATGTCTCACTGTCTCAGAAAGGCACAGACATCGACAGCCAAATAAAAAGAATAATAATGAAAAGTTGTGCCTTCTGTTTCAAAATACCACAACTTTATTGATACATAATGATTCCTGGCTTCTGATTTCTTAATGCTTTAGTTTACGTTACTTTTTGAGAAAATAGTAACAGCTTGGCTAATCATTAAGTAAATTGCAAAATATATGCACTTATAAAGAATGCAAAAACATATGCCTTGGTTCATCATATACAGTAATATCTTTTCAATATAATACATGTTTAGGGGAAAGTATAAAAACAGTGTAAGTATACTGTGATAATCCCCATAGTGTGGCTTCCCAGATCCTGGTAATGAGAGAAAAGAATGAAGGAATATTTCAGAGAAAACAACTGAGAAAACGGTTTCTGGTGAAGTAGCTCAGTTAGGAAAAAGGAAGATATCACAGTGTATATAAGGACAGGTTATTTTATCTCCTAAAATGTAGTCCACTGTTGGATGAACCATATGCTGAACATCTACATGTTGTTAACTCAAATGCTCTATTCCTTCACAAAAGGCAAAAGTCAAAACTTTCTCTGTAGCATATTCTCTCTCAGGACTGTTTCTTATGAAGGGAATTCAATCTCTGTGTTGTAGTTGATCCTTGACCTTCCACCCAGGTCTGCCAATTAGAGTCATGTGTGTTGTGACTTGGACACAGCTCCACTGGGATCTGGACTGCAATCAGCAACAAATTACGTGGAAGGCTTTGAACAGATAAGATCAGATGATAGTCATGAAATTTTAGCCATCAGACATGACTTAGCCAAATTTGAACTAGTAACTGATAAGAGAGTGGCTCCATATTACTGCTTCTGTTATTCTACTCACAATTTGCTGATCCATGCTAGATGTGTCTAAGGTTTCATGTCTTCAAAGACATGCACCAGTGTACTTCAAGTTTTTTCTATTGCATTGATGAGTTTTTTCATGCTATTGTACTGTAGCATTTTGTTTACAAACCCAGCTAAACTGAATACAGCATCAAAACCAATCAGAAAATAATGTAAAGAGCTACCTATTTTAAATGCTTTACACAATATTCCCCTCCTCCCCCTTAAAATATTTTATTAGAATCACTTTTTTTGCTGTAGTTCAGTATAATAGTATTAGGACTATGTGTACTCTTTTGGTCTTCCATGTAGTTATCACTGACTTTAGCATGAGTTAACGAGACTTAGGCCTCAATTGCTGTATATGCCATCAGAAATATTGCCCAGGCATTATCAGCAGGCATAAAGTGTCTTTCAGTTTAGTTCATGGTAGTCTGGGATAACAAACAATATTACTATTAAAATTGAAGAGTAAGTTGCATTTTATAAATAACGTATCACTGGACATACAGGACCAGTTCTATAAGAAAAGCAATTCTTTATTTTAAAGAGTTAGGAACATAAGGAGCCATCTGAGAAGGATTTGCCAACAGAGCATTAAAACAACACTGCGGAGGGTCAGAAAATCTGGAAAATCGTTTCAGAGGATAGGAAATATAGTGGAGTATTGTATACGAATAAGCCAGGAGGAGCAGTTCCAGAAATAACTTCTACTCACCTGTAGGAAAGACTGGATTAAGCATAAGGCTAAGTAAATTCCCACTCCAACTCTGAAGGTCATTACATTTTCAAATAATATACAATACAAAGTATGAAAAATAAAAACATGTACATAAATCTGAAATAGAAATGTTTATACATTTTTACTTGGAATAAGGATTTGAACCCATATGTAATAAAAGTACAACAGTCTTTTTTAATATGCAGGAATATGTAAACTATACTTAATTAATCTTGGGGACAGCGTATCACCAACCTCTGTTCGAAGGCATGAATGACTGGAGGGAAAAGTTTCATATTAAGGATTGTCTCTGCTCATCAGGGTTTTGCTTCGACCTATAAAAAGGGACACAAATAAGATGCTGTCTGTGAAGCTGTGGCTGCTACCAGACACCTTTCCACTGCACAACCTTCATCTTTGTGCAGGCAGGATCAAGGAAATACCCATGGTTTCAGCTCTTTAGGTCAGGAGAGAACCTGAGCTAGGCTGACTGGATTCCACAAAAGTGAAAGGACTTTGTGGGTGGCATCGTTACTGACCCCAGGACCCAGCTGGGCACACCCGGAAAAATCCACTAAATCCTTTCCTGAACACAGAATAACAAGAATATTTCAAGACCAGTCATGCCATAAATATTTGTGGGAACCAAACATTCTTTTATTTAATGAAAAGTGAAGCTGAATGAATGAATGATCTTTTCAGTGGTCACCCACTTTTAGCTCCAGTTCAGGAGGTGGGTACTTTAAACAAAATATTAAGACACTCTTTAATGTAATGCTTATTTTATGTCACCTAAAGTCTACTGAAATTTGCAGAACCATTCTTAATTTATATTGTTACAAACAATTTTAAAAGAGATCAAAATCTCAGATTCTTGTCGGGTTTGGGCTTTTTGATTATGTTTTTTTGGTGTATTTATGCCTACTAAGTGGCTCTTTACTTTGCAATTATAGCTTTCTGTTTCCTTTAAGGAATTTTGGACTCTTGTAAAAGTCTAGAAAAGATGTGCAGCTACTGACTATTCAGTATAACAAATTCCCCACTCTGGTTAGAAAAGAAACTGAATCAATCTTTTCCTAAAAGAAGTTCTGGATGCCTTCAGCCAAGCAAAAATATCAGCTGATAATTTTTTACTAAAAGAAAGAAGAAAGCAAGTACAATATTTATAAATGGACACTTCCTGGAAGAGTTAGGGTAGGTTTAGTAACTTTCATGATTTTGCATATTTGATGACCATAGGTGTAATAAAGTGGTTACACCAGTACCTTTATCAGCTTCTTAAATAACTGTAGGAGATGTGCAATGAGAGAGTTATTGTCAGCCTGCTGTCACTCTCTGAACCCTTTCTAGTTTGTTTTAGAGAGCCTGACAGTGAGAAGCAAGGCATGAAAACTGAAATGTAGCCATACCCTTGGGAAAGCAGGCGGCAGAACTGAAAATCTGTGTATCAGATACTTTGATACTACCTTCTCCAGGTGTTATATTAATAAATGGAAATCAAAATAGAGGCACCCTCTGGCTTCTTTTAGATTCTCAAATTATTTCTGGTGACTCTGGTGATCTCAGGGGTTATGAAGCATTGTCTACTCCAGATGGAAAAAAAGTCTGAAATCATTCATGTTAAGACTATGACATGGAATATACAAAGGCCCCTTTTGAGAAAACATCTCTAGGCTTACTTATTTTAAATGAGGTTGAAAAGTTTTAATTCAAAGAATAATCCATCTCTCTTTTGTGGTTTTTGGGATTGTGTTTGTTTTTTTTTTTTTTTCAAAGTTGAACAAATAATTGCTATAAAACTATTATCCATGGCCACAGCACCATGGAATTAATTTCATTTATGCACTAGTTAATTAATACACATTTATTCTGTATAACTTAGTGAAAGGAGATACTGAAGTTTATACTACGTTCTGCTTTGAAGCATGTGAAACAGACATCATGTCTGAGATGCAGTTTTAATGATATAGTACATTAGAATTCATTATTCTCTTAGAAATCTGTGTGCTCTCTTATGCATACACAGAAATGCATACATGGGTAGAGCAGACACTGTCAAATGAAAGAAAAGTAAATTACTTTCTTGTCAGTGCAAAAACCCCAACCCTTTATCACCATGCTTTGCATGGCCAACAGAGTGATGAATTATTATCTCTTCTGTAGACATAGAAGACTAGATCCACACAGAATACTTGCTGATTATAAAAAGTGCAGTGTTTCTCTGCACCTGCTGCATTCCAGCTCCGTAGTAGGGTCAGACACAGTAAAGTCAACCCGGCGTGAAGCATGTGAAAATGCTGCATGGACTGTAGTAATGCTAAAATGGTTGAGAACTATTGATCCAGAGAGTCTATGCCAGGTTTCAGTACAATCAGTGTCTACAGGTTTTTTCATAGCAAGTGTAATTGGAGATGCGAACACTGTTTTGACATTGCAAGTGCTCTGGAATGGCCTTCCTTTTTTCTATTTACAGCAAATAGGAAATTGCTCTCAAACTGGTAGCATATTGCAAATAGTTAACAACACTTTCTAAAGTAGTCCTCATTTCTGTAACTTAGATTGGAACACGTTTCTTTCGAAAACCCTCAAAAGCAGAAAATTAATCAAAAAAAAAAAAAAGCGTGGTGATTTATCAGACCTTACCAGATATGATTAATTTGTTTATTTTACATTTTTAAACAACAGTAGGTTAGTTACGTTTCACAAACAAATGTGTTTCTTGGGCTGGATGCACATGTGATATTCTTCCATACTGAGAAATAGAACAGTGAATGCAAACACATCTCAGTGTAGAATGGCACAAAACCAGACCTTCAGTTATTAGCTAGTCAGTTATGCTGTATTAACACAGAATTCATTATTTACCAAACATATATTAAAGCACTTTTTAATGGGGGACTATAAAGTGGGTGTATATAGTTGTATACATCTG
Source organism: Gallinago undulata (assembly GCA_026546715.1). NCBI lineage: Eukaryota > Metazoa > Chordata > Aves > Charadriiformes > Scolopacidae > Gallinago > Gallinago undulata. The sequence continues at coordinate 44,209,164 of JAOTQQ010000041.1, read as the reverse complement.
TAGCTTGCTTTAGTTTTAAAAGCTTCTTAGACAGTTTTCCTTTGTCAGAATGGTTTCTCTTCATTGGGAAAATGAATCTCTTTCCTTCTGAGCACAAGACAGCTTGACCTACTGAAAATAATTGTAACTAACTCTTTCTGGAGACTCAGCTTACAGTCACTGTAACTGTTGACACTATTATACTGTGTGGGGCTGATTTAATCTGTTTTATGCACCTTTGTGGTAAAGGGTAAAAGAAGGCATATTCAGCCAGCAATAAAGGTCCCCTGGCCTATAGAAAGTCCCATCAAAGGAACAGCAAGGCTGTTTTTGTGACATCTGTAATTCCTTCCAGGCTTTCCACAGGCTCCATGAGATACATTGCAGTGGCTTATTAGGTAGCACAAAATTTTGGTGCGTGCTGCTGCCCATCATTTTTACTAGCGCTAGGACAAGTTAAAATTGAAATGTTAACAAAAAATTGTGCACCATTTTGCTGCAGTCACAATTACCAATCTGCAAATTGCAGATCAGCAGACAGTGGTGAGGTGTTACGACCTGGATTATGTAAATTTTGGCTGCCATGGCACTGTGGTAATAAAAAGCAGTTAATGCTGACTGATTTTGTAAATGGCTCGAGCACTCTCCATTGTTCGTCGCAGAAATTCAGAGTACTTTAAGTAGAAAAGTGAGAGTTTAAAAAGGTCTAATTAGATTCATGTATTAAGCAGTGATTTTTATGAGGTAATAAAATTTCCTGTCATTTTCTAAGGTTGAAGGATATATTGTCTTTACCTAAATATTTTTGAAAATTACTCTCTCCAGTTTTAAATGGAAGTCATCGGTGAGGGGGGGGCATAAGTGTGGGGAAAGGATGTAGCCATAATTTAAATTGCTAAATTTTATGGGAAGATAGAAAGATCTCATTTGATGTCTTTCTACACATTTCTATTTCCCTATGCAAGCTATGACTGAGGAATGTTTTTCAAATGAGTTCTCTTTGGTTCACAGAAATGTTTTGTGGTTTAGGACCAGCTGTACCTAGAACAACTGGGACAAATAATATATTAGTATTCTTTCCATTCACAAATACACACAATCTTAACATACAAGCATATCAGTCTTCCCAAATGTGTAGTCAGAATCAAATTCTCTGGGCTTGGGGACCTTCTCTGTTATGGAAAGGGTCTATTCCTTGCCACATACAATGGTGCTGTGAACTTAATTACAAAGAGTAATTACAAACCTGTCCATGTTTTTTGATTTCTGGACTAGGTCTTGTTGCTTCTCATTGCACCTGGTAAAAATACCAGAGAAAATTGATTTTAGCTAAATTAATAGTTGTTCATCAGAATCTGCGGGGATTTTTTCTTTCCATGCTGTTTTTCTGTGAAAATTCTGCTAAAACCTATTTCTTCAGTGGTCACTTTGTACTGAAGAATTATATTAAAACCTCATTCCTTTAGATATGACAATTACCCAGCCTCTGTGCTACTGCATATTAAAAAGTTACATGCAATATGACCTTGATATCAACAGCTTATATTTTTTACATTTATACTGGGAACAAAAATGTGTCAGAATCTATTCAATTGTCTGGAGGAGGAGGCAGGTATGGACTTCATCCCTGGCTTTCAAGTGACTAGGTCAGCTAATCTGACTGTCTGTCTCCAAGGCATGTATGTTTATATGATTGCTATTAACAGCAGCTAGAAAATGAAGAATGCTTGGGGGGTTAGACTCAAAAACTGCATGGGGCAGACCTAGAAAACGCAAACCTACATAGATTGTTTCAATGGTCTATTACTACAAAGCATACTTTAGTCCAGTAGATTTGGGATATGTTTGGAGATATTAATTCAATCCCATTTACCATGAACTCATGAAACCCTAATAACACATATTTGGCTACTTAAATATACATCCACAGATTTTTTGAGAAAAAAATACTCTTTTCTGTGGGAACATTTGTTCACATAAATATACTCAAATTCATAAAATATCCTGAAAGCTTAAATAACTTTTCTAAGGTCTGGATGGGGAATTAACCAGTCAATCATTAATGCTTGTCAGCTATAAATAGAAAGTCACAGGGCTGAGCTTTTCAAAGACAAGCATGTATATCTAAAAAGCAAGATAGCAAACCTATATGCTGCTTACAACCTAAAACAAGAGGACTGAAAATCCCATCATTTAGTTTGTAAACTAATTTTCTTGCTACTCCCTTAGCCCTCTTCCCTTTGAACGTGTCATTTGCACAGCTACATTAAATGCTTTTTTTTGAGCACATGCACACACACAATGCAAAGAGTGAGGTGGTAACCCTCAAAAGTAGCAGATCACAGGAGACCACCAGGTGTAAAACACCAGCATTTCAAACAGCATTGGGAATGCTCATGGGAAGACCTAATGTTGCTCCTTGAAGTAATTAATTGGATTTCTAAATATTATTGTTCCAGATAAAATTTGGAGAACAGAAGATCTAAAAAAGGTAATTTTTGGTAAGAGACATATTATATTGTCTTACTGTTCTTCAGCCAAACTGGTACTGGAAAGATGCAGCATTGCTTCATGTGTTGTTATGAACTAGCTCAATGAGTAATTAAAAAAACCTATCAGCCTTGAGAGAGGTTTCTTCCTCTTGGGAGCCTTTGACCCCTCTTTGGGATGGCAAGCACACTGCTTCTCAACAAGGTGACTATAATGGTGCAATCTAACCTTTAAATGTTCCATAAACCTCTCTGTAACTCAGCTCCCTCTAATAATTAAATATGTGCAAGCTTAAGGAATTCTACTGAGTATGTGCATGTATGAGAGGATTAAAATGGCAGGAAGGTAGAAATGAAGGTTAATTTCAGAAACTGCAATGATTCAAAGCAGCTTGATCTTTAATGGGAAAATTGTTACATTTAAACTATTACATATTTGTCTTCTTAATAGCAAGCAGAATTGAAAGTCCAAAGATGACTTTGAAGTTTGATAATTTATCTCTAGACCCTGGAAAACTATTGTAGTATAGCTGCCTGATGCTCAGTGGTTAAGGAATTGGCTGCATAGTTGCGCTCAATTTGTTGGGGGTCAATGGTTCTATGTTCAAGTGGTGAGCAGTGATGAGTGGCGTTCCTCGGGGGTCAGCACTGGGACCACTGTTGTTTAACATCTTTATTGGCAACATGGACCGTGGGATTGAGTGCCCCCTCAGCAAGGTTGCTGGTGACACCAAGCTGTGTGATACACTGTAAAGAGGGAGGCCATCCACAGGGCTTGAGATCTGCATGCGTGCCAACCTCATAAAATTTAACAAGTCCAAATGCAAGGTCCTGCATATGGGTCAGGGTAATCCCAAGCACAAATACAGGCCAGGCAGAGAATGGATTGAGAGCAGCCCTAAGAAGAACTGGGGAGTGTTGGTGGATGAAAAGCTCAACATGACACAGCAATGTGCACTTGTGGCCCAAAATGGCAACCACATTCTGCGTTGTATCAAAAGGAGCATGGCCATCAGGTTGAGGGAGGTGATTGTGACCCTCTGCTCTGGTGAGTTCTCCATCCCGTTCTGGGACCCCCTACATAAGAAGTGCATGGACCTGTTGGAGCAGGTCCAGAGGATGACCACCAAGATGATCAGAAGGCTGGAACACCTCTTCTATGAAGACAGGCTGAGACAATTGGGATTGTTCAGCCTGGAGAAGAGAAGGCTCCTAGGGCACCTGATTGCATCCTTCCAGTACTTATAGTGGACCTACAGGAGAGATGGGGAGGGACTCTTTAACAGGGACTGTAGCAATAGGACAATGGGTAATGTTTTTAAACTGAGAGAGGGTAGATTTAGATTAGATATTGGAAAGAAATTCTTTACTATGAGGGTTGTGACACACTGGAGCATGTTTCCCAGGGAAGTTGTAGATGCCCCAACCCTGGAAGCCTTCAAGGCCAGGTTGGATGGGGATTTGAGTAACCTGGTCTAGCAGAAAGTGTCCCAGGCCATGGCAGGGTTGGTGGAACTAGATGATCTTTAATGTCTCTTTCAGCTCTAACCATTCTATAATTCTATATTCAAATTTCAGGCAATAAGAGAATTGTGGATGCCTGCATACTTCTGTCTTGTGGAGAGTGTGTGTATGTGCATGTGTGTGTTGCAAAGGTAAAATTCTTATAGCTCTACTGGCGATTCACTTGACTTGAGGAAAATTCAGACTGATGTTGCCCCGTGGCATGTTAACTATACTACCAAATATCAATAAAGTGCCTCCTTAGTGAAGGCTGAGTACTGTGCTATCTACTTCGTCTGCATGAAATTCACTGGACTACCACATGTTCCATTGATATGATTATGTCAGGAGGGTTTATGAGAGCTAAGGAAAACCTATGGGGTTTTTTTTTATACTAATGGGCCTCTTATGCTTACCTGAAACCAGCATGCATTAAATGCTTGCACTGTGCATCATATCTGCCGCAGCTGGTATTAATGGCTCAGCTCAGAATTGTTTGGCACTATACACATGGGTGTTGCCACAGGGGTTTGAATCTTTCTGTAGTAATTTCTTTTTTTTCTTCTGAGTTTACAGTCTCTGTCTAATTTGATATAAAGAGGGCATTTTCTTAGCTTTTGAACATATTTTTGCATTTCTTCTTTCAACTCGAACTGAACTTTCTGGATAAAATTGGAAATCATATCACATTGGAGTGAGTGAGATACTATAATTCATGACTCGCCAGCTTAATCTCCTTTATAGAAAAGCTTCTCAGTAGAGATGATCTGTGGAGCATGCCAAGCTTCCAAGACAAAATTCACATAACAGGGAAGGCAACAATAAATTGCTATAGTAAAATTAACTGTGCTTGTGTAGAAAAACAAAATCATCATACACTCTGTCTGCAAAGAGAAGCAGTATGTTTACTCCCTTTGGTGCTACAGGTAAGAAGACTATATAATATGAAAGAACATTTTTGAATGATCTGGATGATGAAAGAATGATCTGGAAGATGCAGCCTTGGAGAGTTTTTGATGGATGCTGTAAAACTTTTTGAGAATGTACCTTTTTGCAGCTAGCATTGCTCTTTTTCCAGCATCAGTTAGTTATTATATAGTTTAGATGTGGATGCATAAACAAGTTACTTAAGGGCAGTCTGGCGTGTGTAGATTGTGTAGATCACCTTCTACACAGTCCCTATGCACAATCCTGACTCTACTACTTAATACCCTCAACTAGAAAATACCAAATGAAATACCCATTTCATTGTATGAAGGCCCTCTTTTTGTCAGCTGAGCTATTTCATAGATTCTGTGGTGGGATACTTCAGCATTACTGTGCAAGAGAAGACAGGTTGCTTTTGAATTATGCCTACCTCGTTGTTCATGTAGATAGGCTGATTCTGACAGCAGGCATTCTGTGTTTTCTAGGAATACTGCATTTTGTTTATGCAACACATCAGGCTCACTGCCAAAGACCTAAGCTACAACCTCAAAACCAACATTATAATAACAAGAATGTTTTACACCACGTTGCACTCAGCCTCAGCAATCACCTTATTCCCTTTAATGGCAATTGCTAGTAACAAGACTGAGACAGCATGGGGTGAGCTCATGTTAGGAGATCAGTTACGCTGCTAGTTGCCAAAAAGTGCAGTTCAGTCAAGTGTCAAGTTCTAAGGAAATCCTGCAAAATATAATGCCTCTGCTTCTCTCTACATTACCGTGACCTAACTGCAAACCAGAATTTCTCACATAACAGGTAGCTCCAAGAGCGGCTGAACTTAAAGAGCATTTTTTCCTGTGGCTTTCATTTTTATATCTTTCTCCCATATGGATTCTCTGGTATCTTACAATAACATTATTTAGCGGAACCTTTCCACCAGTGAGACAGTCAGTCAGGGTCTCATCTTTCACATTGTTGCCTATTTTCAGCAGAATCTTAGGGACTCAGTTTCTTGTGAAGTCTCAGTCAAGTGCCAGCAAGAAATGGAACTGTTAGTGAAGGAGAGAACGACAAGTGGAAAGATAACACAACAGAACAAGGTGCATTTTCTGGAGAAACTGTTGAAAATAACCTAAAAATCTCTCAAAAATGTTAACTAAAGTGCCTAAGCATAACACTAAAAAAACCCAAAAACCTTTGGCAGGGTGCTAGAGCACCAGATAGAAGAATAGCAAATTTCCTGCCCTTACCTCTGACCAAAGCTGGATTTGGCTTCCAGCAAGCCTGAGGAGCTCTTCAGCAATACATCTCTGCTGTTTAGGTTGCAAGAGTGCCTGTAGTGGCTGTAGGTCTCCTGCCACATCAGCTGTTCAGTGCACCACTGGGCTGTGGCATCTGGCAATGGTGCAGGTTACACAGGACTCTGTGGCTGACAGTGAGGTGACCAAGAGTGACCACAGGAGTGGATGGTGCTGTGGTCAGGCACCAAGGCCTATTCCCATTGTAGCTGCAATGAAAGCAGGTTAATGTAGTTACAGTGGGAAAGAGCAGTGGGAGAGTCCTTTAGGGACAACGAGTTGGTGTGCCAGTCACGAAGGAGTATTCTCACTTTTTCCTTGCAGGATGAGGCAGCTCCTTTTCAAGAACGCTGGCGATACCATCCTTACGTTACATTCTTAATTTTTAACCTCCCCCTGCCCCCACTCAAAAACCTTTTAAATTTCTCTTGTTCCTAGATCCTAAGCATTTTGTTTCCCAATATGTGTTTATTGTATAGCTCTCTTTGATGATGTTCGTATTGCAGGGCTGGTAGACACCATGCACAGTACTCACAGCAGCTTCACCTCCCACACCTCCCTTTGTACAGCCCACTCTTAGTGATTCCCTTGGTGTCATTGCATGTAGCCTCCTCCCCAAGGGACCAGCAGCAGACGGGGATACATCAGCCCACACGTTAGCAAGCAGGCAGGGTTTCATGAACTACTGACAAAAGGACTGTGGAGCACACCACAGGCCATCTGTCCTGCTTTGATTTCAGTGTTTCCATTTCAAATCTGATGTCAGACCCAGGGCAGTGTTTCCCTATGGCTGATACTCTTAAGCACTGAATATTTCCTGCTTTGCAGAAGATAAGCCACTGTGAGGCAATCTATAGAATTTATGAGTCTCTTCCCACCTATGTAACTATACCTTTGAATTCTAGAGACAGTTTTCTAGAATTTTGTACCTAATTCTGGAAATATATGCACTGAGTGGTTCACATCTTTCTTTAAATTTCTTTCAATAATGAGGTCTGTTGAAATACCTTCTGTGCCTTAATATCTCGTCTGTTAAAAATGACCACGTGCTATACATTTAAAATACCGTGACTCACAAAGAAGTCCATGTCAAGGAATATAGCTTTTTATTCTTTTAAAACAGGTCTATTTATCAAAGAGGTAACATTCCAATTAAAAGACATTTTAAGAGTACACCCAGTAAATAACTTCAGAACACAAGTTGTAGCATGTGCCAAGTCTCCACATATGGCGAAACTTTAAACAAATACTTAGTAGGATAATAACTCACAAAGAAGTAAACTGTCCTGGTTGTACATTTTTTTTTCCTTGTGCAAACTGTTGAAGTTCAGTTGTGCTTTTTTTTTTTTTTTCTTCACAAGGGCATGTCATTTTGCTAATGGATTTAACACCACCATTTGGTCCAATTTCCTCATGTCTGCTTCAATCAGCACACAAACCACTACCCAGGAGGAAAAGTAGAGAGATTCATCTCCTTCATTTCAGGGCCCTCAAGGAAGCAATCTGTTAATTCTTTTCCTTTGAAAAACTGTGTTTAGTGATGGGTGAAGAGACTGAGGAGTAGCATGCAGTGAGACCTTCCCTGGAGCAGAGCTGAGTCCAGAACCATTGAGATAAATGCAGTTTCCATTCAAACTGCAGAAAAATACTTTGACTTTTCCTATTTTTTTTTAATTTATTGCTATTTACTTTCTTGCTTCTTTGAACTTTCTTTACCTCCTTTTCTTAAATTGTAATTTTCATTCTCACAGTCTTTTGACTGTCACCATTTGGCTTAATTGATAACTGGTTCTGGGAACTGCTTTTTTGAGTGAAAAGTCTGTATTGGGTTTTGTTTGTCATTTTCCTCTTTTTGTGGAGTCGTCCTCTCAGAGCAGATAAATGAGAAGTGTAGTGCTCCATATAGCAAACCTAATTTGAACACAGTAATGAAAGTTGATTACCTTGCAAGCCTCATTTTTTTATTACATATTGTTTCTGTCATGATCAGCTCCAGGCTTTATCACTGCAAAAGGTGCTAGCACGCCAGAAGGGTCTAATGCTCCATCTAGTCTTTTAACTTTATTAGCTAACACTTAAAAGACATTTTCTCCTATTTTAGTGGAGCACAACTTTACGTGCTATGGAAAATAAACACAACAAAGAACAGCCAAACAAAACTCCACTGTAAAGTGATTGAAGTAAGTAATTATGAAGTGAGATCAACTAATAACTGAAGCTGTTTGCCGTCAGAAAGTGGTGATTCCTCTTTCTGGACAGAGGTGTCCTTTTACTTTTCAGGAAATGACATGACTGTTCTGAAAGATATGGGTTGGGGCTTTCTTTGCTCTAAAGTTAACAGAAAAACATAATCTAGTCCAGATTAGACAGTTTAGTAGCCTGGAAAGGCATAACATTTTTGAAATCTTTACTTTCTATCAGCAATGACTTAATCTCAGTCCTCTATAACAGAGATGGATTTTTCTGGAGAGGTTCTCTTTTTATGTCTCTTGAGATTTGCCTGTATATTAATAAGGGGACAAATTTGAACCTAAATCACATCATGAATGATTCTTTTGCCACTATTCTGGAATGTATCGGTATTTCCTTCTGTTTAGAAGACTGTTTTCAGGGCAAAAAACTGTTTTACTGCAAAAATGTATTCTGTAAGTCACTGGTCTTTTCGAGACATTTTCTATGTGTCTTCTACTGTTGGGAGAAGTGTGTTAAATTTTCACTCTATCCTGCTCTGCTCCATTAACACTAAAGGCTACGAGCACCTACATGGTCTACACTGTTCATTATTTTTATATAGTTTGTACTACTCAAAAGGGGGTTTTATGTGGTTTTTTTAGTGATACTCTCACCATTTGGACTTTCATTTTCTTTTGAATTTGGATTTTACTGGCTATAATGCTTCTGGAAGGGAGCTTCCAGATTCCCATCTGTGAGTAATTACAGAAATCAAGTAGTGTCAGTAACAATGCTTGTGTGTGTATCCACCCACAGAACAGAAACAAGACCATATGACTTCTCTGGCCAATCTTAGCTTGACAAAGTATAAATATCAACACTGTCTACAAAAGCTGTGATAATAAAAGATATATTGCTTTTAGTTGTCACAAGTCTTGAAAATGATTGACTAGGAGGAAATTGTTATCTTTTCATAAATAAGAGGGAAAGATGCTAAAATAGTAGACTATCATTTGAATGTGTTTCACTGACATGAATGCTCATTTAATATGATAGAAACCATTCATGTTATTGTAATTTATGTTTTTATATTAAATTTTAAGTTATACACATGAATATTTTTGATGCAAAACCCTCTACTATTCTAAATAAAGGGGATAAGAAGCTCAACATTATATCAATTTCAGAAAACTATTTTATGAATAGATGAAAATTCCATATAAATTCCATATAAAAAGTTTGTTAAAAGGTCTATTCACTGTTTTGATTATGTGAGATCATTGAGATCATATTAATCAGAGGAATATGCAAAACTACAGCACCTGATCCTGTTATCTTTAATTAATGTCTGGGTATTTGAAAGAACCTTAATGGCATTACGGAAAATATAACTGATATTAATTACATATTTGCAAGAATAGTATCAGGACGCTATTTTAGTAGTACAGTCCAACGCAAGTGAGTCTTGCTTTGACCAGACAGCTCAAGAATCTACTCAAAAATCAACTCACGTAGAAGCCTCTGAGAGTGTCTTTGGACAGTAACAAAATGAGCCAATTTTGCTTAATTAAAGATTGTGAGCAGTTCTTGGTGCTTACATACAACATTGTTTGTTCCAAGAACTGTCCTGCCAAAGGAGGTCTATGAAATGCAGCCTTCCATGAACAGGCTGTAGATGGGCTGCAATTATTTTACATCCTCCTGATGGACAGGGAAATTATCAGTGCCGCTCTTCATTGTTACTTCTACCTTTTAACTTCTCTTAGTTCTTCAGGTTTTAATGGAAGTAATATTCAGATCTATTTATTAGATTTTTAAAAATGCATAGGCGTGACCTATTGCAAAGAAGGTCTCAAAGGGATTGTCAGTGGATTGTTTGCACATCGTTCCTAAGTCAAGACAACCTTTGGTGGGCAACATTACTAACTTGAGGCTGTTGCATGATCTATTTAAGCTGATTGATGACTCCATTTCTGTTCATTCTAAATGGTTTGGACATCACAAAAGTACTCTGGCATCCTTAGGAAAGGTCAGGAGTTTAACAAATTGCAGTGTTGTACTACTTTGTCACTGGTGGAGGTGACAAGGCCTGGATTTATCAAGACAGCTAAGGGGGCATTAGCCTCCTATGCTGCAGTCTAATTATGGTGTGCACAGTCTCAGTCATGTGAAGGTAACAGTGCATTTGGTATAATGACCCCATCCATGTCAGACCCTGTTTAGCCAGTCGCCTAAGGGAGGCTAATTAATGTTTGTTGCAATGTTTTCTCTTATAGTAGATCCTAGACGCGAGACAGACATCTTTCCACAAAACACTTAAACACATTTAGATTTTTTTCTACTAAAATGCAAACAAGAGTGATATTATTGGTCCCATGAGAAAGAGCTCTAGCAGAAAATGTTAGAAAGTGAAGAAATGAATAATACTGGCTATCAGTACATTTAGTAATCAGATCAGTAAAATTTTATCTGTCTCTGTAGTGAGATTCTGAACAATTTTCAGTTATATAAATGACGTAAGATAAGTAAACTATTTTCAGGATAGACCTTGATTCATGTGAGAACTTGCAGGTTTCCTGAATGTGTTATCCTATGTGTGATCCTAACTGTGTGTATCCTTTCAGTGGGACATTAATAATCAGAATTAAAATTGCCAACTAGTATTATACTTTATTTCTGTAGTCATTGTTGGTTTTCCCTTTCCCTAATCATACACATAAATTCACAGCAACTTGGATGATCTTTATCTATCTTCAATCAGGTTGAATACTTCATCATTCATAAAAGTCAAAACTTTATGAAAACAAAGTTAAACTTCTGTTTGGTTCATAAATGATTTAAATATTGCTATCAGTGTCTCACTGTTTGAACAGAGAATTGTGTCACACCAGTCATACGTTTTTTGCTCCACCACTAGATGACATCCAAACAGGAAAATTCTATTTTATGAAGCATGTATATCTGAAATGAACATTTTACTTGACAACGAATAGACATTTTCAAGTGGACGGAAGTTTTATTCAAGGAAGTGTTTGTGAAAAGGTTTTATTTAGTACTTGCTAAAATCTAGACTTCAGTTACTGTCAGATGATATAAGTATTTTACAAAATCAATTTCATAAAAAGCACATAAAAAAATAAAATTGGAAGTCTTGAAAGATATATTTGAGCCTGCATCCTTGCTTTTTTGGAGACGGACTTTCTATCTCCAAAGTTTACCACCTGTAAGTAGAAAAAGAAATGGAAGGCCAGTCTTGCTCCAGATAGATGTTTTGGAAATGTTCTGCAACCAACCAACAACTGCCACTCTGGAACTTACACTAGGATTAAAAACCCTCCTTGGAAAATTAAAGGCCAGATTTTAACATGTTTTCATAAGTAGAACCAGTAGAATTTAATGACTGGTTTTCTACCCATTAGCCTTCCCCTAGGAGGAGAAAAGCTGGCCTTGTTAAGATAGCTACCTGGTAGGAAAGTTTACAGCCTGGCTAGATGTACTACCATGGCAGCGTATGGGGTGCAGAGATTCCTGCTAGCAGCAGATGGGGAAAGTTAGCATTTCTCTCCCAGGAGTTTAATTAATATCTGGTTTGGTTTTCAGGTAAGAAATTCCTTTAACAGTTGATAGCATATTTTACAACCATCCAGGAACATAAACCCACCTAATTTGGCACCCAGAATGAATAAATAAATAAAGAATGTGGCTGAGGAACAGGAAGGCCCAAGGGCTGAATACTGAAGTATAAAAACTTTTACTTCAGATTCTTTTTAATACTTAATTAATAATTTTAATTCAGATTGAATCCAAATTGGAAAGAAATAGAAGGCTGATGTCGTTAATGTTGCCTGGTAGAAAATGAGCTGCAGGTCTTTGTGTTCAAAATCAACATCTGTCTAGACTCCACATCTGGAGCTGCAAGTAGTAGTATTTGAACATGGGCAGGTTGCAAAAGATGTTATGCCTATAGAACCCAAATGTATGGTTCAATTTTAGAGAAAAAATCTTTATAAAATCTGCAAGAACACAATATAGAAAACTTGTCTTTTCATTTCCCGTGTTGTTCATGGGGTAAGAGTCTTCCATCTTCCTAAATAAAAATCTTTCTTTCTGACTTTACCTGTCTAAAATTTAGTTATCTAGTCTAAGTAAATAAGATATCCTTTCCTGTACTAAATACTCCTCAAAGTTCTTTATCCAAAGGGCAATTAATTTAGTTTTAAAAACAAGTAACAATTAACTGAGATGAGTTGCTTTTATTTTTTTCTGTTTCTATTGCCTATTTAGGGCACCTGGAATTCTAGAATAGATAAGAAAGCAAACTTGTAAATAGCAAAAATTAAGTGGGAGAAATAATAGTACAAGGCTATTGTACTATTCAGTACAAAAGAACACATCTTTTGACTGAAATTTAATTTCAACTTCCTCCTCCCCCCCCAAAATCTCATTGGTTTATTTATATTGTTGTGGAAATATAAATACAGTTTTCCAAGAAAGTATCAATACATTATGAAAAATAGCAAATGAAGACCAAGGATGAATATAGTCACAATAAAAAAAAGGTTGAGCTGCACAGTCAGTCTTCTAGAGAGAGCTGTATACATGGGCCTGTCTAGCTAATCTAATGAAAGACCCCTATCTTCTTTACATCGTAGCCTCAAGCTAAATGAGAAAGATGAATAGTTCAGACCAGTGGTGCTTTTACTTACCATAACAAGCTGTGTGTAATTTAAATCCTTGTTTCCTTCAGTAATTATATCAATAAGGACAAAATTCAGAGCTTGGACTGAAATATGTGATACCAAGTTGGTAAACTGCCATCCTTCACATTCCCCTGTAAAAAATAAAGTTGTGAGTCAACTATTCAGAAACAGAAGATATCATCCCAGAATAACTATCTGGAGATGGACCAACTATTATCTCATCAGAAGTTAATGCAACTATATTTAAAATTAAAAGCCAGAAACAACAACAGACGGAAGGAATGCAGTCAGCAGCAAAAAAAGCATTGCTGTTTAACTGTAATTTTGATCCTGTACCTCTCCCCAGGGTCCTCTTCCATCTTATACTACATCAACCAGTTGGCTCACAGATTGCTCCGCACACGGTAGAGATAAGCTGCACATGCTGCTGTATGTATTTGGCACACAGTGGGTCACACTGCATAGCTGTTTGGATAGCTTAGAGTTAGTCTAAGAACTCTGTATCTCTTCCCTACTGTTTTGGGTTTCCCTTGCCGTTAGGATGCCTTCAACACCCTTCATGCTCTTTAATTTTAGCCAGAACCTCTCCAGAATGTAAGGAGCTGAGAGGTTCCTTGAGGAATTTTATAAATTATTATAAAAGGAACACCAACATCATTCTTTAGTCCTTGCAAAATTAAATCATATTAAATAAAAGGAAAAATATAATATTTGTTGTTCCATTGATTTTTAGGGAGAACAAGATTCTCAGGAAAGTGGTAATGTCTTTTATTAGTCCAACTTATAAGTGAATGAAAAGCTAAGTTTTATCCCTATGGATCTTACTCTCCTCAAAGAACAACAAAAATATTAAAATTTTCCAATAACACAACATTGCATGGTTGGAAGTGAAGGGAGAAAGACTGGTAGGTTTTTCTATTTTCTAGAAAATCTGAATTTTAAATAATTTCAACAATATAAATATATATAGAGAGATGCACAAGGTATCGTTAGGGTTTCTTTTGAAAAAGCGTAACTTCAAACTCAAACCAAATCCCTTTTAGACTTCTAAATAGTTTTGGAAGCAATCCTTAAGTTGTAACATACCCTAACAGTTTGTTTGGGGTTTTTTTCTGTATCCTTTCCAACACAGAGGATTCAAGATCACAACTGTCTGAAATCTTGGCTAATTTAGGAGAATGGCCAGGATTTGGATTGTGGAACCTATATGAAAGTAAATAATCTCAAAATTTCTTCCTTTTTGAACCAAGAAATTACAAGAACAACATATAAAATTTGACATTCATGTCATTCCCTGGCTTACTTCTGACTGACACTTTATTTGGAATGATACTTCCTCATCCCATTTATTCATAATTAGTCATCTCTGATGGAAAAAAGAAAGAAAATGCTGGTTACACTAAGAGATAAGTTAAGGAAAAAACATAATCACTTATAACCCAAGAAAATATACAATCAAGTCAAGCATACCATTCATTACTGTTTATCAGAGGCATTCAGAAAGAATTACTACCATTTTTGCTTGGAACTCCGGTAAAATAAATTGTAGGCCTTGGTAACCAAGACAAAAAGATGCAAGAAATAGGTAGAAGTCTATTGCCCACTGAAAAAAAGACAGACTGACAAATGCATTATTAAGGACAAAATAAAATTTATTAAAAGGTGAAAAGATTAGAAAAAATAATGATCATGCAGGGATGATGATAATATGGAGCATAGGTTGGTGGAACAGGAGTCAATCCACAGTCTGAATCTGTACCATGGGTGAGAAGAACTAAAATCCCAGTGTTGTTATCTGACAAATTTTGGCTCTTTGGTAAGTTTGAAAGTGTTGGGTTAGAGGTTTATTAAAAGATTAGCCTCACTATTCAAAAATGGGTCAGTAATTAAAGAACTCAATGATGTATGGTTTCACCTCCCTTTTCCAGAATTCAAGCCTTGTACATGCTGATTTTATAATGCAGAAACTGGAAAACACGTGTATCTAATAACAAGGAATGCTAGACTGCTGCACTGCACAAGCTGGCACAGCCAGCTCAAAACCTGTTAGCAGAAACATGTATTTAATTAGCACAGGAAAAAAGGTTGTCAAACTTCTACTACAAATCAACACCAAAATTAAAACAATGCATGAATCTTAAAAGGAAATTGCCTGTTGTAGTTGGTAGGTAGTATTAGCAAGGTTTTTGCTTCTTTGTTCTTTTTTTTTTTCCAGGGATCACTTTCAATGTGCAATATGCTGTTATGTGTAGTTCTATACATTTGAGATAGATCTCAGCTTGGTAATGATGAATTTTCCTGGCAGACAAATACTTGCTTGGATCAGATCATGGAAGTAAGCTCTTTTGGACTGAGGTTTGTATGGAATGTAACCAGTATGTGTTCACTGACCCTGCGTTGAAAGAATGTTTCATTTCAACAGTTTGAGTGGAAACTGGTATTTTCTATTGTTTTCAGAGTAGAGACATAAGAAAAGGGTGGGTTTTATTATTTTTTGTTTTGTTTTAAGGGAGGTCAAGAGGCATCACAATACTTTTGCCAGAGAGAAAATCAAGAGAGGAAAAGTACAAGCAGAATTTCAGCTTTTATAATATTTAGCATGATTAAACAAAAATGCCAGTGATGCAGAGGGTTTTACCCTGTCCTCTTCCAGCACTAAGATTTCTTGACTTCGCATGATAAAACAATTCGCAGTGAAAAGAATTGTGAAGATGAAAAACAGAATGTTGGTTTTTTTAAGGCACACACAATCGTGACAAGAAAAACTGCATTGCCAGTTCAGACCTCTAAAAGAAAATATATCAGCAAATAGAATCATCTACATTGGAAAGCGATAGAAGCTGAAGGTTTTGGTAGAGGATTAGGATGTGAGGTTGATCAGGATCAAGATAAGGTAATTTTATGAGTTGCCTTTAATTCAGTATGAATCCATTAGCCTTCCTGCTTGTTTACCCTTGCTTACAGAGATGTTTAAGAGAAGAAATTTATAAACATCACACTAACACTACCAACTCAGTGAACTATATGTAATGAATAAACTAAATCAACTGATTTAATTTACTTTTTCCATTTACTTTGCAGCCTGATAAAAACTTCAATATTTATAGAAATACTTGATTTTTCAAACCGAAGGTATCTGTAATGCGTTGGGGAGGGGGCATTGAAAAAAAAATATGCTGGAATTTTGGAATAAACTTGGTTTTCATGTGCATACATATAATGCAAATTTACAAAGTGTATGGTGCAAAAGAACAGAATAGGTTATTCATTATCAAAGTAGTACTAAATGAGAAACTTTTCAGCTTTTGTGGCCATTACTTTAAAAAACCTTACCAACTTTCTCCAGCATGCTCTTTTTCTCATTCAGAGAAGCTGGATGCCCATATAGATGAGCTTGTGGATAGCCAACCAGGTCCTCACTGCATGCCATGGCATAGGTGCATGAATACACAAGATCTATATAATATGTTCAGGCTTCAGTTTAAAAAAAAACAAACAACAAAACAAACAAACAAATAAACAAAAAAAAAACCAAAACCAAACAGGGGTTGAACCGGCTGTGAGATTGAGCCAGTGTACCACAGACACTGGGAGAACTGACTGACACCGCCACTCTGGCTTCTACCTAATTGGGGTCAGCTCGCACCCTTGATACTTTTAGATGAAGCAATTCCAATTTAATGAGGAATGTGGGCTGAATTAATGAAAGGATAAGAACAAGTTATTTTTTTTTTTCAAAAAGTAATGGTAATTGCTAATTTTTTATATGCACAAATAGGGAAAAAAAGAGGTACTTGGGTATGTGAATAATACCATTTCTTGTGTTTGTATTTTTTCTACAAATTATTTCCATAGAAATAATTGATAAGTCATAACACCAGTTTTCGACCAATTTTCCACTAATTTTACTTGCTTGAATAGATCGGTGGGTATCAAGAGGGAGGGGCCAGTCTTTTTTCAGTGGTGCCCAGTGACAGGACAAGAGGAAATGGACACAGAATTGAACACAAGAAGTTCCATCTAAAGATGAGAAAAAACTCTTGTACTTTGAAGGTGGCAGAGCACTGGAACAAGCTGCTCAGAGAAGTGGTGGAGTCTCCATCTCTGGAGACATGCAAAACCCACCTGGACAAGCTTCTGTGCAACCTGCTCTAGGTGGACCTGCTTTGGCAGGAGGGTTGGACTAGATGATCTACAGAGATCTCTTCCAAACCCATGTCATTCTGTGATTTTGTGATTTACGGTAAGGGTCCATCTGAGAGAAAAAGTTACCCCTTTTCACAAGCAATAAAAATGTCTTTCACTGGTTTTGGGTGACTGAGAAATGAAGGTTAAGAAAATGAAAACTGAAGTGTGACACTTATGTGTAGTAGCATGTTTATGGCATAATTAACAATCCTGAAAATGCTTTCCTAGCAATATAAATGAGGCAAACAAATTCCTAGCCACAAGACTGTTGTTATGCTGCTTGTTATTTTGAGCTTGACATGAGTCTGATGTTTTTCTTAGAGATTCAATTTTGAATCCTGCATTTCACCTTTCCTTTTATGTCTTTTGGAAAAGAATAAAAGTTAAAAATTAGGATTTGTTAATGTTTGTCTCATAAAGTTCTAAGGAATTATATGATTCTTGTGTTTTCAGTCCTTTCTCTGCCAGAATAATTACTAAAATGTACTATAATCAAAGCTCAGATATTTCCCTCAGAATCCACACAAGGCATGCTATTCTCCTTCATAAAATACCGGAAAGTTATACCACATTATCCAAGAAGAGTTACTAGTAGTTCTGTCACCTCCACTGACATTGCAGAAAATTCTTTTTGCAATAAACAAATTAAGCAAAATCAGATGCCCATTAAAGCATTAATAATGCCATAAAGTGTTATTTAATTTGGACTTTTTCCAACTCTGTATAATGAGAAGAGATTTGTTGCTCGTGAATTAACAAGATGGTCAATTAGTCTGCTCTTTAGTGTAATTAATCCTTCCTATCCATCTGCCCCAAATCATAGAAGATCCTTGAGATCTATTTCATTTCAGCACATTCTTGCCTTCCCCAAAATCTTTAAAGGAATGTTCTGAAGATTAAATCTTTGCTTTTTACTCACTCTCTCCTGTCCTCTCTGTGTCTCTAGGGAAGTAGGAGCACAAGGTATGGGAATAAATATGATTCTCTTACAGTGGGAGAATGCTCTCAGCTGCTAGCTTGGTTGCCACTTCGAAGGCTATATCTCATCATGTATCTGCTGAGTACCCTTTCCTGAGTAACTAGAGTCCCTGTCCTAGTTCAAAGTATGTTACAGTCACAGTTCCTTCTGACCTTGTCACCCAGTTGACTGCCAGATGAAAATGACTCATGGAGGTGGCTCTTCAGGGAATTATTCAATTACTTCAACTGCAAGGAAGTTTGGGGCAGCCTGCCTTAAGGGTCCTAAATTATAACTGGCAAAGTTTAAACACAGGTATTTTGTCTGGTTGCTAATTTATTTTCCCTATATAAGCTAGAAAAATTGATGGATGATGTTTAGGAAAAATTTTCCTAAACAAAAAATTGTTTGGGAAATTTAATCTATGAATTGTTTAAGAAAACCTCCAGACTCTCACAAACGTGGAACTTCTTTAAGTCATCAAAATTTAAAATAAATAAATGATTTAGATTCCCAGTCCTGGTCTATGAGACAAATTGACAAAATTAATTATTTAAATTCTCATAACAGGTAGATAACTTTGTGTACTACATTTTCAATAGTCAGCTCAAAAGAAGCACTAAGAGAGAGGCCTACAGGCTACAAGCTCCTGATAAGATGCTTTTGTTTACTAGGAGTTCAACTGTATCATCTTATTTTAAAACAGATCTATATAGTGCATAAATAAACAACAAAACCATGCCATTCTTTTTCAGTCAAATTGTATCTAGTTTTTAGTGCTTCTTATGCCATAAAATATCTCTATGAATTTTAGTGCAAAGGTTATATTAAGTTATATTTAAATAAGGTGCAGAAGCAGCTGATGTTGAAAGGCAAAGCCTTGAGACAAAAAAACTCAAAAGTTGTCATAAATTGTGCTTTTTTGGGTAAAAAATAGATTTGACTGCAGTCTATGAAACATTTTCCTCTTGCAAAATATTGTTGTGAAAAAAATGAACCTTTTTTTAATAGAAGCATCTCTTTGTCATAAAATTCCATTTAAAAAATGAAAAATACCCCAAAAGATCAAAAAAGAACAATGAAAATACAGACATCTGAAATATTCTCAGAATATTCCACTTTTCATTCCAAAATTACTTTTTTTTTTTTTCACTATTACACATCAGAATAAAGGCAATAATAAGAAAAGATAAATTTGGCCCATCAAGCAATCCTTAAAGACCAGAAGATGAATTAAATAAAGGAAAAAACAGTATGGGAAATAGAAACCAGGAAATATGTCTTTGATTGAATACAAACCAGCATAAACCAGTATGACAAATATTAAGAACAAAAGAACTCACAATTAATAGCACTTATAACAGGATAACAATAGGAAGAATTTTAAAACCACTTCAAAAATGCAGAAATTAAAAGTTCTTTGGTGTTTCCTTTTCATTTTCATAAAAATTATTGTAATCAGATGCTTAATGCAGACTGTCAACAAAGTGGAAGCATAAGACAAAGTAGGAAATTAAAAAAACCCAAAAGGTTACTGTCATTGGTGAATTCTGCAGAGGCCTTTCCTGAGTCTGCTATTCAATAACTTTATTAATGTAGTAAATTGCACTTAAAATTTGCATTGTAAGATTCAGGGGCTGGAATCCAAAAAGCAATAAAATGATAAATGACTCTAAATCAAAGAAGAGGAAATTCAATGGAGATATTGCAAAAGATCTACGCTGAGGAAGAAACAATCAAATCTCCTTATAAAAAAGGATACCTGAAATATGGAATACACTAATGGGGAAATATTACTAGGCATTAGAAAAAGTAAATGGAGTTTGAGAAAAATAAGTTAATGCAGTAATGTTTTTGTAAAATTAAATAAATAAAATACAAATGTTATTTTATAAAAGAGAAATCGTAAGTCAGTCATCTACCACATATAATTATCTTTCTCTACTCAGTCCAAGTGGACCTACAATATTGTTTCCAGCATTGGACTCTTCACCTGAATAAAAAAATACAGAATAATTGAGGAAAAAAACAAGAGCAGTTTAAGAATTCAGGAAACATGATCCCTAAGGAAAAAAAAAATTAAGAATTGACAAACATATACTTCCTTAGTCCAGAAAGGAACAGTTACACTGAAGTATAATAATGCTTGAAACTGTAACCTCTTATTAGTTGTCAATTATTATCCATGTCTACCACAGTAGACATAATCAACATAATTTTTTGGAATAAGGATTTAGGCTGTGTATTCTGAAAGCTAGACTGTATATGAAGAAAATCCTCACTTTCACTATAGCTAAGTGCTGGACTGACAAATCTTGATACTGCTTTAAAAGCAGAACAGATTAAAAGTGGCCAAAATAGTGCAGAAATAATGACCCTGCCTCAGACAAGAGGAATGACATATCTGACATCATAGGATCCTTCCATTCTAATATTTCTATGATACTAAAGATAAAAAGTAATATTATTACTATATTACATCTAATCTTGAGCACTGGAATGGAGCTTTATGATTTTGTCAAGCAAAGAATTTTGAATAATGTTCTTGATGGACAAATGTATGCAGGAAGAACTTTTACTTATTTATTTCCATTTCAGGAAGAAGAAAAGAAATCACATAATTATTGATTAGGAAGCAATGTAATTTCTCATATTCTAATGTGGAGAATAGGAAGTTGTACAAGACATTACCGTATTTGAAAAGCAGAGAGAAACACAAAGAACCCTCAGAAAAAAAAGAACGAACTTATATGGGTCCGTCCAAACAACCCACTGATCTTCTTTCTTAGAATGTTACCTTAAAGTGTTAAAGAAAGGAAAGCTTATCTTGTCTGGTTCCTGTCTGGTTATTTTCTACCCTGTATCTCCCATCTGCAGAGACTGACTTGTAGGAATTTGCAGCACAGGGCATTTTGTAAAAACGTGGACTCCACATGCAGTAGAGTAGCACAAGCATGGATTCTGCCTCCGTGACTCTTCCACGTCAAGGTTCTCTGGTATTCTTCCAGCTACCTGTCCTCCCTCATATGTAATGTCACTTTTGATACTGTATAGGAGCTGAAAAAAGATAGCTGCTGCTGATAGCTGAGGTACTCTTAATGCTTCGTTCACTGTTACTGCCAGTGGAGCTTAAGGAATTACTTTTCCAGCAATAAATATGATTTTTCCTGGCCCTGCATCATTGGTATTATGGAAAAATATATTCTAAGAGTACGCACTTTTAACTTCTCCACTTTCTGCATCCTTTCCTAATATTCTGACGATGAAACTCGTTTCGGATGCTCTGCACTCTGGTTGCACTTGGACTGGCAGCTGGGTGGAATTGCTCTTGGTGAGGTGTCCATCCCTTCACTACTGCACTCTGGACTTCCAGTGAGCTGTGTGATGTGTTATAAAATGACACATGAGGGATCCCCAACCAGTTGTACCTGTAAACCTCCCAGCCATGTGTAAATGAATTGTATTACACAGACTAGTGACACTAAGGCATTAATATCGCATATGAAATGTGTGACAAGAATTTGAAAAACTAAAGTAGAAAAAACCTTCAACTCCTTCAGCATGTGTAGCGATAATAACAGTAATATGGAGATACCATTCATCTGTCTCATGATTAGAAAAGAGGAATGATGATATTTTAATTTTGTTTGTCACAATCTTCTACTTGAAGTGTGACTTGGAAAATTTGCTTATTTTTTTTCTCAGATTCCTTCTACCCATATTTACAGAAATCAATTTTATTGTAAAGGTGGGTTTTTGTGAAGCTCACTGTCATAAGCACAATGCCAGATGAACCAGAGCTGCCTCGCATGAGGTTAGTAATAGGAACTACCAGACACTGGGCTGCAGTGGGATAGCTAAAATCTGCATCTAATATAAAAGGGGGTTTAATATAAGTATATACATCTATTTTAATAATTCTTTCTGAAAGGGTCCTGCATCAATTGACAAGATATTGAATCAGCACTTCATATAAAATGAGACATGTCACATTTAAAAAAAAAAAATTGAAAGTAGAGAAAAAGATGATATGATAAGATGGAATTTTCCAAAGCACAAAGTGTAGGTGTCTGATTGCCTTGAAATCAAGATTAACATATTCAATCACTTCTACAGGAGCAGATTAAGTACAATGCTGTTCACATTTGTAATTCTCACTCATAAGTATTTTTTATGTGTCTGAGAACAAAGAAATATAGAATGCCAATGACAATTCAGTTACTCCAGGATTTTCTTAGATTTCATTTACAAAGTATACGAGTATGTGTGGCTACAAAATGTTTGTCGCATCCAAACCATTTACAGATTCACGGATTTGATAGAGTTGGAAGGGACCTCTAGAGATCATCTAGTCCAACTCCCCTGCTAAATTCTACAATTCTATGATTGATCTTAAG
>JAOTQQ010000041.1:44097811-44186453 GCA_026546715.1 Gallinago undulata | reverse complement strand
CGTAACCCCGGGCTCGAGTGGCTCAGCGCTGCCGGCGGGGGCCCTTTATAGCAGCCCCCATTGTGATGTGTCCCCTGAGGTGTCACAGGCAGCAGAGTGCATCACAGGCACGCCGGGCAACCAGCCCCCCCTGGGCCCCCACCCCGGCTCAGCCACTGGCCCCTGCCCTGGGGTTTATTTTTATTATTATTATTAGTTTGGGGGTACTATCATGTGCCTGCCCGTGGCCACCTCGTGATCATAGACAATCCCACGGGGAAGGGACGCACAAGGAGCGTCAAGTCCAAACCTTGACTCCACTTCAGGCACCTTAAGATCAATCATAGAATTGTAGAATTTAGCAGGGGAGTTGGACTAGATGATCTCTAGAGGTCCCTTCCAACTCTGTCAAATCTGTGAATCTGTTAATCTGTAAATGGAATGAAGCTGCGTGCCAGGAAGTTGAGACTGCAGTTTAGGAAGAGGTTCTTCACTAAGAGGATGGTCGGTCACTACAACAGCCTCCCCAGGGAAGTGGTGACAGCACCAAGCCAGTCAATGTTCAAGGAGCATCTGGACAGTCCCCTCAGTCATGAGTTTTAATTGTAGGTAGTGCAGCGAAGAGCAGAGCCTTGGCCTTTTCCCATTTAAAATTTGTTTTTCCTTATTTTTATGCCAAGATTCAAATAAATTCCAGCCTTTCTCTCTGCATTAAACCCCTCTTGTTTTCATTTCCAGCAGAACTTGAAGCCATAGAAAACAGAAGAAAGCTCACTCCTTTATCGAGAAACATAATTTTTTTCCGAATTAATTTGTCACTAAAGGCAGCAAGTTCCAAGTCTATATTATCCTGAAATTTCTCTGTTATTGTTTGAAACCTATAGGAATGGAAATTCTTCAGTGCTCCTCAGCAGTATGCTCATACTTTGCGATTACTTCAAACTCCCAAAGTACTAGCAAAAGCAGTAGGTCCTGTTGGTAACCTTGATTTGTACCTCTGTTGGAAAGAGCTCAAAATCCTGACTCTGCCCTCTCTCCCTTTTTTTTCCATTCTTCCTCTCTTAACTTTTGGTTTCCCTTGATTGTCTGTTATTCCCAAGACCCAGTGGTTGTACTACATAGCTAACAGATTTTCTATTCTGAAAAGGACTTTTTTGGGACAACTCACTGCCCATGAACATCAGCCAAATTTCGACAAAAAGAAAAGTTTTCTCCAGCCACTGAAGTGGAGAATATAGTTTTCTGGATTCAGGTATACTGAAAGTGAGTACCTGAGCTTTTTAACCTGTTGGTGTCTGTGTTCATCTATTTGACCAGCCAAAGATGCAGTAAAATTTAGACTGTTAATCCCATTATCCTACTTGGATTTTCTTCTGGCACTATTATTAAAGGTCTCACAGCACTGAGTGAAAAATAGATACTGCCAATTATCATGAAAAGAATGTGGAAACTTTGCCTCTTAATGCAAATGATTTTTATCTTCACAGAAAGAGACCCACAGAAAAAATGCTGAAATGTCTTGGAGGAAGGCCAAAAAGACAGTGTAGGGCAGAAGAAAATGATTAATAGGCAGACCAAGAGCAAAATATTCAGACATAGTTATCAAAAAGTGATAGCTTTATGTGCACATGTACATCAAAAATAGCTAAAATGTAGAATCCGCTTCCTCTATCATTTGAGATTTCACTATGTTCACCTTTCTCCCTTTGATCATATGTACAAAATATTTCTTTCCTCTACTTGACCTCTAAATATTTCTTCAGGCTGTTTGAACTGTATTCCATTTTAATCACCAACTTGATTCAAACCCATGATACCGTAAGAGCCATTTAACATGTGATACAGTTGTTGCAAATGAGTGAGTAGTTGTCAGATGTTTTGAGTGACTAAAAGTTCACAAGTGATATCCACAATTGCAATTCTCCCATTTTCTGAAAGAACTGACAAAGACCTAGAATAGCGTGGCTGAGGAGCCTGAATTCACATGTTTCTTTGACATGGTTTGCAAAGTTTCTGAAACTAAGTTATATGTTTTAGATAAGCTGGTACTGCTCTTACTATACCTTTTTGTAGAAGAAAAATGTCCTGATAGACTTTAGATTTAGTTCTTGTGGAAATTCAGCAAAACAATTGTCTAGCTTATTAAATATTGCATAAGTACATAAGAATGTTGACTGATGGGTGAAAGTGGGATTTTTTCTATTGATTAGCTCAAAAATTGACCCTAGGATACCTGGCTCTTTTTTTTTACAGTGCATTTTAGAATGCTTTGCTGAATGCTCTTGTATTATTCTCACTTTTGCATGAGTAAAACTGAGGCACATATAAGATAATTCATTGCTCTCTCAGTCCCTTGGGAGCTTCAGAGATCTGCTCATTGGCACACTGTTGTGCTAAGCCTATCTCAGAGCAGAAGTGAGAGACACAGCCACAGAGACAACTAATAGATTCGGCCAGAATAAGGAGCATGAAGAAACAGTGAGAGTATTGATTAACACAGTGGGTGGTTTTCACTGATAGTGGCAGCCTGAGCTTTAAAGTTTCTTAGAGGCATCACAGTACAAAATAGGTTCAAGTGTGCCATAAGTGGGAGCATGCTGAAGTCATTTTGTGAATCTTTATAAATACTTTCTAAATATGAAGAAAAGATGAAATGTGAAGAGGGGACACTGAGGGTGGACCCAATGTCACCCGGGTGCAGATAGTTGCAAAGAGAGAGATGGTCAAGTCTCCAGATTCTCTCCTTACTTCAAATCCATCCAGCCACATAGAAACACGGAATCAGAGTTTTCTAGGTTGGAAGGGACCTTTGAGGTCATCAAGTCCAATCATCAACCTAACACTGACAAAAACCATCACTAAATCATGTCCCTAAACACCACATCTACACGGCTTTTAAATACCTCCAGGGATGACTATACTACCGCTTCCCTGGGCAGGCTGTTCCAAGGCTCAACAACCCTTTCAGTGAAGAAATTTTTCCCAGTATCTAGTCTAAACCTCCCCTGGCACAACTTGAGGTCATTTCCTCTTGTCCTACAGCTTCTTACTTGGGAGAAGAGACCGACCCCTACCCCTCTACACCCTCCTTTCAGGTAGTCGTAGAGAGCGATAAGGCCTCCCCTCAACCTCCTCTTCTCCAGGCTGAACAACCCCAGTTCCCTCAGCCACTCCTCAGAAGACTTGTTCTCCAGACCCCTCACCAGGTTCATCGCCCTTCTCTGGACATGCTCCAGAATCTCAAAGTCTTTCTTGTAGTAAGGGGCCCAAAACTGGACACAGTATTGAAGGTGCAGCCTTGACAATTCAGTGATTCTATGATTCTGAACAGAAACAGACAGAGAAACTATGTAGCAGTTTTGATTCTAAGGCTTTCACTCTTTTGGCAACTATATCTGGCTATCTCTCTGCAAGCCAGGCTTGCAGTTCCCAGGGGGAGCCTGGGAATCTATGCAGACAGGAGGAAGATGAGGGGGGGACTCCTACATGCAGGATTGAGATTGTTAATCTGGCTCACTGTGCCAAACTTGAAACTCTGATGAAATTAGAGAATTTTAGCCTGCTTTTGGAGACTTGAATGTTCACTAGCTCCCACTACACATGCAGTATTTTACTGGGGCAAAGATTTTTTCTGATATTGAGCAGAACAAGAAATCAGATCCCTTATGACAATGTTTATATATTTCCTACAAGGCTTGTTTCCCCTTGTGAAACGCACATCTCATTTCCCTGATGAATGACATCACAGGCCTTCAAAAACATCTTTCTTTTACTACAGTCCAGGTGTAGTTATTCACCTGAGTCAATATATCTAACACAATTAATTGAAATAAATCTATAAATCTTGAACAGCTGCAGTTTTTTGTGGAAAAAATGGTTTATGGACACAGATCTATTGTCACCCCCAGCACAGTCACATTTTCACCTGCACTTATAAACACACAGACACTCATCATATAAGACTCTAACCATTCTCAATAACATTCATTCCACTTTAAACCACCTGTCAAAACAGCCATTTAATTAGGTTAAGCTGTCTGGCTTTGTGAAAAGGTTTTACTGTACTCTGTTGTCCTTTCTATAAAATTAATAGTTTGACCAACATCTGAGGGGACACGTTTTTACACTTGTGAAAGTCAAATTAAAGCCACCTTTGCCAAAAAGGATAAAAAAAAATATATCTTGGTGTCTGAAACTTTGAAAGCAACACTTCATTTATTATAATCTTTTTCTAGTGCCAAAGTAAAAATTATGTAAAGAAATGTAACTACAGCTGCAAGAAGCCAAGACTGTAACATGTAGCACATGTTGCCCTTGCAATTGGTGGGACAGTTGCAAGATGATGAAGCCATCAAAGGACTTGCACTTTACTCCACACAACCTATTTGTTACCCAAGTCACCGTGGAAGAAAGAGAGTCTCTTCACGTTGCTGTGATCTCTCTCACACCTGGGTAAGTCTCAGTCCTGCAGCCATCAAGGTGACTTGGTGATGGCCTCGTGGATCACAAACTCCCTGAATACCAGTTCAGCTGGGAGCTGGAAATACTCTGGTGATACTGATCAAAATAAAATAATCTTTTTTGTCAAGTGACAGCACTCAAAAATCATGTCTAAGAAAAGGGGTTAGGTTGTGGTTATGTCCTGGTAAATCCTAAGGAACACAGGCTCCTGCCTGCAGAAAGAGGCTTATTTCAGAGGAAGCAAAAATGTCCTAATTCCCACATCATTGATTCTGCCTTGATCTGTCTGATTTCCTTCAGACTTGTAAGGTTCTTAAATATAATTGGAGAAAAGCTTCCATTTATTATGGCAGTTAATATTGATGTCACTTGCTAATACTCTTATTGCAGTACTATGCTGAATGTCTATTTAGTATGCAGGCCAGGTTCTATAAACTTATTAAAAAATTAACGTGATCCCTAAGGCTCTTACAATCTAATTAAGACACACTTATGAAAGAGATAATCAAGTAAAGCATACCCGACAGTACATATGCAGGTTTTTAATTTTTTTTCAGCTTTTTACTAACTGTTTGCTTATATGTGTTGACTGGTAAGATTTTTGCCAATTTGTTTTTATTTTGTAGTAACTGTGTGGTAAGAACTTTATTTCATTTGAATGTTAGCAGACCCTTAAAAAACAAAGAAAGAAATATTATAATTAACCTTCTGATAGTTACTCATTGGGTCTTTTTAACTGTTGGTTTGGCTTGACTGCTCACAGCAGAGTGGGATACTTGGGATAAAGCAAATTAACTACATTTTATCAACAACAAATTTCAAATTTTCAGTGCTCTCAAACACATCTTTACACAGAAGGACTATGCTAAGGTGTACCTATCCAACAGCTACAGTAATGTATAATTCAGGTCAGGTTCCAAATATACCTGAAGAGCTTAACATATGAAAGCTTGAAGTATAACTTCTACTTGAGCTTAAATATTGTCCAACTTCAGTACAGCTGTGAAATAAGCTATTTCTGATCAAACTTCTCTTGATTCTCTGGATACACTTTAACTGGGACCCTTAATTTTTATTCTTCAGTGTAAGCCAGTCTCAAACAGCGGTTTGCAATCTACCTTTCAAAGTCAACAGAAACTGGTTCTGAACAAGTGAACAAGCCATGAACGTTTTATTGATTCTTTTTAAAAACTAAAATGGAACAGTTTTTATTTCTGCTAGCTTTCCCTCCCAGTTTCCTTCTCTTTATTTTTCTTTGTTACTGCTATTTTCTGTAAATTTGTATGAGATAAGTGATGTCTTTACCTTCCAGGCTCATATTACACTTCCATATGTGGGTTTCATAAAGGCTTTCTGGCTCTACAATGCTGCTTTAGCTGAGTAGAAGCTGTGGTTTACCAAGAATGCTCTCTGGAATGCACGAGTGGTAACTCTGCAGTTTCTGTGTACCTACCAGTTCTTTTTCTGATAACCAAAAAATGGCACACAAATATATATATATATATAAATTTTTTTTTGTTTATGCAATAAATAAATAAATAAATGAAATCTATTTAGCTGATGTCAGTTTTCTGGATTCAAGTGGACTTCTGCACCAAGTTGATCATATTGCTGTAGGTCTTGTTTGTTTTACTCGTTGTACAATGGCTGAACCTTTTCTGCTTTGCAGTGGTGTTTGTAGACTGCTGTGCTAGGACTTCTCACTTGGTTTTTTTTTGTTTATTTCTAACATGTTAGTATTATTCAGTTTGATACAATATCTAACAGGGACTTGCAGAAAAAAAAAATAATCCTGCTCTCCCCCTCCATCCCCTGCCATGCTCCTAAGAATATACTGCCACAGTTTACCCTTGTGTCAGGTCTGATGATCATGCAATTACAGAGCAAGTTGGTTTGGTGAGTTAATTTGATAGAAAGACATGTACCAAGATTAATCTGGTACTTTTGTCTTGCCACATATCCCCAGTAGCTTTTGTTCTTGCAAGTCTTTCTATAATTTCATAATAATCTGTGTACCTTTTATGTAGAAGAGATTTCCTGCAGATTTCCTGCAGATATTTCTGCAGATTTTTCTGCAGCATCATTTCCTGACAGCACAGTGAAGCAGCCAGTTTTGGGTCTCTGTACCTGACCTGCCAGCATGATGTACACTGAACATACTGACCACCATGGAGATGTCCTTCAGTTTGCCATACTTTCTGCCTTGATCTTTAGTATCCATGTGTGCAGCACCCAAGATTTTTGTTAAACAAGTTTAAACTCAAGACCCTTAAATTGCTAGCCTGGATTCTCGAGGTGGAGAGCTTTTGGACTCCCATTCTTAGGTCATATATCTCTTTTTTTACTATTGGAAATCAGAAAACTACAGCTAAACTTTTATTTTCATGCTACTCTTTTGCTGCACTCTCATTTCAAAATAAGCAACAAATTTCTAACATTGTCTTACTAAGAGTTCATTTTGCTTTCAGACGAACATCAGATTTTGGTTAGATTCCTCCTAGAAACTAAGGAATGTGCTGGAAAAAATCAACAAGGTACAAATTTGTTAGGATGTTTTTCTAGTATACTTCATACTCAGCAGCTCAACCCATCACATTGAGAGAGGGATGGAGAACCCATGTCCTAGGGGCATATTATGTTCTGGATTCTGACAGGGACAATGGACTACTGATCTATCGGTGCATGAATATAAGATAGCAATTAGATTTAATGTAGCTAAATTTATGAGAACAAGCACTCTAGCCTGTGCCTGAGCTACAGACTGAAACTCAATTTCCTTGCATCCCCTCTTCACTTGCCCAAACAATCAGCCCAGTGGTGCATAACCTCTTTCATTTTATAAAAATTCTTTGCTGGGTGTTACAACGACAATATCTTATTCTTACTATTTTCTTATATCCTGGCAGCTGTCTCACTACTGCTGCTAAAGTTTTAATTTTGTACTGGCTCATGGTGTGATTGTTAATGCTTGTTCTTCATCAAAAGTGTAATGGATGTGAACAGTAATTGCATAGAGTTAAAAGGGGTTAATTGGGCACGCAAGCTTCTCTGCAGGTCACCCGCTTGGCTGTAAAATCCAGTGACACTGCAAAAAAGCATCTTCTCAATAAAAATACAATGTCTCTATATAACACACAGCACACTGACATAATTCTGACAGGTAGAGTACCATGCTAAGCCATTATTACTGCCATGCAGATTTTTTTAATATAAATATCTACAAAAAACTTAATTAATTCTGTTATTGGTCCTTTTTACCTCAGAGAAAAAAGGAGAGGGAAAAAAAGAAAAAAAGTTTGCTTTCAGAGTATATGACACCTACTTTATAATTCAGTGACTGCAATCCAAAAAAGGACTCTGTGTCTGTATGTGCGTATGACAAAAAGATGGAAGAAGGAGAGAGACAGAGTTTCTATGAATTTGTTTGATTATCTGTACATACTTTTTTCTATGACATTTCATTCACCAAATTTTCACTTTATAGCTTTGCAGAAAAACAACGATGAGTCTCTGAAAATCATAAGGTACTGAGCAGGCAGTAGGCACAGTCCAATATGTATTTATATATATATATATCTGTAGCTGCTGCTACCTGAAAAGTTTGAGTGGGCATTCAGCTCCATGTCTTGATAACTCTCAGGTGCTGTGACTGATGGCAAAGAGGCAGGTGCCAACAATCCTTCTGCCAGTACAAATAGCATGGTGTTATAAGAGCAGCTGACATTAATGGATCGTCTGTGGCACCCCTGTGAGTCAACTGTTCACAATGAGAGTTGAAGACTCGGAAGTTATATACAAATGAAGTTCCATCTTCTGTGTCTCTCTGGAAAAAAAGGCTATATTATTTAATGATGCTTAAGGGTTGGAGTGACTTTAAGGCATAATAATATTTCCACTTTTTAGTTGTACAAGAAGTATGTCTACTTTATTAAGTTTATAAACAATGCTACATATGGTTCTTTGGGGAGGGAGGGATGAACGATTTCTGTATTCATGTGTAAGCAGCTGAGGACTGTTTGTTTATTCCCACATTCATTTTCCCACCTGGCAGCCAACTAGATGAAAAAGGTACAGATAAAAATATCAAAACATCTGCAAATACAACGTGATTCAAGTTAATGGATGTACACAGGAGGCAGGACTGCACCCTCTACATATGTTTAAAAGGCTTCTAGTATAGTTACAAAAACTCTGTATTTGGTAATGAAATCTGTGCTAGTATAACTTAACTACCCACTGCAAACTTCTGCTGTTTGATGCTCTTCAGAGGGACAAAACAAGCTGATGATTGAATTTTTATCACATTTCCAACCAAGTGTTTATAAAGGTTCCTGTCTCTGCTTTTATAAAAAACATCTGCAGAAGGGATTTGAACCAGAATATTCACATTGGCAAAGTTTTATTGATGCAAATTTCTTTAATATAAATAAAGCCTTAGTAACTTGGGAAATTTAATTCCATCCAAGGTAAAATCAGTCAACGTGCTTTTCATGAAGTAATTTAAAATATTTTGAAACAAAAATTTCTAGGGTCGTTAACATTACCCACTTATATGCCGTGTATATTTTTTGCTTGAGTAAATCATGAAATAAATAATAATTCATTGGAGGAAGCTCTTCTTGCTTCACTGTATACTAGATTTTATGTTAGCAGGATTTGGTATATGCATCAGCAGGGAGATACAACTCATATTAGCAGCCAGTGTCATTTTACACACTTCCTTTAAGCCAGTACTCTCTGAATATTTTACAAACAATGATTAAAGCTCACAGCCTCATTGTGCTTATAATAAAATATTACCTACCTATCATAGAGATGAATAGATTTATGTTTCAGAGAAGAGTGCAGAGTCTGGTCTCTCAAGTCCTGCTATAAATAAGTCATGCCAAGATAGCTCTGAAGAAATGTTTCAACAGTCCCACTGGGAATAGCTCCTATTGTATTAAGGTGCAGCCAATGGTCAATAAAATAGTTAAAAATCCATGTTCTCTTATCTGGCTGTAGAAATGATGCAAGTCCTTTAAAATTAGATAGAATGTGGTTGTGCTGATTTAAAGTAAAGGGACACAGTCAACCCGATATCTAACCAATTACTAAATATGAGCTAAAAGTGGTTCTACAGACATTTACAACAGCCTGGCTGCTTCCTAGAACTTGCAGGGGGATTATTTGTAGGTAAATCAGATATTTTCTGGCAGGTCATAATCCCAGTTTTTCTGCTCTTACCACTTTGTGGTTCAAAGATTTTAGGTATAGAAACTTTCCTTCCCTACAGAGAACAGCCATTCCATCTGGACTTTTACAAGCTTTAAAAGTGTAAAAAGATTCCTTGTGTGCTCCTCCCAAGCTGCATGCACACACACAGAACTGATACTATCTTGCTGCAGGTAAATATTGTGCTTGGAGGAATAGGGAAAGTAAGGGAAAAAAAGGTGTTTGAAAGTCATTTCTGTTCTGTCCACCAACTAGAAAGAATTTGCAGGACTGGTCCCCTGCAAATAACAGGCTATTCTTTAGTAGTGTTGTGCATATATAGACTGATATGTGGGAATGTCTGAATGTGGGAAGTTGAGCTCCTGCTGTGGATGAAAAACTTCCAACTAATTTATAATTATTTTGTGTGGTATTGTGGCGAAAGTAAAAAAAATTAAGAATCTTTCCTTGAAATAAAGTTACAGTTATAAAGAAAATAATTACCTAAAACTATGCTCAGGTGGTAGTGACACAGAAAAAATGTAATTCTTACATTTGAAGGTATAATATTTTAGGCATACAATTTTCTAGATCTCCTCTTATAACTTCAGCTCAAATCTTTAAAATATTTCTCCTACATATCAAATTAAATCAATTTGTAACAAAAATCATTATTCAGTAAAACAGTCTAGAGCTTAAAATGGGTTTAAGATTTTTGGGAAATTAAATCTAAGAGATTTTTTTATTATTATTTTTCAGATACCATAGAGAAAACACATTTTTCTTTCTGGGCATATCCATCTTTTGTCAAGTGTGGGCAGAGTGACTGGGTTACACCAAGCACTCAGAGGTGCCTTCCAAGGTGTCCAGAACAGGAGAGCACAGAAAAGTCTGCTCTGACATATACACTGACAAATGTCTCTTTCCTTGGAGATGAGTAAGGTAAGAAGGGGTGAAGAAGAGGAGCTACCGTTACCTTAAAATCTCTGCTTCACCCATATCTGATTTATTTTTTTTTTAATTGTTAACTCCCAGTGGATTTACATAGTCCACTCTGACCAGCATATGTAGTCATGCTGACTTGGGCTGTTTACACAGTTAGGTACACAGTGAAACTTGTCTTAAATCCTACCCTGGAGAACAAGAAGATGTGCTGCTTTGCAGAGATGTTCTTTAGGTAAAGGTCAGCTAAAATCCTACTAGAAACCTCAGGGATCCTTTAAAGTAGTTCCCTAAGAGAGGGAGTTGTTAACTGGACATGGGTTTCTTTGTGAAATTTTCACTGTTTTTTTATAAAAGTCAGGGTTTCAGTGAGGTGGACTTTCAGCTGCTCCAAAGCAGACTTCTCTAAGTGGTTATTCTACCTCCAGAGGTGCCTTGAGACAGTAACTCCTTAATGGTACAGGATGGGGTGCCAGTATGGAGAAGCTATTAGGCTCAAGCACAAGCTTATTTTCAGGTTTAAAAAAGCAGAGGGTCTAAATAAAAGTATGATTAATGTTTTCATCACTAGCACAAGAGCAGGAGTCTAAGAGACAATTCCTGGATTTATTGTGTGTGCAATATGGAGAAATAATTGAACATCAGCAGTAGAATGCTGCCTCTAATGCAAAAAGGTCCACCTCATGTTGTTCCTGGACTTCTGGCTGTGGAGTGTCTCAGGTGGCAATGCATTTGTGCACATCCTCCTGTAATGTAGGAATCCTAGTAATACATCTTAATGGAACGTCCTAAGAATATTTCTCACTGGGACTTAAATGGGAGCAACTTGCTTTGCATTTATGTGAGCCTTATTTCCAGGTTCCAGTAGAGTTGCAAAAGCTCTTCAGAGCAAGGGATAAAAACTCAATGTGACATTTAAGCAAACTCTGTACCATGCTTCCTTGTACCCTGAGCAGCCAGAGACTAGCCTTGATGCCATTTGTACATTCTGAGTCACTTTTGTCTGCCTTTGAAACCGGTGTCCATAAAATGAAAGATTAATGAGATCATCTGCAGCCATCCCTCACACAAATAACATTCATCCCCTCATCACTCTGCCTCTACAGAAATGACATTTAGCCTGCTTCACACAATGCTGTCTGATATTACGGATCATGCAGGGTCACTCGCCCCATCCTCCCTACCCTAAAACTCATGTGCCTTCACAAAACTAAGCGAGACTCAGAATCAGCAGGGATTTTTGAAAATCCATTGTCCTGCTTAAAGCGCTCAGCCTAAATGGTAAAAAGTCAGAAACAATCATTGTGCCAATGCCCAGCTCTTAAGCTCTAAAAGAGTTAATTTCTGCTTTCTTGTTAACCTGTTAAAACCTATTAAAGAACACTCTTCTACAAGCCACAACAGATCAACAAAGTAATTAAGCAAACTAAGTTTCCAAAATTGTTTCCTGACTTTTTAACTCCTCCTTTTCTTTTTTTTCTGAATAATGATTTAAAAAATAGCATTTCTACATTGGGCTTAAAAGAAAGTTTTGCGAAAGAGAGAGAGAGGAGGGAGGGAGGGGAGGGGGGAAAGAAGAAAGGAAGCAAGCAAGGAAGCAAGGAAAGAAGGAAGGAAGGGAAAGAGAGGAAGGGAGGGAGGCAGGGAAGGAAGAAGGGAAGAACAGAGGAAGGAAGGAGGGGAAAAAGATGTACAGCAAGAGAAAAAGAGAGAAAGGAAGGGAACATGAATTGCCTAACTTGCATCTGCACACAAAGTGCATTCTGTAAAGTACAGAAAACTGGGTCCTACGTACCCAGCAAACTCATGTATTAAGTGATTTATTTTAAAGAAGAAGTTTTATCCCGCTATATATTCTCATAGGCTGTTTATTTTGGTTATGAAGGAAACTAGAAATATGAAAGTCATAACTCATATAGCTCCTTTTTCCTTAATTAACTATTTAACTAAAAACCATCTGGTAACCTGCCATATGCAATCAGCTCGTTCTTCAGATTTTCATTGCAAATTCCTTTCTGTTGTGATATCCAAAAGACACTTGTTACAGGGGGAAAGGAAATTAATCCGTGTCCCATTGTTCCTTGCTGTATAAAACTAAATCCTGTACTTCTTCCTCCCTCCTCTGGGAATTTCTGCGGTGCAAGACAGAGCATGCATTAAAGCAGAGATGTTTTAATAGATCATTAGCTTTCTTACTAGAGGCTTCAGCAAAGGAAATATTCTGCTGTGGTCACTGTGCTGTGAGCACAAAATGTATTAAGGGATATGACACAGATGTTTTTATATCCAAGTCATTTTGTGTCTCTACAAAATTTAAGGCAGAGAAGCTTAAACTGAGAAGCTAGAAAGGGACTAATTTAAGGGGCGTGGTATTTAGAGCTTTTGCCTTGGTTAAGGACAGCAGGAAGTTCAGGTTCCAGCCATAATTCAGATCATAAAAGTGATCTAGGGTCCCCTCTGATTACCAGGTGTTCTTCTACACTAACTGTCCTATGGTTTTTGCACATAGCCTCTCTCTCTCTTTCTCTTTGTTCTTTGAAAACAGGGTAAATAAAAATAGCTTGTCCTAATGAATAACTTGCAATATTCCAAACCAGTCATCTTCATACAACAGTAAAGCCATATCTCATTCAGCACTATCTATACAACCCTCAGCATCAGTACCATCGCATTGAATCATTGTCATCATTGGACTGAGATGGGGAAATGCCACATTTAGCATTCCAGACTTGGGGACGGCTGACATAACTTGCCTAAAAGTATTTAGGAAGGAACAGGAATCAAAAGCATCTTGAGTCAATTTCTGGAGAACTAATTATGAGGGATATTCTTTACAAACGATAACTCCAGCTAAAACAAAGCAGAAGATGAAAATAAATCCTGTTTGTTTGTTTGTTTCCAAGCAGAACATTTAGCTATTTTGCACACTAAATGCACTAATTGAACACTGCAGCTCTTGGCAAGTCTGATGAGCTCTGTCTTCTTTCCTCTGCACATATGTTCCTTTGCCCTGTTTGAAAGAAGCAGTCTGACATACTGAATCAAATAAAAATCCATAGTTATTCTAGGTAAAATAGACAAATAAGAGAAGCAAGGAGGGAACACCATAATAAACAGAAAAACAAGCTAACTCTAAGTATTTGGATTCAAAACCTTATTCCTCTGTCTGCATGTGCATGTGACAGACAGTAAAGCAAGTGTAAAGAAGGGAGAGTGGGGAGAATGTAAGTTGCAAATTTGTAAATGAGGTGACTGGATATTAGAATAGAGAGAAAGTAATGATAAACCTTTAGGTGGGGCAGTCTCATCTTTGAAGAATCTAATTCCTCTTTCATCTCAGCTTCTGTTATAAAACCCAGTGAAATGGATCTTGGAAACTTTAAAGCCGATTGCTGAGTTGGTTTGGGGAAGATGAATACTGTTATTGCTGCTCGTTCTCCCATACTCTGTCTTGCTCACTCACTGAGTCTGTATTTGGAACGCGAAAAAAACATTTCTCAGCTAGCATGAGATTATATTTTTTACTAGCATTTGACATTTCCATGGCCTGTGATCACAGTGGAATTTTCTCCATAAAGTGATATCATCTCCACATGACTTAACCAGAGCTGAAAATGAGGCCTAAGAAGAAAACAAGGTAACCATACCTGATCACAGCCTTGTATCAGGAAGGAAGGTGTCCTGAGACCACCAAGAAAAGGGAGCTGGTAGAAGGAGAAAAGAAGACTCTCAGTTGGAGTATAAATGACTTGGTTTACATTCTTTTAAATAGTTTGTGTGACCTCTAGTGGCCTTTGCTGCCTTCTGTGTCCCTGTGCCTTCAATTTGTGGAAGTCACCTGGACCTACTGATGCTGCAGTGTACTCACACGGATGTTAGCTGCTGCTAGGTTTCTGTTGAGGAAGCACAAGTCAGCCAGGGGTTACGGGTATGCATGTCCACACATTTTCCTTAAATAAACACAGGAAAAAAAATATTTTTAATTGAAAGAAACATGGCAACTTCCCCTTCCCCCCCAGACAATATCTCCCAAGACAGACAGAATCACAGAATGGTTGAGGTTGGCCTAGTCCAAACCCCTGCTCAAAGCAAGGTCACCCAGGGAAGGTTGCTCAGGTCTTTGTCCAGTTGGGTCTTGAATATGGAGACTCCGCAGCCTCTCTGGACAATATGTTCTCTTGCTCAGTCACCCTCATAGGAAAAACCTCTTTTTTTTTAATGTTTAAATGGAGCTTTTTGTGTTTGAATTTGTGCTGATTGCTTCTTGTTTTTAAAGAATTCTTTTTTTTTTTAAAGAATGTGAAGAACATATGATACTTACAGTAGAGACATATTAAAATGAAAGATTTAAAAACTCTCCCCCAGCACACATATTTTTTGTAGGGTGGATTTTTCCTCCTTTCTCTCTCTCACTCCAGCAATTTCCAGGCCTCTGAGCTGCAGCACAATCGATGCAGTCCTCACTCCGTGTTTGTTTGACTTGGCTACTTATTTGCTTCCTACTGCTCTCAGGAGCCTCCTCATCTCTGCTCCTGATGGATGTTTGCAGCATGCCCTTTCTCTCGGTCCCTGCCGATCCCTCATACACTCGGTGGCACCCCTCACTTCCACAGACACTCCTGCTCTTAAAAAGGCATAAGCTTTCCTTCCATCTCCAAAAGGTATCTGGAATTTTGCAGGAAGGAGAAGTCAAACAGGCGATCTTCCCTGCTGTACAGTCACATTTTGTAATGGAACATAATATAAATAACGTACTGCAGGAGAAATGCAAATAACAGGTTTGCTGACTGTTAGGTATAGTTGGTAAACATTCCTGCTAGCTTTCCAGTATGCTACTGTGCTTAGATTAAGCCGGGAATTTTTCCAAAACTCCCAGTGAAAAAGGTGTAATAATCCAAATCAGAACAGTTTCTTTCACGGGGTTAGTAGTGCATTATGCTGGGAGCAGCAGATGGTAGGAGTGCTTGTAAAGAAAGGTGCACGCAGACAGATGATGTAATGAAGGTGTATTCGTCATTGCTTGCCCTGGAATAATTTTATATTATAATTTAGAAGTTAATAGATTTAGCTTTGTAGCTCTTTTACACTGCATGTCACTGTCTTGTCCTTATTTTACAGACAAGGAATCCAGTCAATGATAATATTAAAGATCATTATACAGTATTACATCAATACATTATCATACATAATAACCCTAGATTTTATACTACAGTATACTGCAGTATACTCAAACTATACTATAGTTTGAGTAACTTGGCTAAACAAACACAGGAAATATGTAAGAGAACAATATTGCAGCATTTTTATTTTCCTTTTTTTTTAATACTTTTTATGTTGTTTTTAACCACAGAGTCTGTCTCTGCTAATGAAAAAATGAAACGTTTACTCTCCCAATGTATATCACTATGTCATCAACCTTTATTGACTTTAAATAATGAGGATGATGGTGAGAGTAGGATCACATTAAAACTAAATCAGAAAATCTTAGGTGAATTGGTTTTCCCATATGTACGAGCAGGAACATTTCCTGTACCCAACAGCATATCTGAAAGTAGGAAGCCTTTTTCAATCACAGAAAAGTTATGTTAAAACAATCAAAGAAATGAGAAAACAACATAACATTCATTCTAATCATCAAAATATATTTCAAGTCACCAGTCGTTGAGCTAGCCTGGACATTTTTCAACCTCAAGGGATATTAGTTTTGACCCTTTTGGCCTCTTGATTTAATAAATTTACAGTGCAATTCCATTCTAATATTCGGGTGCCTGGGAAGAGGTGGCTGGTGCTGAGCTGGTATTGCTCAGGCTGAACAGATGGGATATATTGCGTCTGGGAAGAAGATGCTGGTGCTGTTAATTGTGTTTGTATTCTGTTGCAATTAAATAAACACAATAAATACACACACCTATTTTTTTTGTTTTCTGATGTGTTTTTTTCCTAAAGAAACAGGTGATTCCTCACCTGTTTGTGAGAGACAAGCTATAAGGTACAGTTCTTATCTCTGCTCACCAATGAAGATGTTGTATAAGGGATATCTCTGTTATAAGGTAAGCAAAGATAATAGACCTGATTTGTATGCAGCATATGGGCCCTTGTAGCCAATTTATTTCCTTTTTTATTTGGATTTGCCTAAGGCCTTTTTTTCTGTTTGTTTAGGATGTAATCCAAAAATGAATCTTGAAGACATGTCTTCAAATTGTACATTGCCCCTGTTATTAACGAAGTGTAAATCAGACATCTGCTAACCTGTCCCCCAATATAATCTTAAGACAAAACTAATACAGCTCCAGCCAATTATTGTGTTAATTCTACATTGTAGAACTTTAGCATATGCATTGAATAGAAATGTGTTGTTAATGAAAATATGGAGTTTGAAAAGGGCTTCTAAAATTTAACCACTTATCTGGAGGAGGAGTAATTTTTGCTACATAAGCACTAAACATTGAAGCATGCTGGGTTTTTTTAAATGACGTTCTTTAAGACAGAAGAATAAAGTTAAATTTGCATAATTCAAAGAAAGCTACAAAGTAGTTTAGAGGGTTTACTTTCTGCCTAATGGCAGAGACTTGCCAAGATCCAAACCTGTGATTCCAAAACCTTTACCGAGCTGTTTCTAGTCCTAGAAAATCCAAAAGTCTCTCTCAGGAAGGAGTTTGACCACTGTGTTTTTGGAAGTTAGAACATAATCACTTGTGAGACAGCTGTACTTTAAGGAAAAGAGTTAACATTTTCTTAGTTGCTGTAGCGAAGAACATGGATCAGTTCTGTGTCAGACATAAATCAATTCTTTGTCCTAACGGGATCAGAAAAAACTCATTCATAACTCTTATGTGCTACTGCATTCATAACTACCACAACAGTTTTAGATGCTGCAGTCACAGCCTACATGGTTGTCTGATATTATGTCTCTACTGGAAGTTAAAACTGAGTGGTGGTAACAGATGATGTGTCCACTGGAATAATATCCCAGACTGAAAGAGACAGCTTATTCTCTTATTAAACTATTTTCAAGAACAAATAACTGAATTTTATTTTCTTTATGAAATCATAGTTCCACTTAGTTCATTCAGACTTAATACAAAAATGTGTTGTATGAAATTGTTGACTTCCAAGGGATGACAATTTGACCCCAACTTTTTTCAGTGTCAGATTTTGCCAGACAAACAAAACTTTTGTTATCTTCCCTTTTCTTCAGTGCAAAATAAGCCAACGGCCCACTTTCACACTTCCTATTTGGAACTCCTCCAGGAACTGAAGCCTGAATGCAGACTGTGATATATTGGTTTTGCCACAAATAAGACAACACATCCCCAAAACTACGCTTTTCCCCCCTTCAGATCAGTGGAGCTTGAATAACAACCCCATCTACCAGGCCTGCAGAAAATCAGAAAGGCTTTACCTCATATATAGAGGGTCTGTTTTGATACTTTGCCTAAGAGACAGTTTTACCCTTCTATTTTCAGGTGCCAGAATTGAGTTCTGAAGGGAAAAAAAATAATTTACTGAGTCTTTTAAACTGTCATCGATCCTACTTCCAGAAAGCGGTGACTGAACAAGAGAGCATCATCTCACATGTCTATTGCTAATGAGTGTTGTGAAGAAACCATACTCCGTTAACTCATTAAAAGATTTAAAAAGAGACAGCTGAAGGTGCACAGGGTGCCCTCATCCCATCTGGTCCCTGTCTCCCCAGACAACAGTGTCACTGTGGTATACAGTTCCTGCAGGTAGCTCACAGAAGAGGGCAATAAAGCTTTGCAAAAGGTGTAGTTGGCAATATTATCTGATTCTATGAGGTTGAAGTTCCCTCAGATGTTAAGTGGCAATGTTCTGATTGAGTTCTCAATATTCAGATGAGACCTAAAACTAAACTTTAGTTTTGTAAGTGGTATACTTACAGTCATTTAAAATGTCATGACACTCAGGTATCTGTGAAAGGAAATTAATGTAGAAAAAAATGAATAAAAATTCTTCTTGTTGTTAGGTGCATTTTGTGAGTTCTGCAAATCTTATTAAACTGATTCTATTCCACAGATCTTGAAAGTACAAATACAAAATGGAAAAGGAGAATTTTACCATAGAAGAACAACTGGTTTACTTTCAATTAATTTGAATAATGCCAGCAAATAAATCTGATTTGTAAGCACTTGGGGAAAATATGATGAATATTGGCCAACTTTGACCACTGAGCACAAAATGTAACAAGGCAATCTAATTTCTGTCTATGATGCTTCAGCAGTCAATACAGATGGAGAATCACTAGCAGTCATACAGTTTGTTTTGTGTGAAGCTTTTGTCTCACATGGTATGTTCATCAACAAATTAGGGAAATACAATAGGACCACTGCTGGGGAGATGCAAAACTGGATCCACAGTCAAAGTCATCAAGAACTGACAGAGCGCAAAGAGGGATAAAGTGGTAGAACAGGAACTTGCATGAACGTAGTGATGTTTCATATTTGCATTCATATTCATGAACCAGAGTCACAAAGATAGTTTAGAAGTTTCAGACAACGAGTTCAGAAGCTTCTTACAAACCATAGAATATTTTTGAATTGAGCATCAAATTGAGCTTTTAGAATAAAGAGATAAAATGAATATTAATGGATAGCTAACCCATGCAATATTAATTCATGAGTTCTACCAGCATTCAGAAATCAAATTTCTGAAACGTAGTAAGAAATCTAATACTTTTAAAATGTGCTTCACAGAAATTAATACAAGCAGTTTAAAAAGTTGCTGTTAGGGACTGACACAGTTTATGACCAACACATCTGACTTCCATGCTGGAAGACAAAGTATAGTAAAAATAGAATAATGAATATACATAGGAAGATCAGTATAATTTCTGAAATGTAACTTGGGGGTTTGACAGAGCTACCAGAGGTCTTTCAAGGATCACTTAACACATGCATAAAGCATGAGGAGAAGATGTTATCACAAGCTGAACAGGAGTCAACAGTGTAATGTTATGTTGTGAAGCGGAAAATGCCGAACTGGAGCAACAGCTGTAAGTGATGTAATTCTGATTTTCTCAGCACTGGTAGCATCTCAATATCAAATGTAGTTTTGTTGTGATGCACTTGAAAAAATAAGTAAACTACTTGGACAGAGTCATCCGGGAAGAAGAGAAAGAAAAGATCATAGAAGCTTGAATGACAAGAAATGACTGAAGGATCTGACCTTGCTTAATCAAGAAAGACATGGCAGAGGTTAGAAAAACTAAATGAAAACTAAATTTTAAAATGAAAAAGGTTGCATAGAAACAAATAAAAACTGGAATATAATTCTCCATGTCCTGGTTTAGTAGGATAAGTAACAATAGATTGAAGGTTCCAGCAAGGGTTTAGACAAGATGTTGGGAAACTCCAGATGCAATTCTCTGAGACACAGAGACATACATCTCTGAGATACGTCACTACAAAGCATTGAACAGACAGCTATGTGGAATCTTATGAGGTAGAAGAGAGGGAAGGAACATCCTTCCCATATTCATTTTCTATGATTCAATAATTGTATCTACACGCTTGAAGTTCTGTTTCAGGAATTTTAATCTTAGCACCTAATATCAATAGTTATACAATAGTTCAGTTATGACTTTAATTATAACATTTTCCACAAAATAGTTCTGTTTGTTTTCTCACCTGAAAGCACCAATCCAATGCTTGTTGGGAATTGCTACAGTATTCCTCAAAGACTAGTTTGGGCAATATTTATCCCAGGCCATTATCATTCCAAAGTGCTGATTAATGTCATGCCTGGTCTCAGTTAAGAGCTGGTAATGAATGACAGACATTTTTTCCATCTATAACCTTGAATTAAGTCCATTTTTCAGTTTACAGGTTTACAAATTTAAGACTTTGCATGTGGAGACATTTTACATTGGAATGTACACATTTAGTAATCAAATGGGGAAGAGAGCACCTTGCTACTAAAGGAGTTCAAGAGATATTAGTAGGGAATTCAAGGACAGGTGACTTTGCATTTCCAAAGAATAAAAAAAAAACACCACCAAAACCCAACAGTCTATAATTTAATAAGAAGAATAGCCCAATTATCTCTAGATCATTACAGGAGCAAAAGCTTTGGGAAGAGAAAATTATTTGGGAAGGAAAACCCTTGAGGATCCTGAGAAATGACGGGCTTGAAGAGTTCCTAGGAAAAGATTTACACTAACAAAACCAAACCAAACAAGCGAAGCTCAGCGTGGCTTAGAAAGAATATTTGATTGTCTAGGAGGAAGCCCTCAGAAAGC
Organism: Gallinago undulata; assembly: GCA_026546715.1. Lineage (NCBI taxonomy): Eukaryota > Metazoa > Chordata > Aves > Charadriiformes > Scolopacidae > Gallinago > Gallinago undulata. The sequence goes on along the minus strand of JAOTQQ010000041.1, from coordinate 44,165,620 downwards.
AGTTTTGCAGTAAGATGGAGATCCATTTTGAATGAGAGAGTCTCCAGCTGAATACTTGCAGTAGGCAGAAAAATCTGATGTTAGGATATTAGTAGCTTTTTGTTACCTGTTCTTTATAAGCATCTTACATTGTTGTATATTTAAAGGTTTAAATACTTTTTATCTGTGTTTCACCATAATCTGGTTCAGATTGTAGCCATTAAAATACATATGGTAAACAGGAAGCCATTTTACCTCAACAGATCCAGTGATCCTTAAAATTGGGTTCTTACTGGGTTCACAGCTTCACTAAATATTCATGCAAAAAACCTCTAAAGGTAAAAAAAAAATCTATTCTTCCATTTCAGCTGCATGGGTAAGAGACTATATTGTGAAATTGAGAGATAAAGAAATATTTTTCAGTTTTAACTGTGTGGCACCATAGTGAGCAGGACAACTGAAGCCTGAAGGTCCCAAGGAACCGTTCAAGTGTTGTAGACGACAAGGTAGTTTGTGTTCCTATTGCCCAGCCACTTGAATGTCAGCCTATTAAACAACCCAGAATAAGTGTTTTCAAGTTACTATCACTTTACTGAACAGGTAAGAGAACAAGGATCAACCAGTATGTTTCTGCTGGAGATTAAAAGATAAAGCAGCACAGGGAATTTACAGAATAAAAAATCCTTTGCCTGACTAAGGAGTGCTTTACCCAAGAGAATGTACACAGCTAGAGCTGTAGCTGCATAGAGGGAAAAAACTGATTGCTTTTGACCGCAGTTAAGCAAGACATAATGTGTGTGCTGAGAGCCTAGGCAGAATGTAGGATATAGGAAAGTGAGAGGGAAAAACAGTCAGAACAGACAGAAGTTATTACAGTCCTGGAATACACCATAAAGAATGGGGGCTGTTATTAAGACAATACACTTGGAGGGATTGACTGAGGAAGATTAGGAATTTATCCTTGATTGGGAAGGTGTGGGGGGCCTGTCGCTAGTGGGAGTTACTACTACTTGCTGCATGTAATGGTGACTCTTCTGTGGTAAACATAGAATGTCTGAAACCAGAGAAGTTGTCGATGAGACAGAGCTGTCGTGTCAGCAAGACAGAGGTAACTAAGGACTGACAATAATCCCAGGACATCAGAGAAGTTATGGAGTGAGGATCAGCCTTGCTGGATGAGACTACTTGCACCACCAGATCTTATGTGCCAGAACATGTAGATGACCTTGTCTCAATGTGCCATTGCAGGCCTAAAATAAAAAATAAATTCCTCATGGAAAACTATGTCTAGGCAGAGAGGTACCTCAAAGATGAGAGGGGTTGTCAGAGAGAGACCTGTAGGCTGTTAGACACGTATTATACTTTTAGAGCTACTGTTCTCATTTAAGGTCAAGGATGTTTCTGAGGTGCTCAGGAAATTATTCTTCTTCCTAGCAGGAAGGGTGAATAAAGGACTGCTGCAACTTTTGTTGCCAGACCTCAAAAGCTAAAACGCATATTTACATCCATGAAAGTCCCACTCAGTTCCAATTTCAGATGGTCAAACAGCCATTTTGAATGGTTTTCATGGTCATTATGAGTGCATTATGGATCAGACTAGATGGAGAAAAATACCATTTCTCTTGTCCCAGCAAGAAATTCTGCTACCTAATTTCTTAGAGCAAGTGCTTTGCCCTTTCAGATAAGAACTGAAAAGACAACTTTTATGAACTTATTTTTTATAAAAAGATGACACCTGCCTCCTACTATCCAGAAATAAATCATTTAATAGACATTTTCAACAAAATGCTTAGGGCTAAATTGAAAACATATGCAACCAAAAAGATTCCAATGGCAGTATTTTATTCATTCACTCTCTGACTACTACAAGGTACTTCAAGAACCTGTGTGGTTCATCAGTTTAGACATCCATACAGAAAGAAAAAAAAAAATCTTCAGACCTCAATGGATATTTTTTGCAAAGTAGAACTATTTTTAAAGAGAAGCTTCATATTTTGAGAGCGTTACGTGGTGATTTAAAATCCACATTACATTTGATGCAACAAAGTATGATCAAAGGCCAAAGGACCAGGGAGAAGTGGTACAGCTGGAATAGTTGCAGGAATTCTTTTGAAGTAGAAGACTTGCTGTTGCCTTTAATCCTTGAAAACTACTTTAAGATGCAAAATTCTTGGGAGGGAAGCCATTAAGGAAAGAAAGAGGTTAATGAATCTGCTTACAATGTCAGTAAATGACACAGTAGGATCTACCACCAACTGTACACATTAATAGCTTGAAAACCTATTAGAGATGTAAAAAGGTTGTAAACATAGTTTGTAGGAAAGAGAAGGGATCCCAAACCCCTCTTCTGTCAGATATACTCACCAAAAATGAAAAGAAACTCATTCAAGAACATGTCTACTCTGGGAGTTAGCTCCTTCTACAAAGGCAGAACCACACTTTGGAAAATCAATAGAAAAATGTATTTGATAATAATAGCAGGCTATCAGACAAAGTTGCAGCCAGGAGTATGAGACCAGGGAGGTTTGAGTACTGTAATTAAGGACTGAGGCAAAATTAAGTAGCCCCTGGGACACAGTAAGAACATTTTGAAAATGTCTTTTCCATATGACTTTACGAAGGCTCAACACCATTACAATATTTCATTTATTTCCCTTTTCCAGAGTAGATAATTTACTAGAAACCTAGAACCAACTTAACCATCCTAACCAAACATCCATTCGGTTTAATCAGTTTATATTGTCAAATCCTGCTCAAACTGTTCAAATTTGCATTCACCATAGACAATTTGGGAGATCAAGATAGGGCTTCCTGGATTGTTCAGTGCAGAATTTACATTTCAGAAATTGACAAAGAAGACATGCCAGGACTCCATTATTTTACTCATGGTTATCTTGGTGGCAATCATTTACAGAAGCACCTGAAAAGAATACATTGAACAGGTTGGAGTTCTCTTTGAAAAAACAGATCCTGGTTATTAAGAGAACAACTGATGCATTCACAGTCAACCACCTGAGCCACCAGCTTGAGGACAGAATATCTTCCTAGTCCCTAAGTGAAAGCCACAGTGGACTGAATACCTGAAAACCAAAAATCAAGGACTAAGAAATTTCTTTGGACTGTGAAACCACGGTGAAGAGTGTAAATCTCAGAGACATGACATAGGAATCTATTCTTGTTATCCATTTTTTTATAGAAAGTTATTGCAAAAATATTTTGTGCAAAATAAATCTGGAAATCACCTTCCATAACTGTAGGAATGAAGAAAGCTAAGAAAGTAGAACACTGAAGTAAAGCACAAACAAAAATGTGTTGTTGTGGGTTTGATATTTTTTTTAAAAAAAACTTTCTAAGATATTTCTGTGGCTTGATGGAAAATGTGAAAGTTTCAGATAATTATCTTCATTTATGATGCATCTAAGTACTGAAATTTAGCCATGTCCTTTGAGATCAGAATTTACTTTTTCTCCATACTTCTAGGCTTTTCTTCAGTGGAATAATTTCTGATTGACCAGGGAATCACTATTGTATCCTCTGCTGAAAATTACTTGTTTTGATAACTCTTTTGATTTTATCACCAGTAGCATGACTGACAGTTCTGGTGTTTTCTTATCATTTAAATTAGAATCAAACTAAAATATGTAACTGTTTTGTTGGGTTTTATTTTTAATTTAAATTTATCTATGCAAATTTGAATAAATCTGTCTGATTGGCAAATATTCCTTAGCAGAAGCAAAACGAGAAACAGGCAAAATGTATATATTTTAAAATTTCCTTATTTTTATACTTAACTTGGCTGTTTGTTGCCTTGGTAACATTTCATTGAATCAGCTCATTCCATCCCAAATCAAGATACTCAAACCCCACTGATCCAGTAGGAGCATAACTGCAATTTCGTTCCTTAGAAGATATGTGAAATTTTAGAAATCACTTAGGATAATTATTAGTTTCTATTTTTCTAGAAGTTCTCTTATTAGTTTGAAGTTTAAATACACTGAAAAACACAAATGTAAACATATTCTGAAGTAAAAAAAAATGGCCTTGCATTTAAGGCTGTATAACACAATATAGTATAATAAAAAGACTTTCAGCAAAGCCTCAAATCAAACCTTCTGTTGAAAGGATACTCAAAGCATGACTTAATTAAAACCGACATTTAAATCTTACTATTTGGTGCACATCTGTTTTGCTTAACTTATTCTAATGTATAGGCTGTAATGTTTCTTCACAAAAACCTCTTTTAAAACAAATACTGTCCTTTTTTTAATGTTTTAACAGGAGAAAACAGTGATGCTCTGGGTGAATTACATCCTCTGATACTATTCCATTTTTTTCTTGTTGGTATCCTTTCTGTTTTGAAAATGTTCAGACTTCATCCCTAAGTGAAGTTTATGCAATCAGTCACCCTGTTTTTTTTCTAATATGTAGCAGCGCCTTTAATGCAACTCTAAATTCAGCTTGTTTGACTTTCTTGCTTTTTTATCAAAGTGATACCCTGTCGTTCCCTATTCAGCTTGGTCTAGTATAATTCCTTAGATTACTTTCTTGCAGCATCACTTCACTGGTTTTGGATTTTTTTTTTAGAAAATAAATGTTTTGTGTCCTCCCTCTGCCTGTCAGATTGTCAGTCATACCTGCTTGGGTTGTTTTGTTGGGGTGGGTTTTTTTGTTTGATTTGGTTTTGTTTCTTTAATTTACTGGTTATTTCTAAGCAAGTAGGAGAATAAAAGGTCTCAGAGATAGCCAGATGCTCAAAAATATGTGAAAATTGGTGACTGGGTAGATTGTGACAGAGCACAATAGGCTGGGCAGCCCACAGCCCTACACTGGCTTGCCACTACCCCACTGCATCACTACTCCCTCTCAGTCACCTACAGTATCTTTTGCCTGTTACACCCAGATAATTCCATATTTAAATGGCGTTAGGTCATCTGGAAGGAGCTGAAAGTGTCTTGTAGGCACAACAGAGGTATTGCCCTAGAGGTGTGCCCTGAACCAAAAGAAGGGACACAGTGGAAATGTAGTTGAAAAAGAAGGGGAGAGAAGAATGGAGAAGGATATGGGACATATGAAATAAATTCATAGTGGGTCAACTTCATTACTTGCTCATGCAACAGTTTTACTGTGGAGGGAGAACGCTATCTGGGAACTTGTACTTTTCAGTATCTTGCAGTACATTTTGGAGAAGAATTCTGTGATATGTTCACTTGAAGATTCTACAGAATTAGAGTTAATTAAGAGAAGCAATAAAAAATAAGGAGGAAGAGGTAAGAACAAAAGTATGAAAAGAAGCAGATACTGACTTGTAATAGCTCTCTATACTTGAAATACCACATGCTGCACATATAAACAAAGTAGACACTAAGCAGAAGGGAAATTACTGAAGTATTGAAGGGAAAAGATTGCTAATAAACAGACTTTTTCTTTGAGAAAAACAAAAGTTAAAATGGCTAACATTTAGATGCACTAACATGGCTGAGAAATACTGAAGACTAAGAAAAGCTTTAGAAAATAAGCTGTAAAAAAATCCTTGCCAGATACACTGAAAAAAATGATCTAATGATGTTTATAGTCATATTTGGATGGATGGGAAGGGCACAAAAGTGTGACTATAATATATTATTACACTAGTTAAAAACAGAATTCTCCCAGCTTAAAAAACCTATTTTTGTGTCGTATCTGGTCTGGAAAAACAATTCATATTCAAGAATAAAAGAGAAAAGGCATATGGAGGACACCCAGCTGAGCAATGATCAGAGGCAAAGCAGCATGTTCAGGAGGCTTGTTTTTTTTCTATATTAAAAGTTTGTTTTGAAAACAACTTCAAATTGTTTCATTTGATCATTGGAGGAATGAAAGCAACACTGGTAGGCTTTACTATCAGATTGTATTGGCATTTTTTTTCTTTAACTTCTTTTAAAATTCAACATATGGAATTTTAGAGCCGAAGTACAAACATGCCTTCAGTTATGTTAGCAGTTTGAAAATTCAACAGAAAATAGTTATTATGAAGGTTTATTCATTTCAGGACTATCTCTTCAGTGATGTTTTATTTAACAGCAGAGTCTGTGAACAATATGTAGCAGGAATAAAATAATAATATAGAAAATTCTTTCTTTTGAGACTAAGGGTTTTTCCTCTTTTAAGAGAGGAAGATTTTCTTGTTGTAAAGATTAGTTGCTTTCAACTACCTGATAACCCTTAATTAGTTTAAAACAAAACCTGTTATCCCACTATAAATTTACAAGCACATCAAGCAGGCACATTTGATGCTGTAAGAGACACAATTAGATGTCCACCAAAAAAACCCCAAAGATATAAAGGAAAGATTGCCTTTCAAAAAGAAAAAAAGAAGAAATCTTGTCATTAAAGTTGTCCTTGATGTAAGCAATGGGAAGCTGGCTATATCATTTTAGGAAACCTGCTAAGGATTCTATTTAAGCAATAAAAGTATGGAAAGTGCCATGTACAACAGAGATGCATTAAAGCATCCCATTTATATACGATGTAACTCTTTTAATATCTGTTTAGTATTGCATTTGACCTTCAGCTGGATTTCAGATAGATGTGTCTTTACATGAGTGAGAAACTGGCATATAAAATACAAACACATGAAACAAAATTTCTTAGAGAAGTATTGAGTGATCTGGAATATCTATCTTCTTAAGATATGATTCCCTACGTTTTTCACTTAGAGGGCGATATCTCAATACAAGACTTAATTAACCAATTACTATACATGTTGGTAAAGTTAAATATTCACAATCTTTTCAGGAAAAAAAAAATAAGCCAGAACATTACAATAAGACTTTAGGAAAGTCTTATGAGAAATATAATCTTATTAGAGAAGCCAACCATCACACTGAGAAGGACAGTGTCTTCTAAAGCGGAACTGACAGCTTGTAAAGATTTCTTAGAAACAGATATTTCCTATCTAAGTTAAGGTTGCTGAATCACTGCAGAAACTATTGCCTACTTTGGCATGACTTCCATTCTCTTTCAGAAGGTTTTATTTAGACTAAATCATAAACCTTAAATTGTAGAGAGGTAGTAGTAGAAAACTTAAGAAAAACAATTTTTTTAAACCACATTTATAATTATGTCTTTAAACACTTTAGGCCACATTATAGGTACTCCTGCAACTTAGATTATGCTTTTTTATTCTTAAATAGATTCTTTCCTATACTAGTCCAGATGTTATGCTCTAGCCTAGGTTAGAGAGGATACAGAGGCACTCTGTTACAGCATTTATAACACACATACTATCTGTCCTAGCCTGTGGCTTAGTACTACAGTATTTCCTTTGCTAGCAATAACCCACAGGATTTGTAGCGAGTTTATGAGGTCTCAGGACTATGGCTTGTCACAATTATTTTGTCTGACCTTGTTTTCATCTGCCTGGATTTTTGCTTTTACCTGGTTTATCTGTAACAGTATTTTTCTGTAATAACTAGGTGACCATATTTATTTGGTTTTAATACAGCTTGCTTTCTTATGGTATAACTATAGTTTGTTATGAAGTAGTAATAAGAAGTTGTCTTGTATAGAATGAGACATTTGTGACTCTAATGTAATGAAGCAATGTAGGTAGAGAAGTGCAGGCCTGCTATGACGGTGGAAGCCTCGAGAAGAGGAGGTACAGGATGCAGTAGAGAGGAATACAGGCATGGGATGAAAAGAGATGGAGCACAGGCTGGCACTGGAAAGCTTGTGGCTATAAACAACTCATCAATGGTTAGATAAAGAAATGCAGACCTGGACAAAACTGGTTTTAAAAGTGTCACGAGTCTACCATATGTAGTAAATTTGGATGTAATACAGACTTGCAGACTAAAGAAGGAAAAGAAAGGTGTAAAAGACAATTAACAAACAAATTTGTTAATCAGATCCTAAAGCGAAGAATAGACCAGCTATGTCAGCATCATAGTCTTCCCAGTGAAGGGGTTGGGGTGCTGGTGGTTTACCATACATTACCCCAACAGAGGGAAGGATCCTGAAGGGCAGTGGAAACATAAGTACAAACCCAGAAAAAAAGGTCAGCAGCTAGGAAATGTGTGATACAGTTCCAACTGTGTTATTATTGAAGGGGTGAGTTTTTTTGGTTTTGTCTTGGGTTGAGTGGGGTTTTTTAGTATGGTGTTATCCTTTTGTTTATATTCCTTATTTTCTTCTTTTTCTGTTATAGTTAGATAGTGACTAACTCTCTAATTAGACTGTTAAGATTTCAATGATATTAGTGATGAACTCCAAGTTTTACTTATAATCCTTGTTTTCTTTTTACCCACAATGTTTTTAAGCAGGAATGCCGATATTGTGATGATGTGATTCCATTGTACTTTATCTTTATTGAAATCCTGTGGAGTTCATATATTAGATTAAAGAAATCTCTTTGCTAGAATGGTAAACCAGATTCTTATCTCCTACTAAGATGCCTCTAGGTGAATCTACTGTTTTTCAGCAGAGGTCATATAGCTGCATATGGTGAAATAATAAAAATGCCTAGCTTTTACATAGTGCTTATCCCAAGTAGGTCAGTGAAGGATGTCCCGTTATAAGCAAGAAACAGCAGGCATGCGGACTCAGAATCATTAGCATTTTGGTGTCAGAATTTCTATTTTCTATGCACTAGATGACACTGAAGGTTAGAGCTTTCCATGTGGATATACAGAAGAAGCCACAACTGACCTAGATGGCCTTCTACATAAATAACTCTAATTTGACAGTGGATTTACCATGTTGTTTGGCTAAAGATATGCTTCAGGTTTCGGGATTCAGTCCAGAATTTGTTGAAGCTGTTAGAATAATTCCCTCTGAAGAAATCTGTAATGCGATCCACGGACCATTCCAGCCCTTTTAAACTCCCGTGCAATCCACATTTTGCCAATATCTTTTTGATAAAGAGATGCATTCAAGTACTCTTAAAGGATGTGTATCTCCTATTAAAAATATGAGTATAAATTATTGTATAATATGTAAAAGATAGAGCCTTTAGCATTAACTCTGGATTCCCCATGAATTTAAAAATCTTTGGCTTTTGTCAGTAGAATTTCATGTCCTAGTATATTTTTTAAGAACATAGTGCACATAGTTAGTGAGTAGAAACTGGAGACTATGGAGATAAACCCACACACCAGGCTTAAGTCCTCTCTATACCATTCATATTGCCCAAAGGGCTCATAAACACACTACAGGTCATCCACCAGGGATCCATTTGGCAGTATAGACGTGTGAGATTGAATGTTGGAGACGTGTGGCAGGTAGTACAATATCAAGGTGAGCCGACAGACACGGTGATGGTCCGTCACACTGTTGTAATTCTCCCCCTTCCGTAGCACCTGCTGAGGGTTCAGTGTTAGCTGTGCAGGTGGTCGTGCCTGGCAAAGTCACCATCTTGCCTGGCTGCCCTCAGAAAAACCTACACATGGGAAAGGGTGACATATTCTCCACACAATCTGCTCCAGCGGGGGTAGTCGAGCAGGAAAAACAAAAGGAAAAAAAATCTCTGATCAAATCTAACAGAGCATTAACCAAGACCTGTCAGGACTGGAAGTGGTTAATACCCAGAGGTTAATATACCGTAGTATTTAGCATGACTTAAAGACCTTTCTGAAGTGGATGGTTTCTGAAACACAATTTTTAAATAATTATGAGAAATATGCTGTGAATAAAATGTTGAAGGCCATAATGTTCATTAGAAAATACAACTGTATTTTACAGCAAGCAGTAAATTCTAACATAAGGAAATTAATGTTATTTCAGGCATGTAATACTCTGTACTCAACAGAGTAATGCTGTTAGGGTTTTACTCATAACTTCCCTATTTGCTATGGTTATTTCGCTCCCATTCTTCATCAGCTATCAAAAGCTAAATCCAAATGAGTACACGTCACCTTTTAGAATCAATGCAGTGAAGGCGTTCATCTGACAGTGCATTTCTCTACAATTCCAAGATCAGCCTTTGAAACACAAATAAATCTTGTCTCCTGATCAAACTCCATTTTCTGGATTATTGGGGCTTGCAGAAATCTATCTCTAAACAATTTATCTTCTATAACAAGGCAAAGGAATATTTGTGGTGAAATTTTTTTTTAATTTATTTTGTTTTAACTGACAAAACATGCAGCTTTCCAAACTCACTGCAAATCAACAGACACCAGTATCTTTGGGAAAAAAATGTTAAAAGAAATTGGAGTGATTCAAATTAAAAAAATAAATAGTTGGCAAATCTATATGAGAAATATTTTTTTCTCAAGCCAGTAAAAAATTATCAATAGTCTATTGATTTGGGTGCTTAAAATAAGCAGCAATCCTAATTAGATCCAACAAATAGAGAACATTGCTCAGATAAGGAACTTTTCTATCTTTATATTTACCAAAATTATATCTGTATACCCCAGAGCTGAACATAATTTTTATATTCTGGCCCATATTTATTTAAAATACATTTTGCACTGGAAAAAATGTTATCTTTCAAATCCCTATTTTTTTCTCCTTCTCCCTTCCCAAAATATTACATTAACTTTAAAGTTCAGAGTAGTCTGTTACAGAAACTTCAGAAACTAGAAGGAATTTCATTATTTGTATCATTTCATTTCTAGCAGGGATGATCTCTAGCTGGAAAACAGTGAAGTTTAACAAATTCTAGGATATTATGCACTCTTTATGCTTTTGTATTTCTGAATATGACAGATATATTCAGCAAAAGCCTATGCAGTATTACGGGAAAACCTGGAAATCCATAGTAAAATATTTTTTTTTAATTGCAAAGGCAGGTATTTAAAAGAGGGGAATGTCAGGTTCGTGAGTCTGCATGAAATGTCCTGCCCTGGTCTGTTTCCATCTTGAGCAAAGAGCAAGGCAGGAATCTTATCAAAAACAGAATATGTAAAGTAATAACTAAAAATTACAGTGAAATGCCCATCTACATAGAGGTTCTGAATCTTCAGAACTACAATGTAAGGATGGACAGGAGTAATTTTTATGGCAGAGTTAAGATATTTGGCAGAAGGAGAATAGCTGCAAGGACCACAAGGCATGAGCTGCTTAGCACAAGGAAATAGTGTGTGCTCAGTGAGGGAGCCTGTCCCTGGAGCTTTCCAGGGTGACTTACCCATTCTTGGAGAAATGGGTGGAGACGCTATCTCATCCTCTTCTCCTCACCTTGGGAGAAATAATACTTACAATTTATGACTTCAGGAAGGGATAGATGGATTTGTAGAGCTGAAAGGAAATGATCTTCTTTTTACACCAGAGTTGTCTCAGAAAGAGGCAGCATAGGTGATTGGAGCCTTGTATGGAGTGCAGAGGACTTGGCTTGTAGGCTACCACATGTCCAGGCACACAGTCATTGTCCTAAGCCCTGCAGCTCCTGCTCCTAGTCCTTGAATTTGTCATGTGATTGTTTATGTCTTTTAATTATTGAGTCAGGATACGTAAGCTGTGTATGAACAACAGAAGCAAACTGGGTTTTTCTGCTGTTTTCAGCAGCCAGATGCAAATGGAAGGGCAGGGAACAAGGGAAAACATGTTGCTGCATCACTGCTGGTGCAGCAGAGAAGGCTGCTGTTGTGTGAGAATTTCCTTGCAATTTTGCTGCAAATAGAGAACCTCTGAAATGAAATGCTGCCTTAAATAATGAATTGACGAGGACGGCTGGCAATAAACACTGCCCATTTGGGCTGCTACATGCAAATGCATACCCTCATGTAGGAGAGAGGCTCTCATTTTGGGCATCCCACAAATATCCCATGTAAGAAAGGGTTCTTTGTGAAATAGCACGTGAAGACTGAGTTAAAAGGCAGTTTACATGAGAAGGGAAAGAAAAATAGGATGCAAAGAAAATTACATAGAAAAAGTCACCTGTACTGCTAATGATGTAGAAACATCTGAATTTTTCCCTTCCTGTTGATACTAGGTTTTAGTTATAAGTTGACTTTTCTCACAGTCTCCTCTGTCTACACTTTATTTAGCAACCACACAGAATAGTCCTGCCATAAACTGACTCCTCAGATGTACTTTGTGTGTTGGAAAGTGTATTTCAGAACATGCATGGTATTCACTTCCAGGAGCTATCTTAATCTTCTCTGTATTATTCAAGATTTAGTGCACAGGCTGCCAAAGCACATACATTATTGAAAAGATACTCTCACCTGTACTGACAGTACAGTTCTTTGAAAAAAGTCATGCTATTCTACATCTTTGCTCACATTCAGAACCTAAAGTAGAAATGAAATGATGCATAAATCCAGGTAAAAAGATCAGTATGGGGCTCAACCTAGATGAATCCATACTTACATATTCAGCAATACATAGCATATGTCTCTATATATGCTTATGTGTATGTTTGAGCATCTAAATATATATATTTAAAAGATGTATAAATACAGTGTGCTTGCACATACGTTTGTGTGTATGTCTTATGTGTGTGTAAAAATGGTGAGACACATATAGTGCAGTAGATACAGAGCAAGTTACTACTACAGTAGCCCAAAAATGCAGGCAATTAGAAAACAGCTTTGTTTTTCTTATTTTAATCTTAAACACATTTTCAGATGCGACAACAAGCAGCAATCTGTCCTATAAGTCGATCATGCTAGAGAAGGTTGATGTGGCATAGAAGAAATGATGCAAATGCAAAGGAAATTGTGAAATTTGTGCTTCTAGATTTTTCACATTCTGGGTATAAACTGAATTGATACCACAGCAGGAGATGATTACCTCATGGCAAATGGTTGACTGCACTGCCAGCATTTCTGTAGCTCAGCTTTACTGGGTAATCTTCATCACAGTTTGCAGGTATAGTGGTTCTGTGAAAACGTTTTCTTTGCGTTGTGACAAATAAGCAATAGTACTAACTGCTTAGTTTCAAATATTAAAAAACCCAAATAATCGGTCAAGGAATAGTGGAGATAAGGAATAGACATCTAAACTGGAAATAGGGGTGTCTGAACTGACCGCTAAGGCAGTGATCACATCTGCTGTGGTTTGGAAATTTGTCTGCAAGCATCTTACTAATATTTGCATTGATAAAAGGAGAGTCATCAAAGATGTGACCTTCCAAACTTGTTTTGTTACACACTCCTTCTTGAATATAGTGCTGCACCTGGAACTCCAGAACTTACAGAAAATGGTAATTGAAGGCTCAGAAAACAAAATAAAATGCAGATCCTCCCCAGCATGCACTGTGCATATTGTTACAGACCTCCAAGAGCTGAGACCTTCACCTCAGCAAAGGTCCTGTGCAAACCAAAGGTCCTGTATAATGCTGCAGAGGACCTGTAATTTGCTGCATCCCTCATAAAATGATCCAGCTGTGCATCTGCCAGGTTCTGTAGTCAGCAAAGAGAAATGTCATGACTCTGGTTATTTTCCCTCTGTTATGGACATTTTGTCTTTTGATGGAGATCTCAGTGAAGCAGCTGTCTTCTTCTTTTGTCACTACAGAAGTGAGTCTTATGTATGCGAGTAAGAAAGAAGAAACATTTGTCCCTTTCTCTTTGTGCAGCTACTAGTAATAAACTGTAAAACTGAACCTATAAACATAAAATTCCTACAACCTCAAACCTGAGTTTATCCAGTATTCCCAGCTCAACTACCTAGATGACCACTGCAACTAAAAACTGAAAAGCAATGAATTAAACTTAAAAATGATAGCATAATTCTTTAATTTCTTTCTTAACTCGGTATTCTCAAAATTTGTCTTCTGCTAAAAAGAAGACACAGCCTTAACATTACTATAATTGTAGCTGAAAATAATTAAAATTTGCTCTACTTTAAATTTGCCACATTTTCATAATGTTAAATTATAAAGAGGAAAGCCAAAACCCAAGCAGAAAGCTATAGAAATATAGTGAACTACAAATTTGTCATGAAGTCAAGTATCACACATAAAGTAGCCCATACCTCAACTATTTCAGAGTTGGCAAACTAAATTAGAGTATGGAGAGACTTCCAAATCAACATCATGACCAATTAGATCTGAGAATACTATGAACCTGATGCTAGTCCCTGTAATCAGGGGAAGGAAAAAAAACTTCAAAACACACCTGCAATGCAGATCAAGGTGAAAGGCTGCCCAGACTAGTTTTTTTTTGTGAATGGGACTCACTTCTTGCCTGCTAGTGATCTTTAATATGAAAAGCTTCAATACTTTTATGGGAATTTTAATTGCTTAAATTACTCAACTGTATATCATTAGAATAAATACAATACTTGGAATATCCAAATACTTTGGAACTTAGAAAAATAAATGGAAATCTGAGAATGGGGAGATTTCAAAGCCATATATGCTTGGTAAGTCACATATGCTTTTTTGTCAGCTCTGCGTAGTGTCAAGTATTAGCGAGAAAAGTTTTCCTGAAAATTATATAAAGTGCATGCCTTGCTTCTGCAGTCCTCACTTACAAAAACATGTTAATGCCCTGCTTGAATAAATAAGATTGTTCACATTAACATATACTGCAGTATTTGACTTCACAGCAACTCTCAAATTTTCTTAACGTGTTTCTTTAATGGGGGAAAAAATTCTTAATATTCACCTTGTAAGTTAGAGAGCAATGAATTACATATTGGTTCCCGAACTGTGAATGCACAGATCAGGTCTATGAGTTCAGGCTTACAAATACGTCATTTAAATTGTTTGACTTCCAAGTCAAATCAAAGTTTGACATCTGAGTGTGTTACAAATTTGGAAGGGACTTATAATCTAAATAGAAATGCAAAGCTGTTTTATTTTAACGGTAATCTTCCTCTCTCCCTCCCTTCCTCTCTCCCTTCCTTCATTTCTCTCTCTCTCTGTCTTTTTTCTTTCCCTCCCTTCCTTCCTTCCTTCCTTCCTTCCTTCCTTCCTTCCTTCCTTCCTTCCTTCCTTCCTTCCTTCCTTCCTTCCTTCCCACTGCTAAAACTTTTGAGAATTTATGCTTTATGTAAATACTCATTTTATCACATTTCTTGATTCTGTTAATTGAAAGGGAATGTAATAATTTTTGAGGATTTAAATGTTTTGAAATATTGTACATATGTTAGAAGTGTCTCAGGAAGTTATCCTGTCTGAAGAGTCTGAAAATTGTAAAAGGAAATTTAAAACTATGTCACAAATGTGTATGTATGGAGCATATGTATGTGTCCTTTTCCATGTCAATAAAATGTCAGTAAAGAGGAGTATTTATATATTCTGTCCATCATTATTACTGTATTTCATCTTCACAGAACAAAATATGCCTTTTCTTCATCAACAAACAGTTTCAAATTATGAAAAATACAGCATTCCATTTTTAGACACTGTCCCCACCACAAAGAATTTTATTTAGCTGTGTGGTCACCTGTTCAGAGTCTGTAGGAGTGGAAACATTGATTTCACTCGAGAAATAAACCACTTTAACAGAATCCAGCTATTGTGCTTTTCAAGAATGATTGTGTTTGGCTTAGTTCTCTGACTAGTATCCATCAGAGAGACGTGTCGCTTTTGCACAGAACATGGTAAAGTTGTAACCACGTGTACTTGGGTGGGTTTTCTGCAATAGTTTATACACTGTCTTCATTCTTCAAGGCATTCTACACTTAGAAAATCAGCATAGTGTAATCATCTTGTGTTCTTTTTTTACTTCCTTCTGTACGTGAGTCCTTTCTATACAGAGGAAGGTCAATAGAGCCAGTGCCTATTCAAGATTATTTTTATTCTATATAAGATGTCCCCACATAAGTGTAACTATGCTATAAACTTGTAATATTGATACATGCATTTTTGCAGTCATGTGTTACCCATAATACAGAGTTGTAAGCAGAAAATGTGTTTATGTGTTAAAGAACATTCCTGCTATGCTCAGTGACCTGTTTGTGGCTTTAAATGTCCGCATCTTGTGTGGCTTTGTGTGGTTTTTAATAATCCTCCTGACATATAAATTATTACTATAAATATTCTGATTTATAGTTGAAATCAGTGGGATTAGGATTTCACCATAACAGTATAATAATTTGCTTTAGGAATGCAAATTACTGTTACAAACTTTACCAAGTCTCTACTGGTCTAATAGAAGTATTTTAGTGATTTTTAGTTTAAGCCTTCACTAACAGTGGTGCTTCAAGTAGAATTAAAACATTTGTTTCGTACTTTAATAACTAATGGAATTTCTCCATGTGGCACCATAATTATTCTTAGATGATAGAATTATTCCTTTTTAAGTGAAATATTGAAAAATATTGACTGAACAATAATGAAAAATACTCCTCCATGTGCTTGCTTTGGGAGTTCCTTGAAACTAAACCCTCTATACACACCCCCGGTAACTTATAGACACACTTTTTGTGTGCGAACACCTCCAGATAACTGAGCTTAGAAATATAAAAAGTAAATATGAAGATCGATCTGTGCTAAGCTAAATAATTTTGAGTTACTAAAATATTATCTGATGTAGTCAGTGTTTGTCTTTTTTTTTCTTTTTCAGAGAAAGCAAAATGCATAAATGATTGCAAGTGCTTATCATTTACTTTACCTCGATTGTCCCCCGTCCTGTGGTAAGGCAATAAGGCTTAGTTACCAGGATCTAATCTGGTCAGAAGAAACTTCAAGTTCAGGGAAGCATTTTAAGGAACATTGGGCCTAGATGTGAATGTATTGCACAGCAGCTCTTGGTAGTTTTATTTGATATATAGGGCTAAGAAGAGAGGATAATTTATAGAAGAATTGTGACACTCAGCAATATTACATTTCTAAGCTTTGAAGTGACACAGCTTGTAACATTCAATATTTCTGGTTCTGTCAAAGCCAAAAATTAGTTCTTGGATACGTAACTAGAAGAGGGGTAATTTTCATTTCTAAGTAGCTAAAAAATGTCTTTGTATATACTGTATATATTATCATTTAAGTTAGGTATAAGATATACAAAAATTTATTAAGGCCTATGTCTGAATGTTGTGCATTTTGAAAATTCAAGAACAATTTTGAAGGGGGGGCTGAAAACATTCACCTTTCATTTCAAGGAAACAGAATAGATAATAATAGGTAAAAAAGCAGGTTAAGATTGTCAAGGATGAATGTCAAATACATTTGTCAAATTACTAAGCATACAATGGGTCACAGCTTCCACATATATATACTCATTATAGATGTGTGTAGCTGCTTAAGTGTACCTATTAATTGCAAACACTGAATTCAATCTGCCCTTTTTTTACAGGGCCTTCATATATGCATATGACTGAAATAATCTTATAAAGATAAGATTAAATCTAAGAAATTGAAAACAAATGGTTTAACTCTTTGAGAGACAGAAGATGAAAATATTTGATTTTTAGAAACTGAAAAGAGGGTAGATACACAGTAGAACATTCGAAAATATTTCCAGGAATGAAAGTACATTTCATACACAAAACTTTTGTTTTTCTGTTTTCCCTTTCAGATAGTCACATCCTTATTTTAATTAACTTGCTCATATAAATACAGCAGGATTGTTGTATTTTTTTAAATAACTCTTTACTGAATATGTCAACAAGATAATATATAGTGTATAGTGAGGTTTTGAAGTTAACAATGCGTGCAACATGGCAGATTGCAGAAAACAGATAATGCAAACTTCAAACCATCTATTTTTCCATGTTAAAGATAGAAAGTATACCAAACACATAACAGAATCAAGTGTGCATGTCTCAGGTAAAATCAATTTTATAAAAGATCACCTTCAAATATTTGGGCACAAGTGATGACAACAATTTTTTTAGTAGCTTATCTGTTTCTGAGACGATCAGAATTCAGCTCTTGTGAGGCACATTTCCACAGAGCCCCAGTATCATAGTTTGCCAAATCTCTTTTGTACTGGTTTTCCAGATGGACTACCAGCCAGCATCCTTTTAAAGAGCAAGACATTCTCTGCTGTACAAAAGTTTAATGCCAAATGCTTCAATATTGCCTGTAGTATCACCTGGGATACAAAGTGCCCTGTTCAGTAGAGTTCAGGGAAGGAGTGATCATCAGCTTCTTAGGATTATCCTTGTGTTTAAAAGAGAGCATCAGGCAGGATTTGTTGAGGCTCAGAGCCAGTAACTTTTGGTTTTGGCACTCATTTCTGTTTTGTTTTTCCACTGAGCTGGAAAGATAGGTTATGAGTAAAACCATTATTCTCATGTTCTAAAGAAAAAACTTTAATATCTCCATGTTATAATTTAAGGTGAAAAGTACTATAAATGGAGAATTCAATGGGAATTAACCACTTCACTGTCAAAAGCTGAGACTGAAATTTCACTGCAATGTCATTAATAAAGTGCCTTATGTAGACCCTTAAAACCATAACAACAATACAATATGCATAAAGTTCTTTTGCTTGCAACATTAAAATTGATACATATCTCAGAGGGAGAAATTTTCTCTCACAAAAAGAGAAAATGATTGAGAGAAAAATAGAGTTGAACTACGCTAGTAGCAAACAGCATATGCTGCTTCGTTTTTCTGTTTTACTTGACATCCATTTTAGTCCTTTATTGGCTTACAGGGAAAACTGCTAATATCTGTTCAGTCCAAAGTATACCAATCCCTAAATATTCTTACGAAGAAATTAAATAATAATGTCTCCAATAAGAACCTGTTAACACAAAGTCCATGCATTCATCAGGCGTTTGTTTCTGCCAGCAAGCTACATGCAAGGAACACCTCTTATAGTGACAGAATCTGTGAAAATGGGGACCACCTGTTTGTACATAAATAGGTCTTCAGAAGGAATCCAAGCACTGGACACAGCAGTGTTGTCATAATTTCACTTTAACATAATTTCACTTAAACTCTTATTTTATTCCACTCACAAATCTTTTTCTGTACATTTATGTCAGCTATTAGCAGTATACAATGGAAGATGGGTAAGACTGTGTCTGTAAACCACTCGTTTGCCCCTCGGTCCAATGAACCTGTTCAAATCAGGACCTGGAAGTGAACATTTCGCATAAGTTGTATATGCACACATTTGGGACTTTTGCTCTATAACATCTAGTTAGAATCTGTGGTCAGATATTTGTACGAAGTGAAGATGACCCCATTTTTATGAAGCCCAGGGAAAAAGCTACTAATCATAAACTTTACATTGCCAAAAGATCATTGTCCATTTTTAACTCTACTTTTTTTTCCAAATACTTTACCTAGTGAAAATTGCCTATTACGTACGTATCTTATCTAGGTGTGACTTGAAATTAAGTCTTAGCTGTTTGTGTGACTGGCATTTGAAAAGTCCCAAACTCTGTTGTAGGTTGAAATACATTAACTCTTTTGCAGCTGGATAGCAATTAGAATTGGGATAAACATTCTTCAAATGAAACATATGACCTTTCATTTGACTACAACTGTGAATTTGTTCAGATAATACTCCCAGCTCTATCCACAAATTTTGGTATAAGTGGCTTGCTACTTTTTTTCAGAAGAGTACTTATAGAAAAGAAATTTTGTCAGAATCCCATATAAATATATATATATATTCTTCTTCATACTGAAAAGAAGCATAAACTATGCTATCTTTAATATCATTTTGATTTTTGATCTAGATAAGCGAGTAATAGTCCACAGACAGTTATATATACATTTCATCATCCGAGATCAAAACGAACAGTTTGTGAATGCCTTCTGTTTTCCCCCTGTTAGGACAGTAACCACATTTGTTATCAGTTTGGACTTCTGGATCATTCACCTGCAGTACGGCTGAACTCCCTGAATAAGTCATTTCCAACAAATAAGGCGCCTAGCTCATCATGAAACTATGGTATCCTGAGGCCTAGAACAGAAGATGTTCATCAAGGACAAAGATTCCTCCAGCATCAGTCATTGAAGTACAAAATTCTAGTAAGCACGTACTTTCAAAGGATGCCTTTTGAAAGCAAACATACAGCTAGTTATTTCAGTGAAATTAAATACTACATCAACACCCAATGGGAATCTCTGGCTCTACTTAATTTCAAACAAACTCCAGCATGCAATGGAAGCGTGCAGAAGCACAACTACTTGCTGCTTGTCTTGTGGGCTTTGGCACCTAAAACATATTAAACAAACAAAACAAAGGTATCAACCTTCTCATCATAATCTTCAGTAAATAGGTCACAGAAGAAAAACACTTTGCATAGACATTTCTACCTAGAATTACACCATTTGAAATCATATGGCAGCCTTTTATTCAGCAAAATTTCAGTGACTCTACTATTACAGTAGCCACACAGGTTGCCTAAAATACCTGTTATCGCTGGAGAAAATAGCAAATATACAGAATATAGAGTGGAATTTCAAAACGTGATTATAAAAGGCGTTGGGGGGAGGATGTGTTTCCTTATACAATGATTGTACTTTGCAATCAATCATAATGGATTCATTTTGTCATTGCAGAAAATGAGTGTTATCGTGCAATTTGAATTTCAGAAACTCCATACTCATAGACTGCTGGGTTTCAAGAATGGGTGAAATGAGCAAAGGAAAGGATTAAAACCCTCTCTCCCAACATAAGCAGCAGTGAAAAGCCTAAGCATTCCACAGTGAAAGTGCTTCAGCCTTTACTTCCAATCTGCTTCTAACAACTTCTCCTTGTCCCTAGTTTGTCACTGTAAAATGTTTCCTCTTTGGTTCCCTACTCCTTCAGGAAATTTTTGTCTCTCTCTTTTTTTTTTTCTCCTTGTTGTGAACTTTTGCTTGTCCCCACGCTTAGGAGAAAGTGAGCTGCATTAAAAAACAAACAAACTGAAAGAAAGGAAGAATTAGATTCCACCACTGAGCTGGCAAGAAATCCAGAGTTCTTGGCAGTCACAAAGTCAATGGAATGGCTGGAACATTATATAATTTTGAGAGCAGCATCATGGTTTTAATACAAGCATGATGTTTCGCATACTGCATGTAAACCTCAAGGACTCAGAAGGTATTCCAGCTAAAGAATTTGACGGAATAAAAAATCAAATTCTAAGCCCACCTACTGCTTATAAAGCACAGATCACTGTGGAAAAATTCCAAAAGCTTAAATAAAAAAAAAGGGTAATTCAGAGGGACAGTGTGTACTTGTGTTCTCAGAATTCCTCAGCTAATCAAATGCTTCGTTAATGTCCGCCTCTGTATACTTGAATGGGAAGAAAAGGGGGGGAAAAATCAACCAACAACCAGGATTTATACACAATTTTCCCTGCTAAACATATTTGAGTTCATATAGGCCTGGAGGCCTTTTCAATAATAAATAATTTTTTTAAGATCTTTCTAACTTGTTTTCTCTGTTTGTTTGTCTTATTTTTCCTACTTCTCCATACTGAACATAACTCAGACCTCTAAATAAAACAGGACTTCAACCATAAAAGTCAATAGCAATCTTTCCATTGGTATAATATTTTGCATCACGTTTTTAGCAATATACACTTTTAGATTTCAAATTCTACGTGAATACTGCAGAGCTGGGAGCACTCAGAATTTCCCTCATTCAGGTTTTACCTGAACATGCTGTGTCAACAAATGCTGCTCTATTAAAGAGAGGTGCAACTTAATGACAGCTATCTGTTACATACTGATAACCTTCATCTCCCACTGAGAAGGGTCAGAGAATGCCTAAAGCTTCTTAATCATAATGAAAAGAACAGTTTCTATCATAAAGGTATATAGTATTGGGGGACATTTTCAGAGTAGCTTTTGGAAATTGGAAGCAAGGTCACTTCGAGTTTGACACAGAGCCCTGTCTACCTTTCCTATTCCTAATATATTGGGAGAAAACTAATCAACCAAGTAGCCTTTTTGGTAGCACTCAGAACTCCAGCTTTCAGTGGGAGGTAGGAAATGCAGAACTGACAAAGGGGAACAGAAGTATCTCCAGTTGTTTGAAGCTCAACAGCAACTGCCGGATTCAAGTCAGGAGGTTTTCACCCTTTTTTCTGAATTGCTTTTGTCCGTTCCTAGTGACCCTGTTTTAATATGCACTTATTTTCCTGTACTACAGGACACCTAGAAACTTAACATCCCTCAGACAGCTTCGACAGCAAAGTGGTTAATGTTTGAAGAATGAGTCATTCTTTCCTTTGCCATGACATTGGGTTCTTATTGTACAACCCTGTACAGTACTTAGCAATATTTTTTAAAGATTTAAAAAGCAAAGAGTTACAAAACCATTTGCAATTAACTTGAAATAGAAAAGATAGCACTTTTTTTTAAATCCCATTATATAGTACACCGTATAAATTACAGAGTATTCAAATGCATAAATGCATCTGTGTAACATTTATCAAATGTAATTTTTTCATTGTTGTTGGGGGGTTATTTTTTCCAGAGTTTTTTTTCTCTTTGTCCTAGACACCCCCGTCTCCCCTCACTATCACGTATGACAGTGCTCCAGGTCTGAGACATTGCTGTTGCAGTATCGCATGTTATTGGGGATGTGGCAGTCTGTGTAGTTAATGCCCCCGTTTGGGGTATAAATGGGCTGCAGTCTGAAATCTCCTTTAAGGAGCTGATCATTATTTAAGGAGACAATCTGGAAGCTGGTTTCCGTCATCTCCAGGATGGAGTTGTCCTTCTTGGTCCCTGCCTCGCAGTAGTCATCTTTCCGACGGCCCCGGTTGTATTTCCACTTCTGGGAGGTGTAACGCCCTTTTTTGTGCATATGCCAGCAAAAAATACTGAGCAAGACCACGAGGACAAATATCACTGCACCCCCAATCAACCCGGCCAGCAGAAATGGGGAGCCCAGGTTCTGAGAAGTCGTCTGCTCATGGCTGGAGGGGATGTTGCTGCCATTGCTCAAAAAGGAAGCCTTGGTTGTGGCTTCTGAACAGACAGTGTCTTCTCCAGTTCGGTAACTGTTGTAAGTATCCAGTGGAACCAAACAAATCCGATAGGTGGATTTGGGCTCCAGATTTACCAAGCTTAAGTGTTGCTTTTCACCACTCACTATTCGTTCCTGAACAATTCCTCCTACCAGACTGTGGCCCATTTTAACCCATGTGAGTTTATATGCCATCACGGTAAAGAGAGACATCCAGTTAACTTGGATGCAAGTGTCATTCACAAAATGTATGGAGAGCTGAATCCGTTCGGATATAGGAGGTGTCACTCTTTCTCCGTCCTCCCTGTCAGGCACAGTGGGGAGTGTGGCTATGGTGGGAGTGAGAGGATTGTATTTGCTACTTGGGGGAGGAACTGAAGAGGTGGGAACTAATGTAGTTGGCATGGCTGTAGCTGGGACTGGGGTGATGATATGCGGCAGACCAGGGGTGGTGGTGGGACATGACAACATATTCATGTTGAGCTCCCTGACTGCCATACCTCGGACCTGCTCTGGTCCCTGGCACATAAAACCCCGTACGTTGATGGAAGTGGGAATAAATTTGAGCCATTCAGTGACCCACTTAATACTGCAGTCACACAACCAGGGATTATTCCTTACAGTGAGTTGCCTCAGGCTGTGGAGATTATCAAATACCCCCTTTACCAACATCCGAAGTTGATTGTTGGAAATATCAAGACGTTCCAGCTTGTGGAGGTTTGAAAAGGCTGTAAGTGGTATATGGGTTATCTGGTTGTCCTGCAAGTAGAGCCTTAGCAGATGTGTACCTGGAAGATCAGGAGGAGGGTAGGTCAGTGAATTCCGCACTATTGAGAATTCCTTGAGCTTGGAGAGGTGGCTGAAGGTGCCTTCAGCTATGCCTTTATTAGTAAGAAGATTGCCATCCACAATCAGACGCTCCAGACTTGTAAGATTCTGGAAGGCCAGGTCTGAAATGACAGCAATTCGATTTTCATCTACTCGAAGTTCTTGTAAGTCCACTGGAAGGCCTACTGGTACGCTGCTTAAGTGATTCTTGGACAAGAACAGAAGCTTGAGGCTGATGGCTTCCCGGAATGCCCCATCCTCAACGCCAACAGTGGAGATGGAGTTATCATCCAGATGCAGCTCTTCCAGCTTTAAAAGCTGAGCAAGGGCAGCCCGGGAAATGGTCTGAATGTTGTTTTCCTGCAGGTGAAGAACCCTGACGTTCTTGGGTAGGTTCATGGGGAATTCATCCAATTGATTGCCATACAGGTAGACTGTGTGCACAGACTGGACATTGTGCAACTCTGCAGGAAATCCAGCATTATTAATTTGGTTATTATGGAGGTAGAGGACGGTTACACCCTCCGGTATCCCAAGAGGCACTGAGGTCAAGCTTCGCTCATTACAGTAGACAAAGTTTCGGTCACAGCGGCACACTTTTGGGCAGGCGAAAGTTTTGGACACCTGCATGTAGACCCCCAGGGAAAAGATAAGCCATGATTTCATGAGAACAGCCCAATCTATGGGCCACATTCTAGTCCACGAACCCATTTCTAATTTAAAGAAATAAAGTACCAAAATGTTAAAGAACTAATAACAATAATAAAGCACAGGTAGCAAAATCTCAGGTCATTAAAATTGGCTTCTAGTAATGTCCAGTCATCAGGCCAGTGTCAAAGTCCTGGAGGCTAAGTATAAAATAATCCTTTTATAATTGGCCTACCTCCTACTTTCGACAAGAAAGCCACAGTCTTATTAGCCAGGGTTACAAAGTTTGTTGCCTTCCTCCATGTGTGCTGAAAGAAAGAATAGCTGTGTCTTTGCAGGTCAGCAACAGGTTAGTTTAAAGCTACCAAAAGTTGTCTGTGTTGCTTCGAGGGATAATATTTCCTTTCTCTGAAGTCTTTTGGTGTTACACTCAGCTTTCTGAAGTCAGCAAAGTCCTCATACCAGCTATCTGCCGGATCTGGCCTGCCTGTAAAAGAAAAAAAAAGAAAATAGCATGTAATGTTTAAAAGGGAAGATCAAGCCCATTGGAAGACTATTCTAAGGCTGTGCTCTTTATGGCTTTCTGGAAAAAAAAAATCCATTATTATTAATCATTGTTTAATATTACTGTTAAATAGTCTTGAAATAGATTTGATGCAAAGTCATTGCAGTGATTGAAGGACTTTCAGTGACTTCAGTGAAGGCTAGATCTATCACTTGTGTTTGCGTATTGTACCTCCAGTCTTTGTTCTCTCACAGTCTGTTTCAAATACTAAAACTAAAATATTTTTTAAACCTAAAACTAAACCATATAACTGGAAATTTTTCTCAGATTTTTTTTCTTTTGCACAATCACTGACTTCCATGAATGCTATTCACTGATGCCTGACGGCAGACTCTAGGATGTATTACTTAATCACACTCTATGTTTTTTTTAATTTCCTACCAGACTCTGGAATGTTCTGCTTCTATTTCTGTAATGCCATTATGTATATTCTCCAGCTTAATGCACACTGCCAAATTATTACACCTCCCTCCACAGTGAATTACCTAGTTATGAGGACAGCCTTTTAAATAAGTATGGAAAGCCACAAAATACAAGATACCCTGCTGTAAGGCATATATTTGCTAAAACTATCATCTTGATATTGTTTCTAATGTGAACTGTGCTGTCAACAGACTTGAGAATTAGCTTTCTACTAAATGAAACAGGCTCACATCTGCTAAGTTATTATTTTAGGACATCAGCTCAAACTACAGCAGTTCTATGAGCAGTTCTGGAGAGCACTTTCTTTGAAACCATAAAGGTTAGATAATTTTTTTAATTCTGCTACACAGTTGTCTGTGAATGGCTGTAGAAACAAATTTGCTAGCTTTAGTATAGATGAGTTCTTTGATGTATATTTTCAGCTTTTAAGTGTACTTTTTAACTTCTTCCTTCCCAGCTATTATTTATTATTCAGTTCTATAACAAAACAATCCGACTGTCTAAAGCATACAATGAATGACACTACTGTATTATATGACATTATCTAGTCTTATTATATGTTGTTTCCAGTGACTGAAAAAAAATGCTGCATTTTACAAACTTTAACCTAATGAAGGATATAAACTTTGACAAATACCAAGCATGTGTAGATCTCAGATCTTGAATTGCAGTTACATAAGCACAGTATTTTTCCAGATTTTCATTTTGGGTTGGAAGGGACCTTTAAAGGTCATCTAGTCCGCCCTCTCCTGCAATAAGCTGGGATATGTTCAACTAGATCAGGTTGCTTAGAGCCCTGTCCAACCTGACCTTGAATGTTTCCAGGGATGGGGCATCTGCCACCTCTCTGGGCAACCGGTTCCAGTGTTTCACCTCCCTCATTGTAAAAAAATTTCTTCCTTATATCTAGTCTAAATCTACCCTATGGCAACAGGTCCAAATGTTTGTCCCTGTCTTTCCCGTAGGCCCCCTTTAAGTAGTGGAAGGCTACTATAAGGTCTCCTTGAAGCCTTCTCTTCTCCAGGCTGAACAACCCCAACTCACTCAGCCTGTCCTCATAGCAGAGGTGCTACAGTCCTCTGATCGTTTTTGTGACCCTCCTCTAGATACGTTCCAACAGGTCTATGTCTTTCTTGTTCTGAGGGCTCCAAAGCTGGGGGCAGCACTCCAGGTGGGGTCTCACCAGAGCGGAGTAAAGGGGCAGAATCACCTCCCTTGGTGAATCCCTGCTGGCCACACTTCTTTTGATGCAGCCCAGGATGTGGTTGGCTTTCTATGTTGCCAGAGCACATTGCTCGCTCATGTCCAGCTTTTCATCCATCAGTACACCCAAATTCTTCTCCTCAGGACTGCTGAGAATCCCTTCATCCCCGAGCCTGTCTTGATACTGGGGGTAAATTTTGCTGACCCAGATGAAAACTTAATGGCTGGGATTTCAGGAAAACAGAATTTCAGTGAACAGAAATAATGTTTTAAATTCTTCCCCATTATTTAAGCATTATAAGCACCATCCAGGTAATTCAAAAAGAAATGTAATTTAGGAGTACATGAAAGCTTGTTCTTCTGCTAGAGATGTGCAGTTTATAACATGTCCCAAATGCTGCTTTTGGGAACCCCATGGACTGACAGTGTAGAAAGTCTCTTTAGGAGTCAGACTGTTATAACCCTGCAACCTTGCACTTGTAGATTACTACATTTATTTGGAGCCTCATCAGGTATCAGCCTCAAGGCTAGAGCAGCTGGAGGTAAAAAATGAGACCCTGAAAATTCCTGTAGCTTATTATTATGAATTCAAATGGTAAATGTACATATACTGTTATGCAGCCTATACTGTGTGCTGTCCTTTTCTAGAAACTAAGATTAGCTACCCCACTGTTCAAGTTTTCTCTCTCGCAGGCATATTTCAGTCAAGAGTGGTTTCTTTTCAATTATGTAAGATGACGTGATACTGTAGAGAAACTCTAACAGGATTACATTCTAACATGAGCCTAAGTGTGACAGTTTATCCGCCTTTAATATGGCCTGGCTCCCATCTACATCATACCGCTCTGATCCGTCATGACACCGTCTTTTTAAAATAAGAAAGGATGTGCAGAGCCTCCTCCGAGACGCTCGAGACCACACAGAGTAGTAACAGTGGTTCTCTCACTCCCTTTCCATCATCAGAGGGAGACAGCTGGTGCCTCCTAACGGGGCCAATACCCTTCACTGAGCTCTCTTTCAATCCTAAGTCCGATTGCTGATCGGGTTTTATTCGACCCCTGGGTATGGTAGGAAGCCCAGCTGAGGACGTGCAGCCACAGGCAGCTGCAGCTCCTGATTTGCTGGGAATCTCCTAAGGAAAGAATGTCACATTAAAACTGATTGATGCATTCGCCTTATTCTAAGACTGTGCCCAGGGTACCTCTCGCTTAGGTAAATGTGGCACCTGAATAAAAGATTTCAGTAATGATTCTAACAAATTGGGTCATACACGCAGCACTTATCATTAGATATTACAAATATAAGAGTTTTGACTGGACAGTCACGTATGTGTATCAGCACTTTGGAAGCTGGCACTCTGGAGTTTATTTCCTTTTCATTGTTACATGGATTTTGCCCTTAGAAATCTGTTAAAATTTTCCTATTGTTTTCTTCCTTTATGATAGTGAGAAAGGGAGTCCTTTCATTAATTCCAGTATCATAATCTCCAGCTATCAGTCCTTAATAAACTGATACTACAAAACTCAATATAGAAAATATGCATTGGTAACTACTGTTGACTGTATTAAGTAAGAGCGCAAGGACAAATCTGACGGGATATTTATGACTTCAGGGTTGACCGTCGTGTAGCAGAGGGAAAGAATGAGGAAGCAAGGATACAGCTAAATGTGCTTAAATATTTTTTTGGGGAAAAGCTTTACCTCAGTAGGCTTTTGTGACTGTTTAATAATAATTCATAGTTGGAGTATTTTTCAGCAAATCTCAGGGACCCTAATGCAAAAGTGAGTTTTGTCCCTGTGTTAGAAATCTCTACCCCAAAGACATTAAATAGATTGAAGAGCTGAGCAAGCTGCTTGATATAAAAAAGAAACTCTGTGAAAGAAAAACTTCCTTGACAAATTCCAGAAGGCTGGAAAAGCTGAAACAGTTTGTTCTTTAGCTAATTGCCAAAACTGAAGGCAGGTAGAGCAATTGAGCTTTCTCCCCATCCCTTATATGCTGGCTTCCTAAAGCAAGTTTTCTGTTTTCAATATTCTTACAAGATCTGAACTGAGTTTCTCTGCAAAGGAACTGATCATTTGCAGAAGGAGAATTTTGGAAGCGGAGGAATCAAGGGCACTCAATATCCTTAGCTTTCATGACTTTAAATCTTTGGAATTGACTCATAAACTATAGATGGCAGTGACCTTTCTTATTGTGAAGCTGCAAAGTTCTAAAAACCAATCTAGGAAGAGAGAATGAGGGTAAGGGAATCTGTCACGGTTAACTTTAAAGAAATCCACAAGCAAATACCGCAATAATAGCACATTTGCCCATCATCACTTTGGTCATTTTTGTTTCTATTTCTTTACTCGGTACACTTGATTTCTATTATTTCTCACTATATCCTCCTTGGAGCGCAAGCCACGTCTTCCAAGTGTCTAGGACATTTCCTGTCTTACTGCAGCCAGGATATTAAATCCCATTAGGATTTAAGGAATGATATAATAAAGTTGAGAAAATCACATTGAAATAGATAAGAACATATGCACACTTTTTAGGTGGTCATGTCTGAAAATTTGGCTTAGTGGCCTGAGTTCCTATCATCAATGGAAGTGTTGCCTTTCATATCTTAAGACGAGTTTCTGAGCAACATTTTTATCTCACTGTCTTTTGAAACCTGACTTATTTAAATTCCCTTTTTGGCATGACTAATGCTAGCTGGAGAAGAACAATTCTGGCTTTGTGTACTGAATAAAAATTTCAAATTTGCTTTTGTTCATCCTTGCAATTGAACAGCACCTTTAAGATATTTGATTCAAGGTATTCAAAGGCTGAAACATCTGGCTGCAAGTTGAGAAGGTGAAGGTTTTATTAGCCTTCCCTTCACTGGTCAGAAGCACCCACAGAACTTCAAGCTTCAGTCACCCTGCTATGCATAGCTATGAAATAATTAGCTTCAATAAACAAACATGTTTAAATAATTAATATATTATTAAAATGCTACATACTCATAAATGTGTGGTATCTAGTTAAAAAAGCCCATAACCCATTACAAGTCCAGGTTATGGAACTCTTTCCTACCTTACTGACCAGTATTGCCTCAGTGGCTACGTTTATGGTGCTCAAGAAGCTCCAAAGCTGCCCTCAGGGCCATCCTCCCTGCCTCTCATGCTGCAGTCTTCCAAACATGCAGTAACAGGCACAGCAGTCAAGGTTCCCATGGCTGCCTGAAAACCTATTAATGTTCAGGGGAGATAACGGAGATGCAAGGGAGGAGACAGCATATGGAGCACAGACGGCACGCGGATGCTTACAGCCCTATGTTATAAGCACAGGAGTATTGTTGTGCTCATGAACAAAGGTTGTCTGTCTTCATTAGTCTTCTCATGTTTTATATTAAGGCTATTAATTTTTTAGAGGGAATATAAATAACAACACTGGCTATTCTTTCCTTCAAGGAATCCTGAAAATAATAAAAAAACAGGTCCTAGGAATCCAAGGTTTTTTCTCTGATATTCTAACCACTCAGCACCACTCCTCCTAGCAGTTCATCCATTTATCTGAACCTGAGTGCTATGCAACATAAATTGAAAGGCAAGCAAAACCAAAACCAAATGGTCATATCTACTCATTTCAAAACTACCAGTCAGTGATTCTCATTTAGCACAAAAACATTCAGCATAAATTTTCTTGCCTTTACTGCAGACCAAGGTCATAATCAAGTCATAATCTTTCTCTACATAATTATAATATACAGTAAGTACAAGGCTATTATGTCTGGAATTGAATGACAACCAGAAAACAAATCTAATTCCATTCCTCTGAAACCTAGTACAGAGTTCTTAGTGCTTAACAAAAATGCCATCTGGTAACAAAAATAATTATGGAATAATACTTAACAAAACCCTTTTTTCCACATCAGTAGAGTTCACATCTACACACAAATGACCATCATGCTTTTATTTAACTGATTAAAAGCCTACAATGATGGTTTACTGTACTCATTTCTCTGTAAGTTCCTTGGTTTTGAACTTTGTGTTGAAACTTTAATGTGAGGCTACAACCTCTGCATCAAAGGCACAGAGAAAATGACCCAAAGGAACCAAAATGTTTTTACAGGAATCCCTTTTGCATGCGTGCTGCTGTGGCTGTGTCATAGTTATGGGTGTGTATTATGTTAGAAGAAGAGGTCAGGAGGAAGAAAAAGAGGTGAGGAAGAAGAGGAGAAACCAACCTTGGTACCCTCTTCTCAAGTGAGTAATTATGTCAGGATAATGATCAGTAGCTAGTACTGGAAGAAAATCTTAAAGTGGTTCCATACTGTTACAGACACTATGAAATCTATACAGACAGCTTTGGGAGAGAAAGATATTATTGCCTTTGCAATACTGTTAGCAAAATGATTCAGCAAATGGACACAAATGAACTCTTCTCTCATGTATTCTTTTCTGCTCTGATCAGGACGTTTCTGGCTTTGCCTCACAGTTTGCACTTAAAATCATTCTCAAAAGCTCAGATCGGGCAGCTTGCTGAAAGCAAAAGAAACAGATTTGGATCTGTCTTGGTAGAGGCAGGAGAAAGTTTAGAGAGTACTACATCTTGCAACAATGGTTGTAAAGACGTCATTCTCCATCCTTCTCCCCCTCGCTCTTCTCTAACCTTCCACTCCTACAAGCCTTTTATCTCTTTCCAGATACATTCCTGCAAATTATTAAGTGGACACATATCCCAGAAGGATGCAAGCTTCAGGAAATCCCTTTTTAAAAGGCATGATTCTATAACCAACAAAAGCTTTGTCTTTGGAAATATGGGTCATGTACAGGTTCTTGTCAGCCAACGGGAATCTGACAGAGCCCGATTCCTGACCGCCAGGAGGGGGAGCCAAGGCGGCAGCAAACTTTCCCTCCCCTTCAGAAACAAATAAATGACTGAACACGGGACTCGTTTTCTTCCCACTTTGTCCATCTCCACACACATCCACACACTTCTAGTTCCTCACAAACGTCGGGGATCTCCAGTGATTGCTGGCTTCTTGGACAGTGTCTCTGTTATATGCCTGACAAACTTTTTAAGCAGTATAGCGCCTTGTTTCTGGGAAAATGAATATTTCTATATTCTAACAATAAGCATTATTCCCAGCTTGAATTCTATGTACTTCATGATTCAGGACTGTTTCTTACTTTTGGGTTACTACAAAGTGCCATTATTGCATAGATACGAGATATGCAATAGGGAGGGGGGAAAAGAGAGTTAACAATGGAAAAAAACCAAAGAGTTTTATGAGGGATACAGCTACAGCAGATTTTTCTCCTTTACAGATTAGTAGGCAATGGTGTCAGGTCAAAAGAGAGAACAAACTACAAGACATAATCACTAGAGTCACCACTTTACTCCAGGAGGCAGACTTGAAATAGCTACAAGAACAATGTCATAAAGGCTTCAGGTGGAGCCATGAGTTCAAGGCTGCCATTCATTCCACTGGGCTCTGTGCTGAGCCACACTTCCTACTCAGCTCCTCAAACCTGTCCAGAAGTGGGCATTGAAGTGCCAAAGTTCAGACGTGGAGAATACAACCTGCCTAGACTAACATATCTGCATTCCTGCATTAACTGTAACATTTACTTATGATAGGAGGGACTTATTCTCAAAACTTTATGTTGCATAACTTCATCAAGACTGTATCACTTGTGACAATGAATACACCACTGAGTGCAGAAACATCTGTGTTTCCATTCTGTGACCAAAAAAATCATCCCTGCTCATGCACACAGATACCCTATAGGTTCATACAGTGTTTTGTCATAGTCAATGTATGTCAAGTGATATGTCTATTTTTAGTTATAAAAAACAATATACCTCTTTCAATTTCAGAAATGAAAGACTATAGAACATCTAATGGAAAACATCAAAGAAAAAGCACATTTCCTATTGGAAGCTGCATTAGTGTACGCTGTTGTGCTATCCATCCACATTTATCTTTTGGTTTGTCATATCACCCAGTCCAATCCAAATGCCTGTCCGCATGGATTAACCCTGCTCAGACCTTTGCTATAGATTGTTTTAGCTTCTGGCAGAACCAGAAGGAGAGTTCTAGAAATTAAAAACTGCCACTAAAGACTTCCTGCCTGTGGAGTCCTGAATTCTAATGTAGGAATCATCAAGAACAACTACTTCAACTAATTGTAGCTGTCAGAGTAAAAGGTAACGAGGATACATACGGCAAATTACAAAACAAAATCTTTAATTGCCTGCACAAGCAAGCAGGTAGGATTCCCTCATACAACACAAGGGAGAAGGAAACATGTGGAACTCCACATTTTACCTAATGTGAGCTTCTGAGTTGTACAGGACTTCAAGGCAGCCCAAAGTAATTGATAGCCCAAGCATCTGTTTATAAGGAAATATCCCTACTTTCATTATAAAATTGCTGATTGTTGAAAATTTACTCCAGATGGTGACCATCATGATATTTTCACTCCAGTGGGCAAAGAGGAACAGATGATCACCTCCAGGACTCATATTAAATGGAGTACTGCACCTACCAGCAAAAGGCTATTGGTGTCTTTATTAACCTTCCCCCAAGGCCTAGTCTAATTTTTCACCGGTCTAATGCTGCACTGTTCAAAACTTAACAAATTTGTCAAAAAGTGAGAACAATCTATTTAGTATGGTGGTGAATTATTTCCCTAGTCTTTCATCCCCAAAGAACTAACCTCATGTCTTAGGTGAAATAGTTTTGATGGACCTCATCTACAACTCCATAAACTCAGCAATGTACTATGTGATGATGTACAGCTGGACTAAGAAAGTTGGAAATGGCAAATGAAAATAATCTTACATGAGGAGCTATCTGGAACATTTCAATAAAATGCATTTTCATTAAAATATATTATTTCACTGAAGTCAAAATGCTTCATGGAGATTTGTCAGTTTTGATTATGTTTTCAATAGAAAATGTGCCCGAAGTCCAATGCTTTCTGATCATTTATGACCAGAGGGAGAGAAAAATAGAGGAGGAGTAAAAATTGACGTTTTTACCCAAAAAGGAAAGTTTTGATACAATTTGATTTCAGGAAAGCATTCATAAAATAATGTTTACATTCCACATTTTAAAATGCTGAAAGTTGTGGAATTGTCTCCCTCTGGACAGCTCTACTTAACATGGTAACAGGAAAAAAAAAGATATTCTTTGTTTGCTTTCTTGACCCTTTTCCAGAGGGCTTATATCTTTCTGTGACAAAAACTGGACACGTCTGTTTGAGAAAAACTAATAATACTAAACTAATTTAAAATAATTCCCCTTTTGGAATACAAATGTTCTGTACTGTGTTTAGCATAATGCATTTTGTACTAAGAAAAAATGAAGGCAACCTGCTGTTTCTTTGCAAGCAAATTGGTCCCTACCTATAAATTATTCTACACTGTGAAGCAAACAGTTTGCTTTTATCTAGAGATATGTGGGCAGCCTGGCAAAACGTCTGTGGATAATTTGAAAATGCTGCTTTTAGTGACCTAAGTGACTAAACATTGCTTCTGTGGAGACAACATCTTGACACATTTTAAATGTGTTGCGTGGTGCTACATCACTGATGAGGTTCTGCATGGTGTCACATTACCTTGTGGGGTATCATTCATTTAGGATCTCAGGCAAAAGAGTATGGGCTGCCATGTTCTTATCTTCCCTATTTGTAGCATATGGCCCAGGGAGAAAATATGGCACTAGCCACCCCTCAACCTCTCAGGCACCTTGATATAAATAAAGCTGAAAGTATCATCATATGTTCATCTTTCCAACAAAGCCAGATGGAGATCTCTCCTTCCCCTTTTAATATCACTTAGCATGCTGCTTCTTCACAGTACTAAGTGCTACACCATAAACACTGTTAAGGAGCTCTCAAGAGAGATTAATAAAGTTGTTTGCACCCTAACTGCTTCAGAAAACCTTTCAGGTATGGGGTAGTCACTTACGGGACCACTGAACAAAACATGATCCCCAGCTAGAGAATAAATCTTGCTTATGTGACACAGCTCCCATAACAGGCAAACAGAAGCTTATCAAACAAAATTCTTAAATCATTGCCATCATATAGCCAGTTAACAGAAAAGGGGAAAGATATTAAAATAATGGATGAAAAATGTACAGTTAAGCCTCTGAAATCCCTTTTCAGCTAAATAGCTGAATTATTTATCAACTGTACAATATCTCAGCATCAACGGTGCCTGACAAGGGTCTGGGGATCTGGATTTGTTATCTTTTCCCAGTGATCCAATTACACTTTTCCGTATGCACAGGTGGAGAAAGGGCAATAGCCTCGCTACTCCAGGAATGACACTAGAGCACTTCAGACAGGAAAAACCTTGTGCTCCCACACTTCATGGGAATCAAAAATTTTATTTTACAGCAATATGAAAGCAATACGAAATATAAGTATCCAAGTACAAAAACATCCAGCATGTGATGGCATTCTTTCAAAATCCACTGTTTACCTGGACATCAGTACAACCAGTGATTTCCCTTAGAATACAGAGAGGAAAGAAACAGCAGAGGCAGTAGGGGAGAAGAGTTTGCCAAGGATACAAACCGTTTACAGATCTTATTTGTTTTTCAGTTAATTTTGTTCATGTTTGCCATTTATTATTTGCTCATTTGCATTCAGGTTTCCAGTAACTCTGTATGATAATAACTGCTTTCATTGAGAGAGCCTTCTTGTTCCTTTTCAGTACTGATGGCCAAGTGCATGTCCTAAGAATGTACACATCTGAGGCATAAAAGGATTGAGGAAAAAATGGTAGATGATCATATTGATGAATTTGTTTGGTGCAATGGGGATGGGAACCCCCAAATCGTAATTCTGACAGAGAGCAAACATTTTTGGCATGTTGCTCTGGTTTGGTCCTCCTTTGGTGAAAGGGCACAATGCTACCTTTCCCCAGCAGTCATTCAGATTTCCCATTTAACTTCAAAGTTCTTGGAGAAAGGGAGGCTGCACAGGACTGCACAGAACTTAACGTAGGGCAGATTCAGTTTTATGCACAAGTAGAAATAAGAAAAAGCTAGAAATAGTAAATAGACATTTCTAACCCAATGATTCTCAGCCACGGAATTAAAACCACAAGAAGATCATGAGAGGTCTTAAGGGATCACAAAGTAATAAATAAAGGCAGTGTCAGCCAACAAGAGCACTGCTCCTGCAGGATGAAGGAGCGCAGATTACATGTTCAAACACTGGCTGCAACACTTTACATCAACCAGGGAACTCCTAGCAGCCTTTAATTTCTGGCAGCAGCTCAGTTCCCTGGGGAAGAAAAGACAGAGCAGAAGAAGAAATGGTGTTTACATCTGCAGCTGTGATTAACGTCACTTCTCAGTCTTCCTCCTGCTCTACTCTTTCCTTGAAGGAGCAGAGATGCTGCCGACACAAGGGGTGCACAAAGACAAAGCAGAACCAAATGGACATCGTATTTCCAGAAGCTGGAAATGTAGTGCTCCAGCCAAGTTTTCTTCTGACCCGTGCTGATGGCTGCAGGACAGAATATTCTGTGTGAACAGTTTCACATGCTATATACAGCATTGCGAGTCTTCTGACCATGAGCAGAGGAAAGAGAATATGGTAATGGCAATAATTTTCTCCACAACGCACAGAGTGACAGGAATGAACCTGCCATCTATGTGTGCTTATGAAGAAGCAGCTCGTCGCAGAATATACCCCTGGTATTCTGCTCTAAAATTTCTGTCATATTTCCTCAATAACTACTCTAAAATTTATTATTTTTTTTTAAAGAGCTTATTTCACTTAGGAAGTTCAAAGCCTTCATGTTCAATGAATCCTGACAAAGACAGAACAGAGCACAGAAAGCAATTCAGCTTTGTGTTTCCACTTCACTCCTTTGCCTTTGAGACCCGTGTGAGGTTGCATCAGTGAGATCAAAATTGCCAGCAGGCCCACGAATGACACCTACCAGCAGCAGAGCAAAAAAAACAGTCCTCTACCATTAATGCCTCACAGTGGGTGCAGACAGCCAACAAGAGATTTGTGCACCACTTAAACTCTCCTAATAGCTTTTAAGTGGGTCCTAAGAGGTACAGAAGCCTGGAGTTGGCCTTCAGCCCAAAAGCAAATTCCGTCTGACATGGGTCAAAGCATTTCAGGCAATAGACTCCTTATCAATATGTGTACTTGTGCTACTTTTCAGCACAGTCATAATTGCAAGGAATCACAGCAGTATTCTTATCAGCATTTTGTGCTTATACAAAACTAGACATCTCGAAAGAGTTCAGGAAGGCAGAGAGGCAGTGCACAATAAAACCTGAGAGAGGGCCAGGGGGAGAAATATTCAAAAAAAGAGAGTGAGATAGAGTTTTAAGCTATTCTACAGGCAGCAAAATATGCCTGCTCAAAAATGCAATTATTGTTTTCATCTGTTTGCAGAGTACTCATCTATTCAGGTCACTGCATGAATCAAATAAGAAGACGCTCTTTTAAGTTTTCTGTGTAGACCTCTGGGTACTTTAAATGGACCTCATACGAAGACCTACTAAGGGATTTGGAAGTTTGCTGATGTTTTTTTTGCTTGGACTAAAAACTGAGGTAGGTCTATAACACAAGTATCTTCGTAAGCATGGAGAATGTCGGATCTTGTCCAATGTCTACACCAAAATTTTAGACAGTAGAAGCACAGGTTCTTTACTTACACTTTTTCTAATAAGGTATATATTTATTGTAACCCACTCATGGAGGGTTACATGTTAACTTTACAACCAATCCATAGTATTTTCATCAATTTTTCCTCTTCTAGTCTGTTCTTACCTCTACACAATCCTTTCGTATTGGGGGCTATAAGATAAGGGAACTAAAAAGCAAATCAGCTTTTATGGCCAGGGGAATATTCCTATCGCATACACACATAACAGCAGGAACAGGCACGCACCTTCCTTTTTAATTTCATATTGGATACATACATGCTGATGTGGAGGGATACCTATGGAGCAGATGAGAAAAAAAAACCACAAAATCCTCTGCTTTATGGATAGATGAATGGCAGAAGAACCTATAAGCAGACTGGAAAAACTATTCTGACAATTGGAGTAGCTGCAGATGTTGCTTTGATTACAGAAAGGAAATTTTCTTTCCTTTGTAGAGGCAAAGGAAACCAGAACTACTCCATCTCTGGTTTTGGGCTACTGCATTTGTGTTGTGTTACACAGGATATACAGCCTAGACAACAGAAGTAGCACTGAGGAAGAGAATAAATATGAAGGGGGTCACCTGAGCCTTCACACACACACATGCACACCTTTAGTTTGAATTTGTCAGGAATTTACCAGATATTTCACTCCAGGTCTATCTAGGCATCTCTGACTCATTATAGTAAAGAGCTGACCTTAATTCAAAAAACAAGTGGTGTGAAAAAATAAAGGACAAAAAGTGAAAAAGTTGCAGCTGTTCCAGAGTATAACAGAATTACTGATTCCTAAGAGCTTGAATGAGCTCAGCCCACAGCAGTGGAGTTTGTTTACTGTATAATATTATTTCAGAAATCCTTTCCTTGCTAGTTCAATCAAAATGAACTGCATTTCCTAATACCATACATCCTGAGAGATACTGCCACATGCTCTATCCAAACACAGGCTTAAACTAACCCATCCTGGCAGCAATTATCTTCAAGGCTTTTGAGCCTCTTGGGAGATATTGCCCTCCTCTGTTCCAGTGAAGCAGAAACCCATCTTGTATTCAAGAGAAAAAAAAAGATCTGTTTTCACATTCACTGCAAATATTTTAAATGTTAACCCTCCTTCCCCCAAAAAACTTGCTCAAATCTTCCGTGTAGGGTTTATATGAAGCAGGAAGGCTTGGCAAAGCAATAGTGTTCATTATTATTATTACTAATAGCCAACTATTTTTGAAGCACAGATAAGGACTAAGCACTGAATGTTTCAACACATTCACTGTGGTTGTTCCAGTAACTTTCTGTTCAATTCCTACAAATCGTTGAGCTACACTATAACAGAAGTAAATCTGAGGTGATTTGCATAGGTACCTGTAGCAAATTAATTGTAAATTCACAGGCACCAGTCTTCACCTGGGAAGCTTCTGACTCTCACTGCCTAAACAAGCACTGAATTAGGAAAATTCCCATATGAAAATCCTATTTTTAATAACAAGAGCCACTGAGATTAGTTAAAATTATTAAGATACCTGTTTAAAAACGATAACACAAAGTATTCTTTTTTACAGCAGACAGTGAAGTGAAATTTGCTGCCACAGGTATCTGTGGAGTAGAGAGTTTTGGCAGGTTCAAAAAAAAGATTCCACAATTTCATGGTCTTTAAACAAGTTCCTTTAAAGAGAAGAGGAAGGCATGTACCTTCTAATATGCCTAGTTCCAACATTTCAGGCACTACTGGGGTCACGCAGGGGGAAAATGCATAGCAAAAAGCAACTCCAACAATTTCTTGTCTTTGTTGTAGGAAAACACTGAGCTAGAAGGATCACTGGCCTGTCTCCGTTGGGAGTTTCTTATGTTTTGGTGAGTCAGAACAAGGGACTGAGCACAATGGCGGAAATGTAGGGTGCATGGACCTGTCCATTGCACTTGCAGAGTACTTGAGTCAGAAATTAAGTCCAGTGTGATCCTGTAATGTATCTGATAGCTTAAAAGTCTATGCACAATGCAAATTCTGCATTTTGAAACTGCTAATCATAGAATCACAGAATCATAGAATCATAGAATCATTTGGGTTGGAAGGGACCTTAAAGATCATCGAGTTCCAACACCCCTGCCATGGGCAGGGACATCTCCCACTAGAGCAGGTATTAAACCTAAACTGACCAAGTAATACAATCTTAAGCAATTGTTATTTACTCCTAAGCATTTCAGATGCAATAAAAAAGGAAAAGGGAATCTTCACTGCTCTATTCTGCTTGTCGGGCCAAGTTTTTAAAGTGAGAACAAAAATAAAATGGTAAAACGATGATGCAAAAAATGTGCTTCAAGGGCTACAGTGAGCTCTAGTTCCCTAAATAGCAATGTCCTGCTTTAGCTTTAGAACACTGGAAACTTTGTAGAGTGAAGTAGTGACCACAGAAGGAACTGAAACATATCATCATGTTTTGGACTCCTCTCTTCAGTGACCCCTGAACCTTTCCTGTAGATAAAAATCCAAGCCACAATGTCTGTATATAGATTTGCAGTGCCTTGAAGCTCAGACTGTTTTGAATCTAGGGTTTCAGTCTGAACACAGCTGCAATTTTTATTTCTCTAAGCTTTGCAGAAACACCATTAAATTATTTTTCAATTCCTTTTTTATTTTTTGTATGATATAGATGAGATCTTTCTTCTGTCTCCTGACCAAACTTTTGTGAAAGAGGTCACTAGACCAGCCACTATATGAAGTCTAAATAAAGTCTGTGAACTTGCTAGGTTATGTCTTTTCCTTTTTGACTGCTGGGAAGATTGTCAAACAGAGTCCTTTGTAAGAAGGACTTGCTCACAAGCTCACTTCACCTCCTTTGAGATAAGATATTTTGAAAGAGTCTCATAGAAGAGAACCTAGAGAAGCCATAACTTTTGTTGTGCTTCAATATAAAGAGAGTTTAGCAAAAATTTTAGCACTTTCTAAATTTTATACTTTTGATAAATAAAATTTCAGAATAAATACAGTAAGTAAAAGAAACAAAAGCAGGGGATATCCAAACTTTTGTTTCTTCAGAATTTGCACTGAATTTCATTCCATCACCACCAGTAATACCTCAGCAGCCATCCTGATCAACCTCTCTCCCCTTTTGGTGGATGAACTTTTCAAAAACTTCCACTCCACTCTGCCACTATTACCTAAGTAATAACAATCACATTTAAAAAATTCTTTTCTTCCTAATCAATCACTATTTTCAGCTGTTTGAATGTGCTAAGGTAATGTGTCAAGACCAGAGATGGTCTTGACAGCTCTGGTACTGGCAGTCAGTAAATGCTTGGTAACAGCAAACAAGGCTGGCTTATCTTTTCCTTCTCTAAAAAATGCAGTTACAAATTTATGATCACAAGTAAGAATTTCTTTTCCATGCTGCATTTGCAGTATCTCTGAGAGTCAACTCAGCTTTTGCATCAGCTGCAAGGCCATAGTGAACATGATCTTATAGTGTCAACACAGCCATGAAGGTTCAAACACTGCTTTAGTGCTAAAGGATAATTATACCCCACCATCAGTTGGGCACAGTCACACTTGTCATTGTATACGTCTTGTCATTATTCACCTTCTGATCGCCCTTTCTAATCCAGAGTAGGTCAGTAGTGTCCAGCCATCAGTCATTAGAATGGGTGACGAGTATGGTGAAAAATGAGGTGGCAACTTAAGGCTATTCCTTAGGAGAAGAAGAGTCTGAAATGGTGTGAAGAGGAGGCAGTTGCATATAAGACACTATTATTTCTCTTTCCGGACTCCAGCACCAAACCTTTGATCAATTACTGAGCCAGGAGCAGTCAGACATACCTCTAAAAGAGGGGCTTGGAGAGACTAGTGTCACTCCACTGACAGAAAAAACTCTTCAGTCTCTCTTCTTTGTAGACACTGTTTTTTCTCTGACAAGCTCTTTGGCTGAAAACCACCATACTGTTGGAAGCAATAGATAAAGACAGAAAATGAGACCATTCTCCTAATGCATGGCAAGTAGAAAACCACTGCACCCAGAGAAGCTCTAAATGGTGGTGTTTAACTGCTGAAATAATTTATTTTTCTAGGAAATTCTGTGGTGGCCTGGACAGGCATTAGCAGTGACATTTGCAAGCACTATTCACATCCCTATAATCACAGTCTTGCATCTTTAGAAAGAAAAGCCCAAGTTCTTCTGGAACCACAGGTTCCAGGAGAAGGAGTCATAAAAGAAACGCCAAGTATCTTAAGATTCACAATAAAATCACAACAGGCAAGGTTGAAAGTCAGAACCTATAATCAGGCATAAAAACTGTGGATGTGATTCTTAAACTCAATGTCAGCATTAAGTAAATATGACTGATTAATCCAATTATCCCACCTGGCTTCCCACTTGAACATTTATGACAACTCTACCTCTCCTGAGCATAACAGAAGGTAAAATGAAGCCAAGTGCCTAAAACCAGCATTGTCCATCAAGCTGCATGGGTAGGCTGTCCCAGGTATCTAGCTGCAAAGGTGATGAAAATAAACAAGATAAAGTGTCTTCTGCTGGTGTGTGTTCAACAGGCAAAGAATCAGGGTCTGCGGCAGTACCACAGGCTCCACTGAGCCAGTGTCATGGCAGAAAGAAAGGAAATTTTCCTTTTCTGATACTTTTTTTTAATAAACTTGTCAGGTTCTGGATTTCCCTCCTCAAAATAAGGAGTCAAAAGACCAGGGCTCATACGTACCAGCTTTGTGAAGGTATTTTTCAGCAATACAAGATACAGATAATTATATCCACCCCAGTGCTCATTTACACGTCAGTTTGGGATTTGAGAGCTCTGACCTGGAATGGCCACACCGTCCATGTTTCTGACTAGATGGCTGCCACAGAAGACAGGCTAATTCCCTGGTTTGTTTGTGTGTTATGGGAATGCAGGACTGGGACTGACCTCCTGGGTCACGGAGTCCAGACCCCTGCTATGGCGGGCAGCCCTGTCACTGAAAGTTAATACCTTCGCTAGGAGCTGATGTATGTTCTTCCTGCTGGGAACCCTTTCGTGGCCCTTCCCATTTTCTCCTGGGAGATACGGCTTTGTGCTTCAGCTGCTTTTGTTCCACGGGTTAGCTAACGATCCCTTGCAAAATCATGGCATGACAAGCATTGTTAGTCTCCTCCTGGAATTCAAAGAACATTTTTGGTTTTCAGTTTAGATTGAGAAACTGAGACATCGTGGCTGTGTGTTTTGGGATCAGAAGTGGACTGCATACAGTGTTGTGGCAGAATATAGGAGATCGGAGGTTTTTGCTTGTTCCTCCGAGGAAGCTGCTGTGGCATAGCCAATATCAAACGCATCTCAGACTTTTCCAAGAAATGCAGGATAAGCCCCAGTATGTGGGATGTAAGGGAGTAAGACGGAGGGTTGTAGGATCTTACATAACTGTACTACACTGGGAGGTTATTCTGAGCTTTCTTCAGGAGGTCTTCTTGTATTCTTGGAGCAGCCGAGAATGAGGACAACTCAAAGTGTGTCTTAAGTCTCCCTTGGCGTTTGGGATTGGTGTTGCAACTCTAAAAAAGGCAATGCTAAATCTTCCTCAGAGTTAAATAAAGTTGCTCAAGGGTTGCAAAATGAGATGGGAGCACAAGTAAGATTAAAAGTTACAAGTCCTGTCTCCTAGTCTGCATTCAGTCAATGAAACCACATGTTCTCTCTGCTTAGACATCCAGCTTTGAAGACCCGGCCCTTAACAGCCTGAGGTTTGACTGTTCCAGCTTTGTTATTTCAGTTTGGTTTTTTCCCTTCAGCTTTTACTACCAACCTCAGACAGTCATTCAATGCAAGTACAGGGAAGAAGACTGGTGTCACAGTGGGGAACTCATTTTCATGAGAGCACTTGCAGAAATTCTTTTGTTTACCGAAAGCATGTAAATGGACAGTATGATTTACAAGGTTACAAGAAAACAAGTACACAGCTTCCCCTGATGCTGTGGTTAGAACAGCTTGAAGACTATTGTGCTGTGTGACAGAACAGCACAAACACACGCTGCTGAGAGCCACGGCAACTATTCAAATCCATCTTTGTTTTAAGTACCAACTATTAAAGTGACCATGCTGATTCTACCTTGTCTCTCTGACAGTGGGTGACAAAAGTCCTTTTAGATGCTGAGAAGTTGCGAGTTCGCCTTTTCAGAATTGCAGAGGGGATTTGTGGTTTTTGAACGGCACCGCAGAGCCAAAGCCAAAAAGAATAGCTTCGCATACTGTGTCAACTGTGCACAGCAGAAAGCAAATATAAACCTGGAATACGGTTTATATTGAGAATGAGTTAAAGTGCCTAGATTTTATGACATCCAAATTTTAATGCAGCCTGAATGAGACATGGTAGAATTCATGGCAGTTATTTTACTTCGTAAGCAAAAAATATATCTCTTACGTTGGTAATGCCAGGATATTCCACATAGGCAAACGACCGAATCTCAACAGTATCACATGGAAACTTTGTGCCAAAATTAAATAATCTTTGTGCCTTTTTACCACTTCTTGCATTTCTATTGACACAGGATTGAATGTGCTGTCTTAATCTTCAAACTGAGACAAAAAAAAGTGCAATAGCTAACTGAGAATGTCACCTCTTATTCTGCTCAAGGAGTGCTCTTGATTCAAATATTGTTGTTTTCTAAAATACATTAATTCTTTGGAATTATACAATAAAATATTCTGCAAATTACAGTAATGAGATGGCTTATTATTGAGAGTGTAATTTTTTGCAGTTGGTCACATTAGTCATATTGAAAGCTTCTGGTTTCACGTTCCAAGCTTATAATGATAGATTTTCTGGTAGAAATGTTCACAGAAAGATATGTAAGATGAACTCAACACAGCCGCTTTTCAAAGCCTTCTCAAAACTCACGCAAATGTGCCCAAACACCAAGAAAAAAAAGAATTTGTAGATTTGTAGAGAAATATTTATTTTTCAAAACTGATGCCACAATCTAGTAATGAACATTGAAAATGTGAACATTCTTCCTCTCCTAAAAAAGAAACAAAACATCCACCTATTCTGACCTTCTTTCCAATGTTGTATGTTGTCTATTAGAGTAACATCTAGTCCTGTATGCTTGCTCAATAATATGAGTGTTGTTATTGCTAGCAGAATACACAACAGACTTTATTGTGAATGGTAGTTATTTTATTGCTTAATTTTTAATATTTTTTATAATACTTGAATTCTCATTTTATATTTTTGACAGGGCGATAGGTTTATTTACACTAGGCTGCAAGACTATGTGCTTTATTTCAAGAGAAGCCAGAAATCTCTAAAATTGATAAAAGAAGATAGTCTATAATAAAAATACAGTTTTCAGAAACTAGTACAAAATCACGGTCACGGACTCCTTTCCCATGTATGAAGCTTCATGGCTCTGATTCTATTCTACTGCCTTTGAAGTCAATGGAAAATTTCCCATTAGTCTCAGTTGGCCCTTTGTTTTATTTTCAGAAGTATTTTTTAAAGTTTCCCATTTCCAAGTTCCCATGATTTAACCTTGGGCGTGATCTTGAAAGAATTTTTATACACATGAGAAGAGAGTTACTGAAGTCAATGAGCCTGGAGGGCTGGACGCAACATCACCACTTATAGTGCCATATTCTGTCAACCACATGGAATGCCAATCACATCGCTTGATTTCTCC
The DNA here is from genome assembly GCA_026546715.1 of Gallinago undulata. Lineage (NCBI taxonomy): Eukaryota > Metazoa > Chordata > Aves > Charadriiformes > Scolopacidae > Gallinago > Gallinago undulata. The sequence goes on along the minus strand of JAOTQQ010000041.1, from coordinate 44,120,918 downwards.
ATCCCACTTTATAATTCAAGATATGCAGCTCTGCAGCTTATGCAATAGTTACACTGCTAACAATGGCAGCTCACTAGAAAAACACAGTTAATACTTAGTGGAATGACAAGGACATAAAACGGTAAGAGAGTGCTTTCAGTACACTAGGAAAAAAAAGCAAAAAGGCAATTTTCTCCAAGTTTCTTGGGGCTGTTCTGAATGACATTAAGTATAGCAGGCTCGAGAGCAATATTTTGACAAAAGTATCTGAAACTTTGTTTTACAGAAAGTCAGTTGATTCAGGCATGCAATTATTGCTGCATCAAGGGATTTTTTTAAAGACCTAAATAACAAACAAGATAATGGGCTCCATAAGTTTCGTACGATATTTAAGCATCTAACTCACTTTTCAAAATGAAAGTTTATCCCAAAGTTTCATCTGGTCGTGCAACGCACCATCAGGCACTCTGTACTAGCAACCATGGTTTGATTTAATTTGAAGTAAAGATAAAAACACCACTGCATGTTACAACAGCTTTGCTAATCATCAGCAGCCCAAACTTTAACTTATTCCAGGCACTGTTCTTTTTTACTTAATCCTCATATCTCTCTACAAAATCAATACTATTTTATTTGCTGTCAGTTAAATTTTCTGAAGCGCTTTTTCTTCTTCTTCTTCTTCCTCCCCCTCCCCACCCATCTTAACAAAGGTGTCATTAGTACCAGTGAAATGCTGAGGAAGAACCCAACCAGAACCAAGTACTGGATAATTCTTTCCTCTCTTCTGTAAATACAAACTAGTTTCACAGAGACACACACACACGCCTGTATTTCCACCATTTCTTTCTCTTTCTTCTGAGCATCTGTTCTACATTTCTTCTCCCTCATCTCCCTGCTCCCCAAGTGGAAGCCCAGTCCACCCCGGAGGCTTCTGCAGATTTCAGCAAGGATAGGCTGGCTTCTGATTGCTGTTCTCTCCCTCCCTCCAGTGACTTACATAAATTAAATGGTATCGGATTTTTGAGAGGACTGAATTTGGTTGGAAATGGAATACTTCTTTGATTCTTAATTGTTAAAAACAGAATTTCTAAATTTTCTCTCTCTTAAATACCAAAGTAATTAAGCCTCCAGCATCTCAAACTAAGTTGCCCTTTTTTGTGGGCTGAACTTTTTTCTTTTAGTGCGCTGGTATTTTTCCAAAATGGCATCGATGACCATAGAAAATAAATCCATTTTTCTTGCAAGAGGTCTTCTGTGCTAAATAATGGATTTAAGGATGTCCAGGCTCTGCCCATTAGAGATAATAAGAACACTGAGCACTACAATAAATGTACTTTTCTGCTAAAATTCTCTCAAGTATAGTAGAAACATTAAATAATGAAGCTCCAGTCCAATAGAAAAACAGCAAATGGATAATTAAGAAAACAATGAACATTAAAAAACCTATAAAAACCCAGACACACACTAGGCCAGTTCATTAAGTTCAGTCTAACTTGATTTCAGCTGTAACTATAATAATATCCAGCAGACACCCCCCCGCTGAGAGCCGAATGTGCAAAGAATCTCTTGACCTACTGGTTTTAATAAAACACTTATTTCAAATGCTGCTTTTTAATTAAATGTCTGGATTTGGGGATGCTAGGTACCAAAGAAGGAGTACTAGATACCCAGGAAGTAGGCACCACATGACTGAATATATTTGCTTATAATAAATTGAATAAAGAAATTATGAAAATTACTATTAAACATTGGTAAGTGACAATTTATTTCAAAAAGACTGCAGAAGAAGAGTTCAAGAATCAGGAATAAAAAAGTGGTCAAGGACTCAAAAAGCATAGAAAAGCACATCTTGAAACATCCCCTATGGTTAAAAATAGAATATTTACGAGCATATGTACCCACACAACCATTGGGACCAATGCAAAAATACGTAAAACAGAGAAAATTAATTCAGTATCTAACCGGAACAGACAAATTCTGGATATAAAACATAAACTTGTGATAAGAGTCCTGGATTACCTAATACATTACTACCTCTATGGGTTCAAAGAGATTAAATACATTTCTTGATTGTGCCATATTTGTTTCAGGGTTTTGATGGCCTCCTATGGGAGAAGAAAAAATATTTGTCCACTTTCCTTGAATAATTTTGGGTTTGGGACATTCTCCTCTACTGGCTGCTGGACCACCCTTGCAAAGGGGAGAGGGAGTGGATGCACCTTCCCTTCTTTTCCCTGGCACTGTTCTCCCACGTTCCCAGCAGCAGCCCAATATTTCAAGCACACACTCGGTACAGCTGAAAAAACATGCTTTGAGTTAAACTGATTGCCAGGTTTGAGTTAAAATAAAATGTTTTCTCACTCCCAATTGTTTTTGGAGAGAGGGCACTATTTGTTGTACTATCGAGTATGGGTAGTGTTCCACTTTCTACACTTACATGGGGGCTCACACGGGGAGTTCCCTTTAAGAAATTCACTTGCTCTTACTTGTGAATCCTATGTTATTCCTATTGCTAGAATTCTTTTGACTTTTCATCTTAAACTGGGCTTTAAAACATTTTCAGGTCTGTAGCATATGATAGTAGACAAAGCAAGTGATGTGAAAGATTGCAAGGCTCCTTCCAATATTCTTCTACCAACACTAAGGGTACTGGTGCAGAATCAGTATTCTCTTCACGTACCAGGCATACAATGCTGCCACAAAGGGTTTGCAAATCCCAGTTTCTCAGATGCTCTATGCTCAGATGATCTCTGCTCTGTGACAATGCCCGCTCTGTTGCTTTAAGGTAGCTCTGGTACTTGCAAAATTTAGAGGCGCTTTGGATTGCTCTAACCCCTTTCTGGCTGGTAGCAGCCTCTGCACAGCCATATGCCATCTGAGATCAATGGTAAGCAGATGCCAAGGGGTTGCCTCTGGGAAACGGTTGGCTCTGGCCCATCGGACCCCAGGGTAACCTATTTTTCTGGCCAGGCTAGTGATGGAATTGTCAACTGGGAATAAGCAGTACTACCTATTTTCCTACTTTGTTCTGCCAGAGCAACGCTGGACTACAAGACAAGCTCTGAATGTTTCTCTAGAGGGTAAGCAATAAATACACCAAAACTTGGTGAAGCGTTTAGGCTTTTGCATATGAAGAACCACTCAAAGGATGCTACGTAGGTGTCTAGAAATTAATCTTGATGACCATGCAGACTATTTCCCTGTGGAGAATGAAGAAGGAGCTTTCTTTCACCCTACTTTTTTTTTTTTTTTTTTTTTTTTTCCATAAGAGCAGATGATGGGACTACTGCTGAGGGTACCTGGGCTTTGGTTCATGTGAGTCCCCTAGGAGGGACGATGCACTACTGACAGCTTCTTCCTAGCCCATGAAGCTCGCTGGGTGAGATTTACTCTCATCATTTGGCCGCTGAGACTCTAGTTGTTCAGTTGCTAGAGCCATCCAGGAGATCCTATCTCACTTGCTTCACTGACAGTGTGAGCAGAACAGGACAAGGCTATACGTCAGATTCGGGGGTTTATAGGAAGGGCTCAAGTATGTCACCAGTTTCAGTGATGGGGTGCTCAGCACACCTACCTCCTTTTGGACTAATGCAGAGGAAAAGATGTATATCTGTGAAGACTTTGGCCAACTATTGTGGCCATTGTCAAAAATGAAGGATGTTCCCAGAACATTTCCAGCAGCTTCTGATAATTGGAAGAAGTGTAGTCTGTACTTTGTGAGTCTATAGTCAGTGTTCTCAGACAAGCAAGAGAACAGAAATGACAATGTTTAACACTTTGCATTACAAGCAAAACTGAATCGTTTGGGACAAAGCCATAGTGCTCTGACTAATATCAGATTTCTGCTGTAAATAGTATAGACGTGAAGGTTTTTGAAAGAAGAGCTCACAGTAATCTTCTGTAAAAGAACTGATAGCCAACCTAAATATAGAATTTGCAATTAGCTTCCATTATAATTATTGAATCAAAACCCAGATGGGAATAACAGACATAAAACCCAAAATTTTCTAATCTATTTAAGAAAAATTTAGAGGCGACTAGTACTAAGACAGCATTCTGAAAAGAACTGTTTGAAAATTTTAATGAAGTTAATAAAGTTCCCCATTTTCAATCATATAATCATAATAATGTTAACATGAGTGGTTTCTAAATGCCAAATTATTATTCCTACCATTTAGAGACTGTGGTTATATAGAGAAAATAAGATTTTAATGTCAGAAAGGATTGTCAAAAATTAATGAAGCTTAGGGGTATGGCAGTCAAGCCCTGAGTGAGATCCGGAAGTTTTTCAGACTAAGAGCTGTCAGCAGTGCATGCATCACAGTTACACTTGCTTTTAAATGTAAAAAGGCACATAAATCATGTTGTAAACATGAACAAATCACCAAAAATTTCCATAGGGTAGATAAATACTATAGACAAACTAGTTGAAGCAGAAAAATGAAGAACTGTATTTTGGAGACTGAGCAACCACAGTTAGTTTGATTTCTAATAGGATATTAGATGCTTAGTGCTAGACTGGTACTTATTTTTCAGCAGTGCATATTTTCTGGTGGAATATCCTGAATAAATATTGAAAAAGTTTTTACTGTACTGCTCTATCATTAGGTTTTTAATTGTAAACTGAATTTACAGAGTATTTAGACATAGGTGATGTTTTCATCAGCAAATCAGCACCTTCTTACTGCTGACCTGGGACTACATGACTCTGAGGATTAATTCCAACCAGTCTCACACTTTTTTGTAATCAGCCACTTCACCTCCTCTTGGGCAGGTTCCCCCAGCCCACCCTGGCTCTCTGGAGCCAGTAAGGGAGAATAGGTGGATCGGGATGCATGCAGGTGTGGATTCAGTCTTCCTTCTGGGCATATATTCTAGCCAAAAGGTGCCATAGCCATGTTCATACAGCCAGTTCTGGGCCTCAATAACAAACTGGTTTTAACTAAGTCAGTCTAAAAAATATATAATATTTAAAAATTATTTTTAAATCCTATTTTCGTAAGGCTGAAGTGCCTTGGAAAATCTCAATAATTCTATTTGTCATTACTATTAAACATATTTAATAATTATAAAATTCACCACAGTTCTCTATCTCATCTTTTTGAGGGAGAAATAGAAAATAATCAGGATTTATGCAAGGACAGTGCATATTTGCCCCAAAGCAGTAGGGGTCAAATGCAATTAGCCCTGGCTTCCACATCAAAGTAAGTCAGACAGATCTATAATAGTTTCTGCATGACCTCCTCCTAGTTTCAGCCTATAAACATTTAGATTGGAAATACTGTCCTGAAAAGAATACAGATTACAGACACGGTATTAAAATAATATAATTATGAGGAATTATTTGGTTGAAAAAACAAATTTGTTTGGAAACAGAATACAAGAATACAACTTTGGCATATTATTTCAAGTGAAATCTCAGCTGGACCCAAAGGTTTTTGCCAGCTGATGGCAGTTCTGTATGAAATAAGTAAATAGATTCCAGCAGTTTTCACTGGGCACTTGTGCACAGAAAAAAAATCACAAATTGCGTTTGCAATAGCTGGCCCCTTGTGAGGACAAAAAAGCAAATAAGCATGGAGATGAAATTATCCACTTATTCACTGAAAGGTCCCTCTGGGCTAAGTTGAGGAACAGAGTGAGACAATATGTATATGTGAAAGAAGGATGAAAGCATGGCTTGCGCTTCCATAGTGTTTGTGTGATATTTCTTCTATGAATAATCAGAGACTTTCATTGTTCAAGGCTTTCAGTCTGCTAAACTAACACTACAATAATTAATCACTGAAAATGGTGAAGATAAATCTTTTCTACTCATTAAAATGACAAGATGGGTAAATACAAAGTATATTTTCTATTGTGTATTAAAATGAAAAGCCATTTAAATTCTTCTCTTTCTTATTATGATATCAAAGAAAAATTAATCACACCCATATCACCCTTCACCAAAAAAATGGAGTGAAAGCTTTCTCTATGCTGCACACAGATTTATGGATGATCTCCGTTAATGTTAATGAGAGCCTTCGGCTAAATCCCCAAACCCTGCAGAAGACATCTACCCTTTGTAATTTAGGGAAGAACTTAAAAGATGTTGGAGTAAAACCTAACAAACATGAAAAAAAGAAAAAAAATCAACAGAAATCAAATAGCAACTGGAATTGCAGTAGGTAACAGCAAAAACACTGCAGAAGTTTGTAGTTTGTAAAGCAATAGGGTTCTTGGATTCCAACAGAATCCTGAAAAGGTAAAAATAGAGCTGGTGTGAAAAGGACTGATAGAAGTCCAAGCAGCTTAGGAAGCTCAGTAGCCTATCATCACCTCCAGAAATAGTGGCATACACCTCCGTGACACTGCAGACTGGAAGATATGGTATTCCAGGGATGAACCAAAGGGATGCTTTCTGTCTCTATACTGTGTTTTGTTAGTGGGTAATTGGCTTCTTGGAAACAAACTTATCTGTCTCTGTTTCAGCAAAGGGAACATGGAAGAAGATATATATGAACAAGCCTGTGCTTTTCCGAGCAAACAAAAGCCAAAATAATATTTTAAACCAGATGATCTCTTGTTATAGCTGTCTGTATATTAAATACAACTTTGCAGCATAAAAGTTGAATCTTTTGAGTTTTCCTCTGTCTTGTCACACTGTATGTGCACTGAAAGAAAATGAGACACATTCACAGGAGTGAATACATCAGTCTTGGCAATCTAAGCAATTGTATCTTACAACAACTTCTCTTCTCTTATCCCACATCTCGAATGCTAAATCCCATACCAGATCAGGCCCCTCACATGACAGCAGAATTTGATGTAAACAGAAAGCAAGATTTAATGGAATTATGCCAAGAATACTTTTGGGCCAAACTCTATATAATAGAATTCCTGTTAGTAAATTGGGTGACAGATGCAGCAAATCTAATCAACTATTTTACTATGCTATCACCTTTGAGTTTAACTATGGATAAACAAATATCAGAAAGTATTTCCATGCAATGGGGGGCTGCAAATATATAGATATTAAATGGAAAAGCCATTTGAAAAGCAGAGAAGGTGGTGAGTATAAACCAGCGCGGCTGTGGATCACCAGTATATGGTGTGAGAAAGTATTTTTTTATACCTGGAAGAACTGTGCTGCAGAGGAAGGTACTTATGCAGGGCAAAGACAAAATAAGTGAAAGATTTAATTTAGCATGTGCTCTAGAAAAAGGCCAGCTTCTTAAGCAGTTGATCAGGAAGAATTAAAATAAAAGCATTAATTTAACATGTACAAGACTGTTCTGTGAGTTGTGATTCTAGGCTAAGAAATTCAGATTTGGTCAACATTTGTGTGATCCATTATCAGCGTTGCCTGTTTTTCACTCCCCTTTCAGCTGTATTGAAGTTCAGAAGTCCATCCATAACTTGTAAATTGATGCTGCAAACAGTTTGGCCCCCTTGCCAACCAAAAAGCCTTGGCTCACTCTGTGTCCATTCTAGCTGTGCTTTTACTTTGCATTCAGTCATATCTATAGTTAGATGAATTTCTTTATGAATCAAGAATCAGCACAGCAAAACGGCTAAAAAAAAATTATGAAGACTGTGTTTCACAGTAATCTAAAAGTTCCATAGAATTAAATAGAGAAGAATTGTGATTTAGGATCTATACACAGAAAGTTTTAGTCACCAAAATAAAATGAAACTCTCTACTGAAATAGCCAAAGAGTTCCTCTCTCTTCTATCCATTAAACTCTGCTATCATTGAAATTAATACATTGATTTAGATGGACTTTATCAGGAAATTCTAAAGAATGACTTTTTTTAATATATGAGATGTAATTTCTCTTTCGCTTATAAATCAAAAGTAACGAACTATCATCATTAAGGCCATCCTTTTGAAAAAGTGATGAGAGTTCTAAAGAAAATCCGAAATCTGTGTTCTCAAATCTGTCTGCAAGACAGATGTATGTATATGTGTATATTTTCCTGTGAAGTTTTTCCCGTCCCTCTAAATCTGGTACAGGTTTACCCAGAAAAATGGCATCAAAGGGGTTAAAGACATAATATTAATGCTGTTCAACAGTGATGTCAGCAATTTATGACGGGATGGTGGGTTCCAGTGCCAGAAGCTATGGCACAGTAGAGAATGTTATTTTAACAGCATGATTCTCTATGAAAGCCTGTCATCTTCTGTTCTTGAACCTTTGCTAATGTACTAAGGCGACATGCCCAGATAGAAAAGGAATGTTTTTCAGCTGTTATGTGGTGGCTATTAATATAGTTACTGCTGTACAATAAATATGCTGCTACTGCTTGCCATCATTTTGAATTGACAAAGACATAGGAATCTCTTGGGACAGCATTGTTTCCGAAGGGCCACATCCTTCATTCCATATTCAGATGAAACTTTTAATAACTTAGCTCAGGAGAAAATTTCATTTTAAGAATTTTAAGCCCTTGAGACCATCCGGGTACAAATACCATGCTGTGTCAGGCCACATTCACTGTGACTGACAGGGCATAATGCAACACACAAGTTCAAATTTTTCTGCATTGCTGCTCTCATACTCCTTTGATATTTTTCTAACATGCCTGACAATACCACAGTCAGAGCCAACACATGCTCAGCAGCAGGAAGACAGAGATGAAATTCGGAATATTATGACTGATTTACCATTGTCTGACTAATAGCTCTCACAACTCACAGCGGATGAATAAAAAGTTTAGCACTTAGTTTAACTCTTGCCAGAATTTCCTGTCTTTCTGCTACCACTTTCTCAAATCACTCACCTATATTCCAAAGATCTCCTTACTTCTTTTTCAAAACCAATTGCAAGGCAAAGAGGAATTTTCTGTCTAGTAAAAAGATTATTTTATTTTTTTTTACGCATGGCATTTGACCAGTTGCACGTGGTTTTCTTTTGGCTAACAAGTTCTTGCAAGATCATGGCTAAGGACTATAGAGCTAATTCTTCAAGGCCCGATGGACAGTTTTACATAGTTGTTTATGCCTTACACAAGTGTCCTCGTAAGCAAATTATCAACAATGCTTGTTCTTGAAAAGATAATTATGTCTACCCCATTCATCAAGAGAGAAATCTGAGTCATCATGATGAGCAGATGCACCTTGATCACCTAAGCCAATTAGGTCACCTGAGCCAGTGTGGCACTTTGAGGCATCAAGTTGCTCACAGAATCGCCCCAGTGATCTGGGAGAGCAAGAAAATTCTGTGGAATCAGCAGAACTTATACAGAACATCAACAGAGAAAAGTTTACATCTCTGTATTTGAGTTTCCTGTATGTCTGTAAAAATAAGATACTTCTTTAATGTTAAATCAAAGTAGCTGTTAATGCCCTTTACACAAAAAATTAAAGTGTAACATGCATGTATACATTACTGCTGAAATTTGAAGTAGTACTACAGTAGCTGTAAAACTGGTTGCTACTCAGACATAATTCCTGCTCAGAAGGTTTACCACCTACCTTTCATGTACTTTGTTGCCTTCGCTCACCCTCATCTGTTTTCTGCCAAAATACATGAAGCAAAACTTGAAATTTCACAGGAAAATGCAGAAGTGGAGCATTATTACCCTTATACATAATAGACAGAGAGAGAGGGGGGACTGTGGGTGTGAGGGTTGGGGGGGAGAAGAAGAAAAGAAACAAATCCAAAACTGTCTCCCTGACTGCATCATCACTGGAAATAAAAACTGAAGAGATTTTAGACAACGTTGAACAAGATCTCAGCAGAGGAAGCAACTAATCACAGAAATAGGTGATCTACTGGTCCGAGCACAGAACTGCAATTGGTACGAGCACATCCTGTAGAACTAGAGGAGGCATCTTGGGTCAGTGAATCCAATTCCCTGCTATCATAAGTAATCATGTCATATAATCCCATTCATCTCATTTGAGCTCTATCTTAAAACCCTTTTTATGAATTTGCAGAATAAATGCATTCATAGCTAGTTTATATTCATTTGTTCTTGTGTAACCTTGTCCTTTAGCAAAAATAGCTCATCCTCCTCCCGTCCCCCATTTATTTATAGAAAGCAATCATACTTTTTCTCAGCTCTTGTTTTGCTACGCTAAGTCCAGCTCTTTCAGTCCCCTCATGTAATACAGCTTCTTCTTTCCTCTAATTATCAAAACAGCTGGTCTGCGTACCTGCTTCAGTTCCAACATCTTTTTTTGAATACTCTCTACAATGTTCCAAATAGTTTTACCGTCCCTACTATTAACCATCAAGTTTTTATTACCTACTGGAAATATTTTGCTTCACACATGTTTTCCTTCTCTCATTCTCTCTCCCCTTCTTTCTTTGCTTTCCTTTCCTTTCTCCCTCTGTCATGGCCAAGTCACACAAGTGTTTTGTGATTGACTCATACATCCAAGTCTCCCTTCCCATCTGCTGTTTTCCCAGCCCGCAAGTTCAACTTTTTGTTAATTAACAATATAAATGTATCAATGCCTAATATTTTTGTTTGTTTTACTTAATTTCATCATAAACCTGTTATTTCTGGGTCTTAGAACTGTCAAAGATTTTTCATATATTATTGCAGTACCATAACAAGAAGTTATCTCAAATTTGTGTCATTGGTCGATTTTATTCCTAATACACTAAATTCCTAAATAAAAATGCTAATAATTGTCAGCTCTAAAGATAATGCTAGAGGAATTCTGACAATAATATCTCTGGAGACAAATTACTCATTTTTTTAAGCTCCATTCAGTTGTTTTACACTTAGAAAAGTAATTGTTTCTAAGTCTCCTATGTCTCTAAGTCTCTTCCTCAGGCTACATAATTTCACCATATCAGATGTTCTCTTGAAGTACAGATAAAGAAGGTACAATATAATTTTCTTCTAGAAAACCAGTTATCTGGTTAAATACAGCAATCAGGCTAGTCTAGCATGACTCCTCCTTCTGTCTTTGGCTAACGCAAATTGCATTCCATCCCATTTTTCACAGATATCTATGTTCTTAAATATTTGCCTCAAAATGTTTTAAATCCTTGATTACGATAAACACAAAGAACCATAAGCCACAATAACAAAGATGACCACTTCTGTCTTTTCTTCTCCTTCCTTTTCATATGTTTTCCACTTACAAAGGATGCTTCAGGAGCTACTGTTTCAAATCTTCCAGACTTCCAGGGTGAAATTTATGTGTCTTTAACTCTTGCTGCATTCTCAGATGAAGGAACACCCATTTCTAAATACATGTTTCTATTAGCCTTTCTGCCTTTGCAGTTTTCAGTGTCATCTTCACAGACAACTCACTAACAGGAGTTCTAACGCTGATACTGAGACTAATTTAACTTACTAGGAAGGAGTTACAAAAATGTCTCTCTTCATCTGTTTCCCTACAATAGGGATAATGAAGTACATGTCACTCAAAGTAGGGTTAGGAGTTTTGCTTTGCTTATGTTTATCTGTAAAAATAGTAATAAAAATCATTCTCTGTGGCATCATAGTGTCCCCAGTAAATGACACTGGTCTCATAACCCAAGTGTCCAAATTGACCCTCTTGAGTCTCTCACAACTTCTGCTGGATGAAAAACTCTCATATTAGGTATTTTCTAGGAGCGCATCTAGAATAAATCATTACAGTCTATCTTTTTTTGCTGTTGTGCTATGATAATAAGTTATTATACTGTTACTATTGTTGCAGACTAATCCTACAGCAGCAAAAATTGCTACGGTTGTATTACAATAGCTTCATAATTCATGAAATCAAATGAGAAACAGGAAATGCTACATGGGCTGAGAATTCTAATAAGAAATGTATGCAGCGTAGGCAATATTTATGTACAGGTGCATATATATATATGCATGAAAAATATTTATACGATATAGCTCAGTAATGTAGAGTAGCAGCTTAGATAAATGTACTTTAATCAGTACTAAACCTGGTAAATAGACGCTGAAAAAGCTACATGGTATTAGACAGAATGAGAGGATCAGTGCTAAAAATATGTGGAAAAGAAGATAGTATAACTTTTAAAACATTATATTAAATGGCAAGATCCCGATTTTCATATGGAAAGTAGAAGCTATACAGCACAGAAGGGAGAAGAAGGGCAAGCCAGACCAGTTGAAAGCAGTGGCCATTACCAGAAATGGGAAAGCTTCAGAAAGTCCTGAAGACTAAAAAGCTCCTAAATTCTAATTGTTCACATATTTGTAAACAAGTTCCTAAGCTTCTACCTAGCTCCTTAATGATTAACAGCTGTCTTATTCACTCCCTTACAAGGGCACATATCCTCATGTCCATAAAATATTCTTATTTTGCAACTAAGTCCTATTGTGCATATAAAGAGCTGGTACTTCTCCGGATCATAACTTTTTGACTTTATGGATATCTCATGGCACTAAGTCCAGGAGGATAACTCCTAACTATGGAGAATGTAATCACTTTAGTATTTATCTATTTTTATAGTATTTTTTATGTAGACCCTTGATCTGATATAACAAAAAAGACCCTTTGGAATATCTTATTTCTCCCTATCTACCTAATAGCTTTTGTATTACAGTATCAGCTCCTTTGGGGCATCTCCCTTCTGAGCTAAATATTTAGATTTTGTATAGCATCTCCTCACAATATAAACAAATTTTGTTGTGAAAAGCACGTTTCCTTTGGGGGAAAAAAAAAAAAGCAGCAAAATCAAACACAGGAAACTTTTTTGCTGCAGTCACAGGATTTCACTTCAGTTTCTGTAATACGCCTCTCCTCTAATCGCTAAAGCACAACAGCACTAAGTGGCTCTTCAGTTACTAAACTTTTAAAGACCATTTTAGTGGTGGTGCTGGTGATAGTTTTTGACCACGTGTGTACTTGATTTCACACAATTTCACAGAAGTGGTCATCATGCATTATTTCAGTAATATAAGCTTCGGCAAGTAGCCTGATTTAGAATTTACTGACACTATAATCCCTTTAAATAGTTCCATCATAGCATTAACTTATTATAGGGAATGAAAATGACAGTATAATATCAAAATTGAATCAAGTAAACGATAAATAAAATTTCTGTAGAAAGACAGATATCATTTTAAGCTATCTGGTGGGTTTGTGCAAAGACACCAAGGAACATGATGGTAATGTAAAATATTTGTGTACTTGATCTAGAAATGCTTTAACAACTTCTGTTTATTTGTATGGGACTCGTACTAATAAACAATGATTATGTTTTCTGCACTAAATCTTTCAAAACTGTGAAAAAAAAATAAATTAAATAAACTTATAGTATTTTTTTATCAGTCTGGAGAAACTCAAATAGTCCAGCAGATTCAGATCTTCCTTCTTTTTATAGCAACAAAGGTGTTCAGGTATTTTCTTTAAATAACTAGTTTTCATTCTTCTCGTTTGTTATTACTATACTTGATAGGCTTATCACAAACATCTGCAGGCACCAAGGATCAAAATAGCATTTAGGGCAGCAAATAAGTAATTCTGCATCACTTTAGATACCCTGTTTCCCCAAATCAAAATATTTTATTTGGAATTTATTTAAATATTTCTAAAATTTTCAGCCAATTCTAAGCATAAGATTAAAGATAAAATTTATGACTTCGTGATAATGTGAAGAGGTATGGATTCATCATCAATATCTGACATTCTCCTTAATTTTTTGCTACTCTGGAAAGATATTCTAGAGATCAGGTCATCTAGTTGACCATTCATTCCTTGGTTCAAATCCTAAACTAGCATAACTCATCTAATGATGAGATAATTAAGAAAATTATGTCAGACCAACTGAGGAACAGTTCTGCATGTTCAAATTACAGAGTATATATTCAAGCCTTGTTAGATACATTAAATATCAAATCAGTTACTGGATGCCATACTTTAAGTCCGCTAGAATCACACTCACTACAATATTACAATACTTTCTCTCCAGGAAACACCCGAGAAGGAAAATTTCAGTTACATATGAGAAATTTCTAGGATCAGCCTCATATTGGGACGATTACTGATATCTAGGCATCGATTCATAAACCATCAGCTCCCTCTACTTTACTTAAGGCATTTCACACAGTTCTGCAAATGCATTGCATTTCTGGTTATTTACAGCCCTAAATATGTTTTGCAGTGAGACTGTCAATTGGTCTGATGTAAGGATGCTCGGCTTCTTTCTGCTTTACCCTATGGATGAATATTTCAAACAAGGAGTAAGTCTCTTCATTTTCAGTTATGTAGATGTAAAATAATTCAAGATTTCAGAGGACTAAACCTGAATTTATACTGGAGAAAATCTGTAGTGAAAGTGTCACCAGTCACACACTAGTTCTTGCTATTTCAGGTCTTATAATTCCTTTTCCCTTATTGGTAGTGGTGACGATTTAAATAGTGGAAAATTGTCACAAAGATCCTCCATTTCTGGCCAGTAATACGAGATAGAGAGATATTTGGTTCACATTATTTCATTTGCAGCCTTGCAATGCATATAAGGGAAAGAAATCAGGATCCCCATGTGATTGTCGGCAATTACAGAGCACGCGTACTTATAAATAAGAAGAATCTTCCTACTGGAAATTGCCAGAGAAGCAAGCAATACATTGAGCTGATTAATTCAACTAGTATAATTACCTGGGAGAAAGGAACTAAAGTGAAGAAAAGGGAAATTTGCTTCTTGTCAAGTTGGCTCTAATCTCATTTCAACACAGTCTAGAATGACAGCTTTAAACTTATAGCTAATAGGGAACCTGTAGTCTCCTTCCTAAAGTAGCTCACTCAAATAAGAGATGTTAAAACAGATAGAATCATAAGGCCATGAAAGTATAACCCTCTAATCTTGGTGAGATGACCTAGGTTTCAATATATCTAGGGTTTCAAGCATTGGAGGTTAAGATAGTAGTTAGGGAGAGTGAGCAAGGGTGAGAGATGCTGCTTATTACATTCCTAAAAGAATGATCACCTTTGCAACACTGCTATTTGCAGTTGAAACATGCAGCACAATTGATGCAATTTTGCTAATTACTTATCTACCTAGATTGTTCACACGTATAAAGTCAGTGGAGTTATAAATATGGCCCATGCACTCATAAATAATAGTGGGTGCAGACCACTGCCCTGAACTTCATTTCAGAAGAGAATTCTGACTGACCACGTCTCATGTTGTATAGGAATAATTCTCTGCATGAAAGAAAGCCATTTGATATTATCAAACACCACAGAATTCTTTTGCAATGACACCTTTCACTGAAGTTTTACAAATTGGCATTAGGCTACTAAAGCAATGAGCAGAATATAAGAGCAGACAGAACTGGACACAACGTGGCTCATTACTATTCAGATTGTTCTATATCTAGCTGCAAAACACTATACTCATTTCTATATAGGAAACAATGAGTAACAAAATGGATACATTTATTCTTAGACATTAGTTTGGGATACTACTCAAATTTGTACTGGAAAAGGTGGCTAAATCATGTATTAAAAGCCAGTTACCAGCTAGTTACCAGTTAGTAACCAACTAGTCACTGGTTACCAGCTAGCAAAGCTCCACACGCTTTACTACCCATTTCTGTTTGGAGACAACAGCGTAAAGTCTCACTGTAGATTCTGAAGGTAACTATTCACCTGCAAAGCAGCACTACTCGATTACCTTAGTAATATTAAAGCAATTTCCTTATACTGTTCTTATCTTTCTTACACAACACCATCATCAGAATATGCACAACTATAGGCTCAACTGAAATTAAATAATAGCAAATTAATAAAAGACTGCTGTCATTATTCTCCCCACTCTTGCATTAGAGAACTCCTGTAGCAAGAGAAACTATTTAATACAGTAAAACTGATCCATTTGAAATCTAATGCAAGTGCCAAAGTCTACAGTTGTATTGATAAAACCATTGTGGCTGTAGTCATCTGGAAGAAGGACATGAAAGTTAGGCTGGTAAATTTTTCAGAGCCATGCTACATGCCCATGATGGTCACAAGCATGTGAAAATCAAGCTTCATTAGATACAGCAATGGTGGAATGCATGAAAAATGCCATGGAAAATATGTCAGTCACAACAGGTATAGCAATTGCTATGAGAAGGGTATAGGAAACAGAACTGAAGGAAAAATAGATGCCTCGACATATTACATAACTGTGTGTACCTGGGAATCTGAAACTCCGAACTGTGCAGCCTGTAACTACAGCAGCGCTGTAAACCTCACCTTGGACAACTGCATGCCAGAGCGTTTCCTTAAATCACCAGTTAAATCAAGAAAAAAAATATTTACTTTGTGTGAGAGATTTGAAGAGCGGGGCCCTCTATTGATTCAGAGGCAGGCAGGGCACTAACAGCAGCGTGTCAGCTCCAGGACTACAATCCTTCCCCTTATTGCTAAAGAAGGAAGGCTGGCCTACAGTCACGGCTTTAACAAAGAACTCAGGAGAGAAGTCTTCTGGTTTATGTGGATATTCAGCTGCTTTAAAACGGTCCAGCCCTGATTTATGCGAGCGCTACGTATCTAATATCAAGCAGCTTTCTGAACCTGCTTGTGCGTCAGCGCTCCTTTGATCAAACGCTGTTATTAACTCTTCCTTCTATCTTTCATTTCTGTTGCCTCTTTTTATGTCAGGAAAAATAGCGCAGAGTTTGTTTCTGATAACGTACTTTTAACGAGGACTTGTACAGTGTGGCTTAGGCTCTGTTCTGCTTTAAAAGAACAGAGGAAGAAGAGGACGTGGAGGTTAAAGAGCAGCTCATCCCCCTTACCTAATAAATCTTTTCACTTCTGACAGGGACTGGAAAAACGAGGCTCTGTTAATAGTGGTGGGTTTACCTGAGTCCACCTTTCGTTTCATATAGATCACTGTAGACTATGTCTGGATTTCAAAGAGAAAGATTTTGTATTCAGCAGGAGAAACCCTGTGTCATTCTGTCCCCTCTTAAGCTTTAAAAACATTGTCCTTTTTTGTTATTTGTCTTAGACTGTTAGGAAAGATGGGTCAGAAGCTTTAACATTGTTCCTGTTCTCAGGAACGAAATGCTGGCTAGTAAGAAATAATTTGGAGTACTTCAGTTTTCACTTGCACTTCATTTATTTGAAATGTCTAAAAGAAGACTTGCATATATGACCAAATACAAATTTTCTCTAGCTCCCTAAAAACAATTATTTAAAAAACACGTTTGGCTGAATTTCAGTCCTCGTGAAAAGGGAAGACAGACACCACTGACTGAAACTCCGCAGACGAGTTCCCTGGAGCAGTTCTGCCAACGCAGCTCAGCCCCACACCCGTGCTGGAACCATTCACAGAGCTCATCTATGCGGTCGTTATTCCCGGGTGGGCAACTATCCATGAGAGGCTTGACTGAGACCAGCCAAATTCATCTGACTTGGGTTTTACTACTCACAGGAAGCTTGATCTGAAAGAACGAAGGGCTAACATGTTAACTCATGCAGTGCCATCTTTCCACAGAGGGGTTTGGGTTTTTTTTCTCTCTTTTACAGTTATGGTAACTGAATTCTAGTCAGCTTCTTTACCAGCAAGAATACAAGTAAGCAAATAAGTAGAGTTACATATTGTTCCAAATATTATCATCACCAGAACACTTGCGGAGAATGATGAAATCATAAAATAATTGCATATCCTCTCTAACAAAGCAAAGGCATGCACCTTCAGTATAACCTCTGCTGTAAATTATCTCCTTCCTTCATATTATGCACCAGGACTTGGTGCTGTTGATGATTGCGAGCATTTGTTGAGCCTGAGGGAAGAGAAATGCCAACCCTCTCGTATGCACATACACATGGGGGGGGTTCAGCCCCCAGTGTGCACCACTTCTTGTCCCCTCGCTGCTTCCAGAACCCGGTGTTGAACTCTGCCTTGCCTGCAGCTGCAAGGGGAAGGGCGCACTGCAAGCTCAGACTGTAAGGTAGAGTTTGATCAGTGACCAAACTCAGCCAGTGATTTAATCCACAGGACCTCATAAACGCGCTGATTTACACACAGAAGGAACATCACAATTCTGGATGTTGCAGGGCACAAGGATCATTTCCTTCAGCGTGTTTCTTATAAGCAAGAATAATAAAGACCCACTTCAGTGCCGTTTGCCCCCACTGTATTGTCCCCAGTGTTCCCCTAATTGTTCTTTTTTTGTTACATAATGGATCTTTAATCTCTTTCACATGAGAGGTCTACAGGCAAAAGAAAACTAAATTACATAAAAACTGCCAGGATCTATAATATATTTTTTAAATAACAAATAAGATTAATTGTCCCCCCTTTTGACTTATCTTTGTAAAGCACATTTTCTGTGTATATATCCATGCCTGAGAGGAAAATTTGAAACTAGTTATTCACTAATTGCTTTACCCATCCCATCTTTACTCTCTATCTGTCTTACAGTTAACACACATAGTTTCTAAGGTCACAAAAATGAAGACATGCAATAATATTGAAAGGGAATATGCCAAAGCTCACCAAACCAGTAGGGGTTCTGTTGTAGAACTAATATGCTCTGAGACAGCCATTAACTCTGTCTGATGATTCCCATGGGCTATGCCCACCACAGAAAGAACTGGGGGAACTTCACAAATCCTCTTCTCTCTTCCCAGCTCCTCCTAGATTGGGCATTGCCCCACCTCTCCCTCTCATGACAATCGACTGTCCTCCTCTCAAATGAATAACAGCTGAGGTGGTTAAAACTGTGCTCGTTAGGAAACTCAGATTTCCTGTTGACCAGAAAGTTGATTGTTTGTCTCCACACCTCATTCAGTCTGGACAATCTTGATTACTCACTTTCATCCTGTTTTTTTCCCCCGGTTATTTTCTAGTCACTTTCCCTTTCCTGCTTTTATCTTCCCTCTGTAGGGTACTGCAATACTTGACCTGCAAAATAATATGGGACATATTTAAATGAAAATGAAAGCTTCCTTCAGCATTATTCCTTGTTTTAGTTTGGATAGTATCTTTAGGATACTTTGTGTCCTCGATGCACCTGACATGACAGACATAACAGAAGGAACTCCAGCTTGAAAGAGAAATCCTTGTTAGCTGAAGAGCTAACTAAAAATTCTGATTCAGCCTGTGCTGCCACACGTATTTAAAAAATAAAGAGAGTGTGAGAGAGAAACAAGAGATAAGTATGCCACTACCAGAATACCTCAATAAAAGTACTCCAGATGGTAGAAGAGAGTGTAAGTTTCACGGCAAGGCTACAGGTCTTTGCATTATTTCTGCCTCTAATATGCAGGAGATACTCTTTCAGCATAGCATTGAAGGAGTTAAAAGGAATTCTTTTCTGTCAAACATGGTTATCATTCAACACAAGACAGGGCTATAGTTAAACACCCCTTCCTAAGATCACCAAATATTTCTTCCCAAGACCTAAGTAGCTTGTGAACTGATACTGATGTTATCTGAAATTTAAAGGTGTTTATTCTCCTAGTTCTTAAAGTGGATCATCTTTGTGCAGCTGGTTGGCTGGACTGTAGGATGTCTTCTCTCGGTCAGCACATGCATAACCACACAATCACTCGGCAGCTTGTAAAATATGATTGCATATGAGATATTGATGGCCTAAGGGAAGTTCTGAATATCAGAGGTTCATAATTAGAATACCTATGCATTTGATCCAATAGAGTTTCCATCAATGTCACAGAGATGAGTGGTTATGAATTTCAGAGTCATCTCTGCTCGTACAGACTGATTTATGCACTTTCAACTTTGGACAAATGAAGGGCGAAGAATTAAAACAAAACCCTTCTACCTAGAGAGCTTCTTATCCTTAGAGGGGTTCTGAAATTTATAATCACTTCTCCCGGTGCTCAGGATCAAGCTCCACAGTTGGTAACTCATGACCTATTTATGCTCATGCCATCCATCCGCTTTCAGTCATTCTGTCCTCTTATCTGTAAATCCACAGTCACACCATGTAGGATGTGTGGATCTGCTGATAAGGAATTTTTGCAGGAAAGAGAACCTGGGCAGATCAACATTTCTCTTGCCAGAGCCCCTGGCAGCAACTCTAACATCTCATTTATTCCAGATTATAAAGATCTACTGTTCTGATCTCAGGATAGAGCTGAGTGTTTGACTTCTGTGATAATAGACTATCTAGTTGAAATCTTTATTTGGTAATAAATATTAAGTTAAATAGATACTGATAAGATTCTCCAGTGTAGGACAGAAAACAACCATCTTGTTATCGTTGAGATTTCCACAGTTTGTGGGTTTGGGTTTCCTTTAGTTTTGCTTTGGGGTTTGTTTTGATTTGGTTTGTTCGCTTTTTTTTTCCCCTTTTATTTAATTTTAAATCACTACATTTTACTGGAATTTTATATAACCTAAAAACTAAAGCTGTAGTGTGAAGACAGGGATTCAGCATCCTGTAGCCAGCACTCAACAAAAAAAAAATCTAATTGCATCATTCTTTTTAAAACCGTATTAGATTGTGAAAACTACTTGTGAAAACAGTTCTCTGTGAACTCTGGGGGGAAAGCACTAGGGGAGAAAAGCAAACAAGTTCTACAGTATCACTGATTCCCCTGCTATCTAGTTAAATAATAAAAAAGGAAGATGCTAACTAAGCTTCAGAAGGAAATAGATTTTGCCAAATCATCTTTTTTCCATTCTAATTCTGTCAGGAATCTCTTTTATTTTTACATTTTATTTGTGTGTATGTCCCTGCATGCATGTACAGGCATGTTTATCATTATGAATACACAATACCAAATGAATAAAAAAGAGATTTTGATAGGGCACAACATGGATAAAGCACTTAGAGTAACCTTACTGTCAGATGCTCTGCCACAAAGGCTTAGGCATCTCTGGGCAATTATAAGGGACTTGGATCTGTCTGTGGCATTCAAAGCACACGTTTTTTTTAAAAATGAGAGGTGTCCATTATGCTTCTTTCTTGCCCAAGTATTTTCAAAGTAGATACTTTTCTCTCTGAGACTGTTATTCTATTGCACAACTGCTAAAGAATAAGGTTCTGAAATTAATTTTGTCTTACAGTGAAAGTAATTTCTCAAATAATAATAAAAAATACTTCTACTGGCAAAATGCATTTTACAATTTACTGCTGAACTGCTGCAAGAAGCAGCTCTTCACTGAGCAGCCTGGCACAGGGCCAGAATGAGCTATTTCAAAAATCACTGTTGGGCATATACCAATTTGATACACAGGATTTAGCAATACAGTTGGGAATGACACTGTGTCTGTGTGTATGTGTTCATATTCTGTTAAATTTTAGCAGTCTCTAACTGCATACTCATCTACAGCAGGAGGAAATTTGTTGTTAGGTTGCTAAATTTGTCTTAAAGAAGGAGAAACTTAGCAGGCTGGATGGCAGCACTTTTTACTTGTTTAATTTATGTATTTTGTGTTGGAAATTAATTTCCTATGGGTAGTTTAAGGAATAAAATGTCTCAGGTGAAATCTTTGAAAACACTTAAATCAAGAATGAAAATTTTAGGAGTGTACTAGAGAGATGACTGTAAGCTGTTGGTTAGCCTTACATGTCTTTTCCATCTCCAGGTTCTCTTGTTCGATTAATAATGTGGGGGTTTACAGTAATGGATCAGTACAACATGATACAATATGCATATAGAGCATTAAGACGTTAAATTGGAGTCCTCCAACCACTCGATCCAGGTTCATACCAATTTTCATACCAATTCAGGCATCAAAGTGTTCTGGTTTCTTACATAATTATAACAAATTATGAAATAAACAGTAAGTTTTCAACTGATAGGGCTGAAGAAATAATGTTTAGTCTAGGAGCATTTGCAACTCACTCCAAAGCTAAGTGGTTGAAGATAAGAATGAGGTTAAACCTAGATCAGTCAATGAGGTGGCCTGTGAAACCAGACAAGCAAGATTGCTAATTGGGGTACATTTAGCTAGATGCAAATCTCTCAATGACACAAGAAGCACCACTTAGGAAAAACTTCCTAGATCACAAATTAAATTATATGGTGCTTCTA
Organism: Gallinago undulata; assembly: GCA_026546715.1. Taxonomy (NCBI): domain Eukaryota; kingdom Metazoa; phylum Chordata; class Aves; order Charadriiformes; family Scolopacidae; genus Gallinago; species Gallinago undulata. The sequence continues at coordinate 44,099,029 of JAOTQQ010000041.1, read as the reverse complement.
ACAAATATTCCTTCATTTAGAGACACCTCACATGGTTTCAGCTAGCATTTCAGGCATGCAACAGGCTCAGCAAAAGCACCTCACTTACCACCATAATTCACTAAATGACATGCACACCCAATGCCTAGTCTACAGGTAGTTTTTAGAGAATTGTACCTACACAGGCTGTGTCTGTGACAAACACCTACACTGCTACAATCCTAACACAGATGCAGTTCTACTCTAATCACTTGTACCTACATAGCTTGTTTTCCCATACCCACATGAAGAAACTCCTAATGAAAGCATATATACATTAGTATAACCAGAGACACACTGTTGGGGTTGTATCATCTTCAATTACAGCTAAATGACATCACTTTTGAGTATTCAAATTATTACTCACATGAGTAATCTCTAATCATAAGAAGGGTGTCTCTGAAATTAACTTGCCAGTGAAAGAGACAAGGATTGAGTCTGGAGTCAAATACATTAATTTTAAAAGCAGGTTTTCAGCTGTGAAGTTCTATTTCATCAGCACAGGTAAGTTTGCTACAGACTCTTTCCATCGACCTTGGGAGCAATGTCTCTTGGGAGCACCTCGGGTTTTTTACCCAGCATAGAAACTTCCAACACACTGACGGAAAAATATGAGTTCTTCTTCTAATTTAATTTCACTTGCAGTTCACAAAAAAAAAATAATTTTGAATGAAAATTAATTATATATGTTTTGAAGGGTCTGACAGAGACCTCTGTGATTACAAAGTCACAGTAACTTATATATGTAACAAATACACAAATGATATATACATATATATATATATAACCTGCATTTCTTCTTCAGAACTGTATATTAAATCTCTTGTTCTGTCACTAAGATGCTGATATGAAATTATACTTATTTTTGTTGCATTCCTTTCCAATGACATTGTGAATGTTGTGCCCATTTTAAAACAGTTCTAGTTCCCCATTTCTTTTTCTCTGTAGGAAAAGCAGGCAGGAGATCTCAGTATTTGTAACCCTGAACCTACAAGCCTCTGGCTGATGATCCTGTAACTGCAGCTTGACCATGGGTTGGTCCTCTGCAACCTATGTGAAGACTGAGAACTGCATGTGAGCCCAGCCAAAGGCTCCCAGCAGGGCTAGGAAATGCCGCAGGAGCGCTAACCCTTTTCCACATGACTTCTCTTGGCTACCTCTCATGGAACAGCTCAGTGAGGTAGGAGCTACTCGTACAGC
>JAOTQQ010000041.1:44064940-44097711 GCA_026546715.1 Gallinago undulata | reverse complement strand
AGCCCTTCTCTTGAGTTTAATTTTCCTTGTTGGTTTTGGTGAAGGAATGACAAAAGCTGCCAGCAGGAACTGGGAGTGACAGTGCCGCACACTGATTTCAGTTCTCAGAAGGTGCTGATGAGGCTTTTCGTTCAGAGCTCTGACCTTTCCTGCTCTTAATAGGTCACGTAGTACTTCCGTACAGTTTACAGTATTTACTACAAGAGAAGTGTCTGCATCTGCCTGCTCAGACCTTGCTGAACACAGAAATGCATGACAGTGAACGGCTAATGAGTACGAGAGATGGAATTCCAGAATCCTTTGCCTATAATTCTCCCTCAAGAGCCCTGACATTAAAAAAATGTCATCAATTTGGTCTGAATATAGCTTGTAGAATAGTTTTGGATTAATTCAATCATAGCTAGCATGTTTTCAGGAAGGAACTGATTTGATACCTTTATGATTTTACATTTTTAAGATAATTAGATTGCCCATGACAACTTGGCCACAATAAAGAACTAAAACCAAAGAGCAGAACTTCTGTCCCTTCATCCAAACATCTTCATTGTGATATATTCACAAGTAAATATGATAAAAGAAACTACATGCCCTCTTCTGTATTCTGTGGCTCAAGATATGTCCCAAGATACGTCCCTACCTGGGCTGGGATTTGTAAAATCATACTGCAGACCATTACAGTCATCTAAAGATTATTCTCCAAACTAGCTTTCAAAATTATTCTTTTTCTTTGAATTTTTTTTTTTTACTGCAGTCTTTAATCCATAACCGTTGCAGAAAATTACAATTATAATTTACCTTGTGAATAGGTATCTGGTGATTAAGTGTTATGAAAGTGGCTTATTGACTTGAAGGCCAGGCCAAAATATAATCTGTGACCTTTAATGTTCTGCTTCGTAAGGGGCAGGTCCTACAAAATCCCAACCAGGGCCTGTTGGAAGCAAGTCACCTCTCACCTGGGACCAAAGTAAAATCAACACTTTGCAGGACCAAGTCTAGCAAAGGTCTGATCCTATATGTCAAAAGCCTATCAAGTTTTGTCTTCAAGGACTGAAGGATCAGTTTCAATGACAGTTTACCTTTGAATGATCAACAATCCTCTGTGCCCTATGCTTTTATAAATACATCATCGCATTAAACTAGGCTAGAAAAGGTTTCTTTTACAACAAATTAATAAATAAAGCGGTTCTAGCTTGAAGTAAAATATACAGGAGATTGTTTCTAGGTAGAGCTGATAAAGAGCACAAGATTTCTTTTTAGAAGGGATATTTTACAGACCTCTTTATGCATCATTAAGTTTTCAGGAATGCTGAATAGAGCATGATGGATTTGTGTTAAGTCATTGCTAGTATTTAATTTTGGTTCAGTTCAAAGGGCCATGTCAGAAGAAGGAATTGAAGAAGAGGGAAAAAAGCCTGTTAGCTGGGTAAAACACCAATAAAATAAAAAAAAGAAGAGAAGGTAAAGAAGGTCCCAACACTTTTCACTAGTGGCTGAAAATACCAGATTAAATTGCACTATTCCTGGGATGTATTGTTTGATGTGACTAGAATATAATTTGTTAAACAGAATAGTTTTTATTTCAAATGCTTTTTTCCTGAGTATTACCTATGGATTAAGGTTTGGGTTTGTTTTAAATAAATGAATAAAACATGCCTGTCAAGAAACACATTTTAATGAAGATTTTTTTGTTGTTGTTTTTCTTTAAAAGAAGTCAATTACTTAGGTTACACATAGCTGTAGGGGAACTAAAGCTTATATCTTCAGTGTACATTAAATTAGCCTTCTTTACAATAATAACTATATATTATTCTTTTCTATGCTTTTTTAAATAATAGACAAAAAATAACATAAATATTTGTTTCACCAAAAGAAAAGAAAAAGCAATTTTTATACCTCTGAGGCAAGTTCCATCTCTTTTGGTTTCTTGAGGAAATAAATAAAAAGCATTGGCAGAAAGACTCCTAAAAAGACTGCCCAAGGGGGAGGGAAGGAAACACCTAAAAACATCATATTACCAAGCGCTGAGGTAATCAACTACAATCTGGGAAATGTCAAACAATGGTATTCACCTACCCAGAGATATTGCTGATCAAGTCCTCAACTGCCATTTACAATCACTAACTAAAACATGGAATATAGCTGTGGATATAAACAAGAGACAAATTAGTATTGGGAAGCTGGGTTTAATAATCCCCTAAAAGAGACCATCTGTTTATAAAGACCCCCTTTTCCTTGATCTCTGACATGTATTCCTAATATAGACACAGCTGGATTTTTTTTTTTTACATTTTTTAAACACTCTGCTACCATAAAGTCTACTTATAGTATATCTGGTCTGAGTGTTTTTCTCAAGTTTCAGTTATTATGTAAGCACTCAGGGGCAATAAAATTTCACATGCTTTAGACTAAGTATTAAACCATCAAATGAACATAAATACAATTCCTTTATTATTGATGTTTAAAATCACTGGATAATTTTTATTTTCCTGATTTTTGCAAATATTCCTCACATTATCACTGGAATAGCTGGAATAGATTTAGATTTCTTTTCAAGTTCTGAATTCATGTTTGGAGCTGGAGTTTAGTTTTCTTATTTTCCTGTTTAAAACACTAGGAAATCGTATTGTCCATAACGGATATGACATTGACAACCTAACAAGCTAGGTGATTTGCAGGTATAAAAGACCAACTCAATTTATCGCCTGTGTTTCTAATCCACTATGCTGAAGAAAAATGGGAAAAAATACCATTGACTATACACTTCCCACAGATAGAGGTCACTAATGGACTGGATTTGAATCCGCCTGGTAAAAGCCTGAAAGTTACATGAAAGTAATCTAGTGAGAAATGGAACTCATTTTGAGATTAAAGAGGTAGCAGAAAAGATTAAGAAATAAAGCTCTCACCTTCCTGGAAACAATATTATCTTAAGTGTGCCACCTTTCTAGTCCTTTAAATAGAAAGCGCAGTACAGGAAAAGCCTGATAGTGATGCTTGTTTAAACTCCCTTTTTGTTTTCTTGACTTGGTGAAACGATGCCTCTCCTCCTTTTCTGCGGGGATGGTAGGGAAGTCAGCCCTAATAACATCCTACGTTTTAGATACTGCTATTTTAAGCAGTTAAAGGCAAGCACATTCTTGATTCTGGAAGGAAACCATAGCCTATGTAATGCAGCTTCCAACTGGGAGGGTGTAGGGTTGCGCAAAGGAGATATGTCTACATCCTAAATCAAACTATCCAGCAGGCCAGGATATAAATGTGACTTGTAACAGTGGCTCAAATTAGATCCAGACTCTCAAAGCCAAACACAGATAACATCACCTTATACAAAATACAGGGTGTGGGTGTATGTGAGGAGCGACTCTTTTAAGAATGCTGGGTGCATTCCAGCACCACTTCTTCTTGCTGCAGCCTTGGACTTTGGAAAACACTGATGACTGTTCTGGTCACAGGTAGTTTTGCAGACATTGTATTTACACAGTGCTCTGACTTGCTTCACCTACAGGACTCCAGGCCTGAACTCTCTTACTTTTAACTGTCTCTCTACCGTATCCGATAGAGAACAACCGTTTAAATAGCAAACCTCCACCAAACAGTAATGATGTTCTAAATCTCCCCTCTCACACAATTTTCAGGAATAAGATCAGCACTAACATTTTAACGGCACTTTTGTCACTTAGAAATGGTGACTTTTAAATAACATCTATTGTATCTCTTTGATTATGCAAAGATTATGCCTCGGTGATAACATTACATACATTGACTCTTTAAAGGAAGAAAGGAAAGAAAGGTGGATAAAAGCATAGGTACAGCACCTTCCAAGTGTTTGAAAAAATGCTTCTAAAAATACATATATCTGAAAGCAATTCATGACTTTTCTCCGAAACTACAAATATATAAACTATAAATATATAAAGGTGCCCTTGGAGAAAGATCACATCAGTGAATGAAGCAAGGAATTAAGTCCATGGAAGTTTGTGGGATTTTTTTTGTCTGATTGGTTGGCTGTTTTAAACCCAAGTAGTGATCAAACTCATCCTCGAAACTGGTTTGATTTCCCTGCAAGCACTGTAAAGTAAGCACTGTAAAGTTAAATGCAGTAAATAAACCTCTCTTTAACACACCGTGTGTGTGTGTGTGTGTGTGTACACCTCTGTGTGTGCGAGAGAGGTCTGACTTGCTCTAGTATCTTTTCCTGCTCCTCCTGCAAGGAGCCTCTCCCTTCCTGTTCAGCTGAGCTCTACATTGCAAAAAGCAGCATCTGAAGAAATCTAACCAGCACCTTCCACACACAGTACAGGAACTTACACGGATTTGTGCCTTGGATTTATTAGCTTATTGTAAGCCTTAAAACAGATTTCCTCCATTAAAATTAATTAAAAGCTCCTGTTGACTGATCCCCACTCAAAAAAAAAAAAAAAAAACACAAACACTAGAGAGTCTTACTCTCTTACTTTGCCGCTGATTTCTTTATCTTTTATGGGGTTTTATCTCATGCTCTACAGAGGTCTTTTCAGCTGTTTCACTTCTTAATGAGCTGCTTTTTTGTGTGTCCCGCCCCCCCCGCAGTATTTTTACTATTTCGCCAGAGTGTAACTCAGCAGGTCAAGGAGGGGCTCCTTTTTATTCCGAAGTCCCGCTCCAGTTCTCATCACCTCTCCCGCACCCCCTCCCCACCAGCCCCGCTCCGGAGGCTGCTGCTGGGGACCCGAGGGATCCTCCTGCCGGGCGCAGCGCCCCGCTCTCCCCGCACGTTTCTTAACGCTTTCCAGCCCCGAGCTAAGCCGACTGCCTCTTCTAGGCGAGGCTCATCTTTAAAGGTCCCGTTTCTCAAAACCACCTCCTAAATAGCACTAATGGTGGTGCGAACGCGGGCGCTCTGTGCGGTTCCCCCCGCAGCAGGAGTAGTTCCCCGCCGGGGGCCGTGAGGGGGGCAGCGGGTAGGGGGCCGGGTTCCGCACCCTCCCGCCCGGCACTGCAAACCCCGGGTCCCGCTCCTGACCCACAGGCTGGTGGAAAACAAACCCGGGGACCCTCCTAACCCTCGCCGCCGGCCATTCATAAATCCGTGCGTGTGCGTGCCGGGTGCCGCACACCCGCAGACGCGGGGCTCTAATGAGGCGGAGGCGATATTTCTGACACGCCACCTGACCCCGGCTCCTTAACTTGGCCTCCTCGGAGAAGGCAAAGGGCACCGCGGCTTTAAACCGCCCCGGGCTAGAATCCCCAGGAAGGGAAAGAGAGAGAAATGAAATCCCCACTGTACCTGGCGGCGTCTGGGAATCCCTCGCCGGCACCGATCATAATCCCCCTCCGCGCCTCTGGCCCCCCGCACCAAAACTTTTCCGCCGCCGCTCCTCGGTGGTGGCCGCCGCCCTCCGCGGCCGCCCAGCGCCGCTCCCGGCCGGCCCCGCTCCCCGCCGGCCGCCGCCGCCGCACCGGAGCGACCCCCGCGCCTTCCTCCGCCCTTACGAGGCAGCGGCATCGTCCTCCCCCCTTCTCCGCCACCTCCTCCTCCGGCGCGCAGCCCGCGGCTCTGGCATCCCCAACGCACTTTTCTCTCCTCGGTTCGCTCGCTCTTCCCCCCGCCGCTCCTCCTTCTCCGGCAAAAAAAAAAAAAAAAAAAATACAAACCACCAAAAAAAAACCACCCAACAACCAACAAACGAGAAGGGACGGCGGGTACGCCCGGTCTTGGGGGTTCTTTCTTTTTTTTTTTTTTTTCTCTCTCTTTCTGTCCTCTGGAAATGGTGAAAGGATCACATGAGGAGCAGGCACGGAGAGCCGGGACCCCTGGCAGCCGGGGAAGGCACCAGCCACACGTGTGTGAGTGGGTGCGTGAGTCCCTGTGTCTGGCTCCCTCCGAGTCCTGCGCCCGCCTTCAGCCGGGATTGCGGGCTGCTCTGAGCAGCAGCGATGCCTCACGTCTGACTATTCCCTGCTAATGTAAGTCGTGCCTTTTTTTCCTCCCTGCCTGACACCCCAGGGAGATGTTTACAGTAATGAATTCAGTTGATAGCCATCTCTCTCTCTCTCCTGGAGTCCCTCCCACATTTGTAGTTTAAAGAATGCTTGGAAGGCAGGGCTGCAACCTAAAGCTTTCCAAGAGGCGAAGTCAGGCTAGGTTTTCTCTTTTTCTTTCTCTCCTTTTTCTTTTTTTTTTTTTTTTCCTCCCGCTTTTAACCCATTGCTTGCTGAGGGCAGTTTAGAGAGCTCCGGTCCCTTTGGACTCGCCCTCTTCCCCCTACTCTCAGCGAGGGGAACCAAGCGGGCGGTGCTGCCCGGGAGGGGTGGGGGATGCGGGTGGGCAGCCTCCGGACCCCCCGCCCCGCCTCACCGCGGAGCCCGCCGGGCCGGGGCTGCGGGAAAGGAAGGTGCGGGTATCGCCGCCCTTCGCGGCGGGGCTGCCTGGGCTCCGCTGCTCTGGGGGCTCTCGGGGTGTATCCGGGAGGGAAGGCGTGGAATGAGCTGAAAAACTCCCCGAGCTGCGGTCCTAACCGGGAGATGCCCTCGCTAGCGATAATTACAGCCGCGCTCTCCACCAACATGGCGATATTTCATGTGCAGCCACAGACAAGCCCGCCTCCCCCACCCCCTCCTTTCCTTCTCCTTCCCCCCCCCCCCTTATCCCCCTGCGAACTTTTAGGTAGGCAATAGCAGCACGGAATAAATATAACATAAAATAAAAGAAAGTCCAACCCTCAGGGAAGAGACGGACCTCCTTTAGTATTCCGTCTGATTTCCATCATCAGTCAGAAAGACTTTAAAACCTCTGGAGAAACCACCTTTTGCCCTAAAGCGCTAACAAGCTCTCCCCCCTCCACACACACACACACCCCGCAATGTCTCCTGCAGCACATTCAGTGCGTGTGTGAGCGTTCATGTGCGTGTGTGTGTATATACATCCCGGGCTGTCCGCGCTTGTTTCGGGGTAACCCTTCCCCCGCCGCCCAGTTCCCTAGTAAGCTACTGCCTTGTCCTATTGAATCCCGGGAAGCGCTTGAGCCATAGGATCCGCTCCTCAAAGTAGGACGTGGGGTGCGCGAAGAGAATTTGCCTCGAACTCCCCACCCCCCCGTCCCCCCCCGTCCCCCCCCAGCAAAGAAAAGGCACAATACGTCTTTCGCCGCGAGTTACTTTAAGAGAGGGGCTGGGGAGGGATGGAGGAGAGAAGAGGAGAGCTGATCAATGCCATGTGTCGAGGAAACAGAAAAAGCCGCTGAAATGGCTCGGGGTTTGCTTCCCCCTCACCCCTGGCTGCTCGCTAGCTTGCGTTTTCTGCTCAGCCGTACCTCAAAAGCTGAATCACTCGCCATTATCCCCGCACCTCCTTCGCCCTTCGCTTGGGGGGGCTAAATTATTTACGACTTCAAAGGCTTAATAAGCTGTACCGAGGAGCCCGTGGCGGAGCCCCGCGGAGGGTCAGCCCAGCCCAGCCCAGCCGCGGTGTGCTCCTGTCCCCCCCAGTGTCGTCCCCCCCCGCCTTGCCCCCCACCCCGTGCCTTCCAAGGGGGCGTAGGAGAGCCCCCCATCCCTCCGTATTGATAGCCCTAAGCCGAGCCGCGCTGCCTGCCCGCTCGGGGAGGAGGTTGTGCCCTCACCTACGCGGATGCGCAGAGCGCTGGGTGGAGGGGGGTTGCGCGGAGCGCAGAAGGGGGAGCGCAGGTTGCGCGGCGTTTCTGACGGGACTCGGCGAGGGGACAAGGACTCGGGGAGGAGACCCCGCTCCCCTCCTGGGAGCGCTCCCTCGGGGGCCGGGGTCTGCTCTAGGCCGCCGGGATGGAGGGGAGGGAGCCGGGACCCTCCGCGGGGCTGAGCCGGCGGGAAGGAGCGGGGCCGGGGGGGCTCAGACCGGCGGGGAGAGCCTCTGTCCTCGGCTCCGAGAAGCGGCTGCTCTCAAGTCGAGCCTGTGCCTGCAGCTCCCAGCTGGTCCCGGGGGATGAAAGGATCAGGAGCCCCTTTTTCAAAGGCTGTTCTGGGTCCTTTTTGACTTTTTAAAAACTGTCTTTTTTTTTTTTTTTTTTTTTTTTTTTTTTTTTAAGGCTCAGTATACTTTCCAGAGCACTTATTTGTCTCTTTCCCGAAGCTGGTGGGCAACCCGTGCATTTTCTCGTGAAAAAATAAAAAAATAAAAAAATCTCCCTTATAAATCTTTCTCCTGCTCTGGTCACCCATCCCTCCTTTCTCCACGTCCCCGCTATTGGCAACCTGTCGGCAACACATAAGGCAAAGCAGACCTTTGTCGATCACAGGCATTTCTGCCCCCGATGCCCCTGTCACGGAAGAAAGTGGGAACGCTAAAGACTTTTGCAAGGTTGTAGGCTGCTGCCCTGCCCCAAAGGCTCAGAGAGGTCAGGCGGAATTATTCCTGTCCCCCTCCCTGCCCACACTGCCTCCTCCATCAGCCCGCACTTCAAATCGGAGAAAGATACTCAGGACACGCTTTGGTCAAATCCTGATGGTGCCAATCTAGAAAGCGACTTAACTAGCCGTTACCTGCTCCTGCGGAGGTGGGTCCTCCTCGGTAGGTCACCCAAAGCCCACCGGGTCCGGCAGGTTGAAAGGGGAGAAGGTGGCAGAAGAGCTGGGCTCCGGCATGGTATTATTTTAGGGCTCACCACCAAGGTCTCTGTTTTCCATAGCTGCCAATGGTCTCCATCACCCGAGGTTTCTCTCAAGGAAAGGAGGAAGGAAATTTTCTTCCCAAGCTGCTTTCCGGCCGGTCATTTGACCCTGACACCCACCGATGACACCGAAGAACACCCTGCTAAAGCGGTTTAAACGCCTCGTAATTTCCTTTCTTCTATTTCCCCCGGCGGCTCCGGCGCAACGCCACAGAGCGATCTTATCGCCGAGTGATCATTATTCACCGGTGACAACCAGAGATGCCGAGCTCCTAAGTGAGGGTGACAGATTTCAAACGCGGGGCTGCAGCGTACTCAGCCTCAGCCATATTCTTCCTCAAACTTTGCCTAGCAAGCAAGTCAGCGGCTTAACCCTTTGCAGCCCTTTTCTCTCTGCCTGGGCACCGAGACCTCAGCCCGTGGGGGAGCGCTTATTTGAGGGGAGCAGCAGCGCGGCCGGCTGCTCGGCCGGGGACTTTTTATTACGTGTCATTTTCTATTCTTGATTATTTTCAGTTGAAAGAAACCACAGCCGCCAACTCTGGGGAGCGATCGGAGAGCTGGATACTTCTCCTCTGTGGTTAGGGGCTGGAAAAATCCTCTCGGCAAAGCAGACCTCTTTGGGACTCACCTGTGGTCCCTACTTTGTCATCGAGTCTGGTATGCAAACTGTCATACACATGGCATGAATCCCTCTCACACACGCGTACACAGAGCTCTGTATTTTCCTCAGCGTGGTGTGGCTGAAAGTATAGATCCGAAAGTGCTGTTTCACTCAGACCTCCGGGTTAAACTCGTTTACAGGTTATTAATAACAGGAGAGAAAGAAGCAAGCGAGAAAGAAAGGTATTTCCATGGGGAAAAAAAAAAAAAAAAAAAAGCCTTTTTCACACATGCACTTTGTAGTCAAAGGAAATATTTACCACCAGCAAACTCCAGCATGTTCTGACATGGTTCCTCCGAAGCAGAAGAGAGCCTTAAAAATGACAGAAAAACCATGTGCAATTCAAAGATGAAGTGCATGAAAGCTTTCCAAACTCAGCACCACCAGCTCGGAGACTAATGTCAAGACAACGCTGTAGCAACATAATACGAAGATGTAGAGAGGGAAACAAGGAAATTAGCAAAGTCCATTGGTTTTCTAATAATTAATTAATATATGTTTTCAGTAAATTTTGATGTTTCTGTCACCCTTCTAGACTCCCCTCCTCCGCCCCCCCAAAGAAAGGGGGGGACCTCTAACTGCAGCTGAGCGACACTGAGAGCCTGGACGTGGGATGAACTGCTGGGAGCTCCTTCCAGAGCCCCAGTGGCCGCGCAGTGGGAAGGACACGGAGGCAGGTCGGTGCGTGTGGAGGGGAGTCTGAGTGCTCCTTCATGAAGTGGGTGAGATAAGGCTGGACGAGGAAGGAGAAGAAGCCTACAATAAGCAAGCGGGCGGGGGGGGGGGGAATAAAAATATTATTCTCCTCCCACTCGCATTTCTAAGTTTCGAATTTAAGCACAACAATTAGATAAACCTCCTTTGAAGAGCACTCCCCAGGCCCTCTCCGGAAAAAAAAAAAGAAAAGAAAAGAAAAAAAAAAAAAAGACCCTTTCGACATTGCATATATCCTTGTCCTATTTACAACAGCAGGTGACTTAAGCGGGGACGTGACAAGACCTGACCGTCCGGGCTTTCCCAGGCGGGAGGGGAGCAGCCGCGGGCGCGGTGCGGGGAGCTCCGCGGGTGCGGAGCGGGGCCGGCTGCACGTCCCGCGGCGCGGCCAAGGTGGCAGCAGAGCACAGCGCTAGGATGCTTGGCGGCCGGAGCCGCAGCGGGGAGAAACTTCCCCCCCCCCCCCTTTTCTCCCTCCAACACACTCTGTTTAAACTGGTCACCCCACACCCACCCTCCACTTTTCCATCCTGATTATACCCTGATTACTTGGGCTTTAAATAATCCCCACCCACCCCACCTCCCCCCCACCCCCCACCCCCCCCAAAAAAATATGTGTGAAGCATGTATTTATTTATTTTCAAACTGCTTTGCATGGTTGAAAGGCTGTAAACAGAGAGGAGGATATAGAAATGTATTCTCTTTAAATTATCTGTGATCATACAAGATGGCTAGCCTGGAGTGATGGTCCACTGATCCATGATACAATCTCACTTATTTTAAAGAGAATGTGAAATGGGGCAACATTAAGAAAGATTATAAAAATGAAAGTCTCTCTTTTATTTTATTTTTTTTTATTTCCCCCCCCCCCAGCTTTATTGTTAGAGTGACTTCCACAGTTTGTGAGAGATGGCAAAAGGAGCTGGAAGTGGTTCTGTAACTGTAAGGCTGGTTTAAAATACACTGAATAATCTCAATTTTTGTCAATAATGTCAAATTTTGGACCTGGCTTTAAATTCATGCAGCTGTCAGAAGATAAAAAACTCAAAGTGACTTCTTCATCAAATTTTGGCAAAATCAGTTGTTTGTTAACTTTTTTTTTTTCTAAGTAATTTGACGAAGGGAAGGGGATAATGGGAAAAACCCACACCAAACGTGTATTTTCTCTGAGGTCTCACTTCTATGGTGAGCTTAAAATGACAATACTGTACTGCTTCTGAAACAGACTTTGGCAGAGTCTGAGTGACATGTGACATGACTCAAATGGTAAATTTCTATCATGTTGGAATGTAGGGATTGGATTTCATTTCCAAATAAAATTAATTATAAAATTCGTGTGCCATTGAACTGTCCTTGTTTGTTGTGTTTCTCATCGGTTCATTATTCCCTCCCCCTTTCCCTTCAGTCCACCGTTACCTTCTTTTTTTTTTTTTTCCACTTGTGTATGTCGTTGGGTATCACTTTGTAATAGTATGCATAATGCCTTGGGTTGCTGCACTTCATAGCCCTGCCCTAGTAGAGGCTCTCCCTTCTTTCCTCCAAGGGATTTCTCTATTTAGCTTTTGACAGTATCATGATAAACTATTTCTATGGATTGCCTTTGGCCATTCTTCACTGTCTTGTCCCAGGAGATACAGAAATCCAGGAGTCTTATAGATCTTTTTTTTTTTGTCTTTAATACTGAGGAGGATGTTCCAAGGTTTTTTCTTTGCAGCCTCTTTGTCAAGTTTATTTCCAACAAAACCAGGAAATAAGCTGGTCAAAATCTGTTGAATATTTTTACTTTAGAGAGTCATGTCAAATTTTTTCAAATCAAAATATATCCACCCAGATGCCATCTGATAGACACGTTGGAAACAGACAGATAAATAGGTAAGACAGGAAGACTGATCTGTAACATTTTCTTGTATTTGAAACAATAAAAAGTATATTTTTCTGACCACACTTTGTGACCAAAGTAAACTATGACAAATTGCGTCACATGTTGAGCCATCTCATTTTAAGCAAAAAGTCTGCAGGGAAGACAAACTTCTATGTATGACTTGCTGGTTGCTCATCTTAACGTACATGCTGAAAATAGCTGCACAAATAGATAATTCAGCCAACAACTAATTGCATCTGATGAAATCCAGGTAACTGAGATGGCTAAATCATAACTGACATAGGAATCTGGCAGTCATTAAACACTGCTATGCATTGGTTCTTTGGGTTTTTTTTTATATATATGCAAAATGCAAAGGAAACATAGAATGAAAAGAAAAGCAACATACATAAGAAAAAAAAAAGTTAATTTATGATTGACCTATCTACTTACCGTAGTGGGAATGGAAGGTATAAGTAGAACCTTGTGAATAGTTGTTTCTTTAGCAGATTCTAAGTAAAATCATTATGGTGCTTTTCATTGTCATAGCCAGCTTTTAAAATAAAGGAAGTTTTTCCATGCCTGCTTCTGTCACTGAACTTTTACCCTTTTGGAAAAAAATCCACACACTTCTATCATATGTATTCTAGCTGCACTATATAGAACACTACCTCAGTGGAAGTCACACAGCATTCATTAAACTGCCCCTTATGTGTTCATCACTCTTTATTTTATTCTAAGTGGAGAAGGCTAGAAGGCAGACTAGCTATCTACTCTAGAAAAAGCATCACTTTCTGATTGCAAGGCCATCTGCCCCATCTCCCAAGGAGCCTCAAGAGCTCACTCATTCTAATTTTCTACTGATTAAAAAAACAGATTCATTTGTATTTTCTTATCCACAGGTTCAGCAAGCTAAAATCGTTCTTTCACTTTTGTCTCTGTCAAGTCCATTTCTGTAACTTTTTATATTTTCAAGGGGACGGTTACAATTATGGAAGAGTCCCTCTATATGATCTAAAAGGATCCAGTTTTCTTTTAGCTTTAGAATTATGAGGATTTATAAAAACTGGATAGGAGAAAATTATTTCAAAACAATTAGCCTGGTCAAATTCTCTCAATATTATTTAAAAAGATAACATGAAAAAATTGCTACAATGTACTCTATAGACCCCAGGGCTCATAGCATAGTTCTTACAGCTTCACAGCTGCTTGATTTCCATGCAGCACTTTCTGCAAGACTAGCAAACTTTGTTCTACAATGTTTTAAAAAACCTTGAGCTCTATCTGACAACTGTTGTTAAACCACTTTCAATTCCAGTATAAGCTAATTATGTGTAATAGGATACAAAAGAGGATGTAGATTTTCTATTGAAATTTATCGATTTTTGCTTTTTCTGGATTAATCCCTTGATTATGATAAAGAGGTAATGCTATTTTGTGAAGCCTTTTCTAATCCTTCCTGTTTATTTATTTTAGAACATTTTGTTGTAAAAGGGATAGCTGAAAAGGAAAATTAGTTTCAATTACTCAAAGAAGAAGGTATAGAGATATTGCCCTGACCATCAAGGTCAAGAATCAGAGGCTACACGATTATACGTCTACACTCAGAAATAAATGAGCAAAAGTCTTTGCATATTGCTGTGCCCTAAGATCCCCTTTCCAGGGGCTATTATTAGAGGGCAGAAAAGGATGTCACTGCTGTACAGACTGATCACCTGAAAGGAAAGCGAAAAAAACCCACCCTAAACCCAGGCAGAACGACGAGGCAGATGGTCTCTGTTTTGAATCCAAATAAATTGGCAGTAAGCTTTCAGGTCTTTGAGAGGATTTTGAGGCAGTGAAAATATCTTGTGAAACCATTTGTCTTGCTCTTCAGCACTGCAAAGCACCCACATCACAGATTTGTGGACTGAGGGGGATAGGAAGGTTGTCACAGCAGTCAACAGCTCTTCATCAGTTTTGAAACACAGGGCACCAGCTTCATTTTGTTTAGTCCTAAACTTTTTCTTAGGATCTGGTAAAAGACAGCTTATGCCACTTCAATAATCTCTTTATGAAAAGGAACACATTGCTGTTTAGACTTAGGGGAAATGTTGTTAGATCTCTGATGAGATCTACTGAAACAGTGAAAGGTTCAGCATCCATCCAGGTAACCATGGCCTGCTGGGCCACGAAGCTGGTGAGGGGTCTGGAGGGTAAGTCTTATGAGCAAACACCAAGGGAGTCTGGGGTTGTTCAGCCTGGAGAAAAGGAGGCTGAGGGGAGACCTTATTGTTCTCTACAACTACCTGAAAGAGGCTGTAGAGAGGCGGGGATTGGTCTCCTCCCAAGTCACAGGACAAGAGGAAATGGCCTCAAGTTGCACCAGGGCAGGTTCAGATTGGTTATCAGGAAAAATTTTTACTCTGAAAGGGTTATTAAGCATTGGAATGGGCTGCCCAGGGAAGTGGTTGAGGCACCATCCCTGGAGGATTCAAAAGACAGGTTGACATAGTGCCTAGTAACATGGTTTAGTGATGGGTTGTTGAGGTGGGTTTTGTTGTTGTTGTTGATTGTTTTTGGTTGTTTTTTTTTTATCAGAGTTAGGTTGATGGTTGAACTAAATGATCATAAAGGCCCCTTCCAACCTAGACAATTCTATGATTCTATGGTAGAAGGGATGTGCTTTAATGAGGGATGTGTGCTGTGTGGAAGCAGAAGTGCACCACTGACAGATGTGAGGCTACTTACTACATTGATGCTGTGAAGAATATTCAGTTGGTAGTACCAATAGATTTTTTTCTTATTTCCATTCCCGTGTAATAGCAGAACTGGGCAAGGTACTAGAATTAATGAATGGGATACTGAAGTAACCTGTGTAGTGAGAAAACCCATCTGCAGAATGGCACCGGGATTGCGAATTTAGGGTTAGTTTAATTCAGCTAGGAGTGGCTGTTAGTTCCACAGTCCCTGGGGAAGGACCTGTATCACCTTTGTATGTAGCCTGTGAGAGGCTGCTGACCATTTTGTATAAAGAAAACAGCTGCATGCAAAGGCACACGGGAAGGTTTTTTCTGGATAATTTCTCCTTCTTCCTCAAACCATTATTATTATTATTATTAAATTAAGAAATTGTAGTCTACTAGTTCTTTGCTTTTGACTCAGACAGAGCCTTCCTAAGTTCATGATTAATTTTCTCTTTAGTTACTTCTGCTTACTGATGGTGATAAATTTAATTTGAAATCAACCACAGGCTTATTTAGTTAAACACACCACACATGCGATGTCCTAGGCGGAGCAGTTATGAAGAAGAGTCAGGAATATATCCGCAGGATAAATTGAACTTGTACTTGCATCAAAAAATGATCTTACTTTCTGTGCCTCAGGCAAAAAGAATGCTAAGAAGTTAAGCTATTCTTTTGGTAGGGTTAGAGAAGGCAATGAAATCCTCCCTGAAGAGAACGAAGCAGCTTGAGTGCGTAATAGTTTATTGGTGACTTTTAGTGAGTCCAAACAAAATAAGTTGGGGAGAGGACAGTTTTCAGGAATTGACTCATCCATTTTATTTTTGAAGTGTATACATGGTTGACAACATTCTTTCAGCAGAGGGACAGAATTCTGCAAACTCAGAGACAAGCTGGATTTTCACTACAGGAACATTTTTGGATTTATTTTGTGCAGTTGCTCAACACGATTTGCCTTAACCACTATTGAAAAAAATAGGGCAATTACATACTTCCACTGTCACTGTTCTTGTATTTCCCTGGTCTCTGACTCGTTATTCGCCATTCAACATTGTTATGGCCAGTCTTAGCATCCTCATGATTACTGGCCTTTTGCTGGACTTACTGTCAGGGAGCAGCAAGAGCAAGGCCGCTCCACAAGGGAGGATGATCTGGGAGACAAGGGTGACCCCAGGCAGAGGCTATGGCCTCAGGGAGGTAGGATGGGCAGAGCAGGGTGCTGAGAACAGGGTTGATTGACAGTCCCAGATAGGGCAGGGTGGAGAGTCAGGCTCAGAATCCACCCAGGAACAGAGACAGGACTGGAAGGCAGGCTATCGCCTATGTCAAGGGTCTGTCCAGAAGACAGGACTGGAGATCTGCACACCTCCAGCAGTGGTCAGGACAGATCTGGGTGCCAGCCCCAAGCTGATACACACATCCACCAGGACAGATGGTGTGGGTGGGCTTGCAGGGAAGATGTGGCCTTTGAGTGCCACCAGGACTCTGACACTTATGATATTAACCACCAGCAACTGTATAGTTGACTTACTTACTAAGCCCACATAATGCTTCATTAGACCAATACATAACATCAACTCTCTGAAGGGCCATTTTATAAACTCACAAACAAGCTTCAGCTCTTTTCTCAGACAATGATGTTTTTACCAATCCATACTGGATAGTCTAATACTGCAAATATTTGTAAGATATGATAATTCATCTACATGCAAGAAAGCTTTAAAATTCATTGAAAATAGTATCAATGCTTCACTTTTCTTAGTCTTATTCATTGCTGTACACGAGATTGGACAGTCTCACAGAGAAGATGCAGTATTACCATTTTGAACAGTTATATCATGATTTTCCTTATTATTGGTAATTTGATGGTGCTAATTTCTAGACCAAGGTGAATCCTTCAGACAATCAGACTTTTGCAGTCACCTAAACCAGGGTGGTTTAAGCAATTATTGCTCAAAGTGATTTGCAGTGCTCCTGCATGTGCTTTTTGCTCAGCAGGTGTTACTGAGATGTACTCTTCAACCTCTGCAGTTGACAGCAAAGGATGTACTAGTACTGACCAGGGTCAATTTTTAGCTTCCTTTTTTATACTAGGCTGTAAACTGGTATCTATCAAGAGCTGTTGCCAGTCTAAGAAAGCTCTTCCTTTTAAGGGAAAATGAGGAAAGAGATGGGCGGACAACTGGGGGAGGTAACAACTTTAACCAGCCCTGCTTGATCCCCCACTGCAAATGAGTCAATAATCACAGCTCTAATTTAAAGGAAAAAGAAAAAAAGTCTCTGACTTTCAAGAACACAAATCCTCAAACTGGAAAAAAAGCCAAAAAATCCAACAAACCCATCAGCCAAACAATACAAAGTAGGTGAATAAGATAATTACTGTAAAAAAGAAATTCCTAATCAATATGGTTTTAGATTTCCACATCATGCTGCAGATTGCCAACATGATTTCCACATGAAATGCAGGTTTTGAATCTCATGATTTTCAGCTGTGTGACTGAGAAAGGGTTGAAGCTAGCAGTTACTTTGGGTTTTTTTCCCCCCTTATTTTTTTTTTCCTGTCCATATTCTAAACTGTCCAGAAATTCTGAATCCTGTTTGTGCCATGTGATATCTGGGCTAAGGACTCATTGTAGTACCCATGCACTCTTCATTGTCCGTATGTTCAGAGCCTGTTCTACTGTCACTTATGTTCTCATAAAATCAATTTGACTTAGCTGGGTTTATTCTAGATTGGCAGGGTATAATAGTAAGAAATTTATCACCTCCTGGGGAATCTGTCCTTGGAGACATGGGAGTAGATCCTTTGGGAATATCTCATCTGTGTTTGTACTAAAAGAGAAGGCATGAAATTGCTTCCTATGGATTTGGTTACTATTACAAATCTGGAGGTCTGTACTTCTGAGATAAATGGACAACAAATGTCTCCTGTTTTTTGCAGGGAAAAATCTATTGGGTCAGCTGAGCCAGATCACACCACACAAATTTTGATATAATGAATCAAAGAATTGGTATAACTAAAACCCTGCTACTTTTGGCCAGGCCATTGTTTGACACTTTAGAGAAATGCGCAAAAAAATCCATAAACCACCTGGCCAATTGTTCAAGATACATATCTTGATTAAAAAAGTTATGGATGAAGAAACAGAAGTCAGAGAAACTGATGATCATTTTCTAGCTGAGTGCTCAGATAGATGTCTTGTATTTAGTAGTACATGAAGAAGCTCCCTTTTGTTTCTCACTATTTTTCTAAATGCTTATATTTTATGAAGCATGCACATCCTAATCCACAGACATACATGACTGGACTATTAAGACTCATTAAATGCATTGAGTTGTCTTTTTTTCTTTCTGGTTCTTATCAGTCATTAATAATGCACAATGACTTGTCTCCCAATTTTTTCTTCTGTTTTCATCTATATTCCTCATATTTTATCTCGAACAAAGAGTAGTCTTGTGCCATGAAAGCTCATCAAAGTCATAATTACATTTCATTCATCTGCATTGAACTGGCTGTCATCTGTTAGCTTTTTGAATGCTCTATATGTCTTTCTGCACTTGTCTGCATTCTTCCTCATTATTTACTCCTCCTCGTTCATCCATTACTGATTGCTGACTGCTTCTTCTTTCTACTTTTAGTATTTTAATTACCAGCTGCGTTTGTAACCTTCTAGCAGTTTCAACCCAGAAATATTGGTAATGCTTTTTTTCCACATTTAGCAAGTGTTTATACTCTTAACACTAATGTTTATCTACAAGACCAGTGTGCCCAAGCAAGGCAGGATAAATCTTGGGATCGGGGATCTGTTATATCCCTCTGCTGTCTACACACTTTTTCCGAGTCTATCTTTTATGCTCTGGACACTGTCCTTGACACGGCCTAATACTCAAAAGCACTACAGATACCTTCTTGTGAGTAATTTCTTTTGTGAGGTGAAATTGTCAGCTGATAATGACTAGATTGGTGGCCAGACATAGGTGAGGTCTTTTGTTGATGGCTTTCATTCATTAATGATGGTTTTATTATGCATCATGTATTATTTTTATTTAATTAAAGTATTTCCTTTGTTTTTTCTTCTCACATAACTGCTTATGCTTGTCTTTGAGATCTTTTTCCTCCTCAGTGCCTGTTTCATCATTCATTACATCTTTTATTTTAAAAAAGAATACATATTGTTAAGCAAATCTGTCTTTTCATGTATATGCAATACCTGGCAAAGTTGGGTATCAAAAGGTGATTTGCAACTTAGATGAAGAATCTAAATTTCAAAGGCCTGTTCTGAAAGAAATAAATGTCAAAAACCATACATTATGGGCTCTACAGGCACTGTATTCCTTATCTGTAAAATGGGACAAATGAGCATCATTTCCTTCACAAGAAAATCCTCATAAGTAGGTGAAGGCTATCAGACAGAAGGTTCGTGTAGAAGGATAAAATAGTATATATTTTATGGTTCAGATTCTTAACTGATGTGCACTGGTGTGCACTGGACTCAATGAAACTACGGTGCTTTATATGAAAGGAACACATGAATATGCGTGGGTTTGTTTATCTGTTTTTGTTTTTAACAGAGACTCAGTCAGCCCTAACTGTGGTATCATTACATCATGCAGGCTGGTTTCAGAGGCCTAGGAACTTTATTTACTTGAGTTCCAGTGAACAGAGCACTATTTAGTGCTTAGTAATTCTTTAGACTAGAAATAGTAACAAGCCACAAGAAGTCTGCTGCTTAGTTTACTTTCATATCTCTCTGTATTTAATTTTTCTACTTTCACTGAAGCAGAACTTTTTGATAGTGTGTGCAAACTGTTAAATAGCATTTAAAAGGGCAGAAACCATCATTAAAGTGAAAAACACTTCACCAGCATTCTTAATTTTTCATATACTGGTTTAATTTCAATTAATTTTGTAAATACCAGAAATACTTTATATCTTTACATGGTCTGTACTATGAAATTAAGTAAAACAATATTTAACAGGTGTTATATTTTTAGAGTAGCAATGTAATCATCTAAGGGGTCTATGTAGCATTACTAGAGTACGCTTAACTTGATTTAAAAATGCTTGCATTAAGTTAGTAGTTTTAACCGATGAAGAACATACAGCTTATAGCTTCACAAGGTAGCCAAACTCTTGATAAACCATCATGATGGTTAATTGTCTTCAATGCTAATTATATCTTTGAGTTCATCTCTCTTGAATTTTCAGTCATTGGTCCCTAATACTAATTATACATAATTGTCTTTATGCAACTACTTATAAATGGTGATCAAATGACATATAAACCTTCCCTTCACAAGCAAAATGGATTTAGATCCTTCACTCTCTTAAGTAATGAAATATTTTTTCCTCTTTTCCACTCTTTTGTTGGTTACCATTTCCTTGTCAACTACAACATCACCCACCCACACATCCCAGCTGCTACCATCTTATTTTCTGGCCAAAACAGCAGAATGTATCACCTGTTATCAATACTGCCATTCATTCTAGAGAAACAATCAAGAAATCGTTTTTTTATCCAAGACTTCTGACAGCTATCCATGTTTGAAAGATTGAGGAATTCTATTTCTAGTCTATTTCCTGATATTCATCAGCATAGAGCATAATGTGGCTCTGGAGAAACTTCTGAACTTCCACTAGAAACAGCTAGGCACACAATGGAAATGGAACAAGTTTGTGGTATTGCTGAGGTAGTAGGTGAAATACTCTTTTCCGACTGCAACAGTCAGAAGAACCTCCATTCACTTGGTCCTCAGGGCCACGGAGAGGATTTTACCTCTGTTTTCCACGTCCTCTGCTTCTCTGCTGTTCTGTTGCAAGTTCTGTCAGTTTTTTGTGCATCCATTTGACATCTTCCTTGTTCCTGCCATTTAATTTGCCTTGCGAAGTCCTATAGCATAGTCAGGCCTATTGAAGGACTTTTCTTTGCTGCCATCTAATCACCTTTGCTAGCTTTTACCTCCTTTCTACCAGTGGATTGACTGCTCCACTGCTGCCACTTGTGTAATTGAGGTTGTTATTTTAATTCATCTATGCTGAGGTATGCTGTGGATTAACTCTTTCTCACTATTAGTTCTTAACTTTGACTTATTTATTGCTTCAAAGGACATAACTCTTCTCATGCTGCCTGCTTTTCGCTTCTTGTACTACTTTTCCCTCCTTCTTTCCCCTACCCTTTCATTTCTTAAATTCCCCTTATCTTACCCCGGAATCTCAACCCCTAAATCACCAAGTGCAATGTAATAAACAAGAGTGACTCTGCTGTTGTAACTTACAAAAGAAAATGAAAAAGGGTGAGGGAAAAATGCCCCAGTTAATCTCTGCTCCTATATTTTATACAGCCATTTTCTCCCCTGCAGGACAGATAGCAAATGCTACCAACTTTCTACGTTGCCTCAACTTGCCCACAGGCAAAGTCAATGCAAAGTAGAAGGTGAAATGGCCATGCCCCATAGGCATGCATACCTTCTAGAAATGACATATTCTTGCTTATATTGTTTTTTTTTCCTTTTTCTTGCCCACAAATGATATCTTCCATTAAAATTTTCTCCTCCTGTGTTACCACTAGTGCTTTGTTGTAAACACAGCGCATGGTATACTTGGGACCACTGCAGCTTTCATTCTCGGTTCTACTTAGCAATGGCAGGAAAGTCTGTTCCAGCTTATATAGCTGACAGCATCGTTTAGAGCATCGAGACTGTCCGCTCGACTGGTTATTGCTACAGCCTCTCCACCTAACAGTGTTTTCTGGCTCTCCTACTCCTGCCACGCTACCGCCAGGGAAGCGCATGAGAGGAACCAGCCCGAGACAGCTGTAGGCTAAAGAGGTATTGAGGCGGAGTCAGAACCTGACTATATTTGGGACCTTGTGGCATAATTCCTGATCAAGTAGGGGGTCTCCTGCTCTGTGGAGTTGCCATTAAGAGTTTTCTTCATGAACCAAACTGGGGGGAAAGAACTTGTGACTGGAATAGGTCCAGCAGTGTTCTAGGCCACATACCCCAGATCCTTCCCATGTTCTGGTAACAACGCTGTGACTGGAACTAAATAGATGCCTTTTTGGCCATCCACCAGAGCACAAAAACATTTTGGAAAAAGGACGTACAAGACCTGATTTACATTTTGGGAATGCAGTGGCCATATTTTGGTCATGTGTCCAATGTAGGGAGGATTACAAGGGCCTTCCAAATGAGGCAACCCTTGCTGTCTTCAAATAGTTCATCTGGCTTATATTGCATTTTTTACATGCCTGTGACCCCTGTCTTCTCATCAGCTCCTCCCTCCAGGGTGTAAGAGTGACAAGATGGCTGATGGCAGCACATTTGATTTGAAAGATAGTAACAAAATTAATCCCCTAAAGAAAAAGGTGTAGGGAAGAGACTATCATTTATACTATTCGTGCAACCTTCAGGGGAATTGTGAGAGGAAGACTGAAAGGAATATCAAAGATATGAAAACTAGAAAGCATGAGGTAGGGATGCAGGAAAGGTTGGGAGCAGAGGATATCTAGAAAACTGTTTCATACTGATTTTGTTTTGCTGTATTGTTAATCAGTAGCCTACCTTTTTTTTTTTTTTTCCATTTGAATATACTTCTCAAACCATGAAACAACAGGATAATCACTTTTCAATGTTAAATGCAAATTAAGGTTGTTTGCTTTATTACCTCTTGAAATGCAACACTTTGTCAAAATGATTTTTTCATTAGTTCTTTCTAGCATAGGCAGGGATCTTCACCGTACATGTGTGTAGTGTACAAATGCACATATACACAGATAAATATATTTGTATAACCAGGGATCTTCCTGTACTGGAACAACATTTAAGCCAAGTTTAACAATTACACAACTTATCTCTCCATATTATCCTAGTGTCTTTAGATTAAGAAAGTCTAAAACTTTCTAATAAAAGAACAGACACTCTCCCTTCCTCCCCTGCACAACCTGTACATCTGGGAGATGATTTTGGAAGTGTGAAGAGGAGAGATCACTTCCTGGCAAGTGCTGAACATGGCAGCAGGCTCTTTTCCATTGCTTACCTGGTGTTAGTGTTCTGCGAAGGGACCCCCTCACCACAGGATTGTCTCTTGCTCAGGTTATTGGAACTTGATGAATTGTATGTCAGCCCTTTACCAATTCCAAATCCAGCTGGACAGTGCTGAAAGGGCAGTGCCCTTTTTGAGCCGGTGTGAATCATAGAGCATCTGCTCTGGTTGTCTTGCTCAGCAGTGAGTCACTGAATGCTGGGTGGGGAAGGAGTCTCTTGGTATTGTCAGGATGGAAAATCCCCCTCTACTATCTTCTCAGAAGACAATGATTAGCTGAAGGCAAACCCTCACTGACTCCAGTCTTTCTAAAGAACCCATACAAGTCACAAGCCATTATGGCTGGCAGGAAATGCCCCTCTGTGTCGAAACCTCAAAAATTTCAAGTTTTCTTGCAGTCTCTGAACTCTCAAGTCATAAAAATGACATCAGCTTTATTGCCTGCTTGCTTTTCCCCCGTGTTTTGTTTCAAACTTAAGAGCAGTAGTTATTTTCACAGCAAATGATGATATCATCCCTTAAAAGCTTGCAAAAGACTTACAAAGGATGTTGCAAAGGTTTGATAACTTCTCAGAGATGGCCAAACCTGTGCTGTTTCCTCCACCCTCCCATTCTGGTTTTCTGTAAAGTAGGCAGGAGTTGTTCTCACTGATTTAATCCTCAGTTTCAGTTATTCCTGTTAAAAAGTAGATGGTTGATGTTTTACATCCTCCACATCTCAGAAAAGGGTTTACAATTGTATGAGGTTTTACATCTCATAAAAACATGCAAATGAGTGCAGCATGCCAATATTTTTGGCACTGATGAAAGCTGAGTTATGAATAGGTTGTTGCTGTGATCTCAGCAGATCCAGTGATTAATTGTGTACCTACAGGAAGTTTGTGCACATTTTTGGAGGCTTGTAGCAATATTCAGATTTAGCGTTGTTTTCATAGGTATGCTTGACTTGCAGCTGAAGAATAAATAAAATTTACAAAACTGTAAATTATATATGGGCAAACAGAAGAATGTCATTATGTGACTGGATATGTATTTACACGATGTAGAATAATGGTTCCAGAGAAAGTTTTCTGGCCTATTGGGTGAACAAAATGCATTTTTTAAAGCACTCTAATAATACTTTCATAGTATTGTGGGGGAAATGGGCTAATTACTACTAAGGACGTTTACATTAGTTTCTTGTGTATATTTACCTGGGAGATTCATGCTGCTTGATAGGACTTTTCGGCAATTATTATCTAACCTCCAAAATAATGTCCCTTTAATTCTAATGGAAAAGATATAGGTTGGAAATTCATAAACAAGGCTTTATTTTCATTTAATTTACTTACTTAACTAAAGATTAAAAAAAAATTATGATAGCTCACACTTAAAAAAAACCAAAATGCAACAAACCCAAAGAGAATTTCCATTTTAATGGCAATTCAGTGAGCCAGAGATCACAAAGATTTGTGAAATACATTTTTGATAGACAAAGATATTAAGAAATGCATGACCAATATGTACAGCTTGGTTGACACAAACACCTTTGACATGTTCATTCTAAAATGTGTTTTAACTGGAATAGCCTATTTTCCTTGGTGGGAAATTAGCATGAACCAGAAGAGGAAAAGTAGAGTTTATTCCGAATGATGTGCAATTACTCTAGTAGTTCCTTGCACAAGTGCTGAAGAGGTATATGGGTATTCAACACAAAATCGTTAATGAGACAGCTTGGCACCCATATCTTTTCTTTTCCAGGGGCTTCCTTTCCACTGTTACTACAGAACTGCTTTACTCTAGTTCAACACACTGCCAAAAGCAGCATCAACTCATTTCCAGATTAATTTGCTTAGGTCTTTATCCTATCAGACCTTGAAAATGTCCAAAGATGGAGA
This sequence comes from Gallinago undulata, assembly GCA_026546715.1. Lineage (NCBI taxonomy): Eukaryota > Metazoa > Chordata > Aves > Charadriiformes > Scolopacidae > Gallinago > Gallinago undulata. Next base: position 44,073,204 of record JAOTQQ010000041.1, on the reverse strand, counting down.
CTGTACAACCTCTCTGGACAACATATTTCATTTTGACTACTCTCATGGGGAGAAAGTTTTTCCCTATATCATGTGAGCCACTGTTCTTCCAGTTTATGCTTCTTTTCTCTTCCAGTTTATGCTTCTTGTCTCTCATCCTCCCACCACATATCACTGTGAGGAGGCTGGTTCTGGGGCCCCCAACCTAATACTGACATGGAACTGCTAGAGCGGGCCCAGAGGAGGGCCATGAAGATGATCAGAGGGCTGGAGCACCTCTCCTATTCAAACAGGCTGAGAGATTTGGGTCTGTGCAGCCTGGAGCAGAGAAGGCTCCAGGGGGACCTGATAGTAGCCTTCCAGTACCTAAAGGGGGCCTATAGGAGAGGCCTACAGAGATGGAGAGGGAGTGTAGTGACAGGATGAGGGGTAGTGGTTTTAAACTGAAAGAAGGTAGATTCAGATTAGATATTAGGAAGAGACTCTTTACTCTGAAGGTGGTGAGACACTGGCACAGGTTGCCTGGGGAAGTTGTGGATACCCCTTCCCTCAAAGTGTTCAAGGTCAGGTTGAATGGAGCTTTGAGCAGCCTAGTCTAGGGGAAGGTGTCCCTGGCAATGGCAATTCTAAGTGGGATTAAACCATTCCCTTGATTTCCTGAACGTAGTCTCCTCCTGCTCCTACAGCTCATGCACTTGCTGTTGCAGGTGCATGCTGCTGGCTCATGCTCAGCTTCCTGCCCATGATGACCCCCAGGACCTTTTCAGCAGAACTGCCTGCAACCAGTCCATTCCCAGCATGGAGCCCTGCAAGAAGTCTGCTTTCCAAGGTTCCCAAAATTCAAGTAGTTCATTGGGCATTTCTGGTTCTGAGACTCACAAAGTCTGTCTCCTAACTGTTCTTAAGTTTGACCAGCTGAAGTGATTTGAATTAAGGGTAAATCAATGGGCTGTATTATAAAACCAGAAGATGTCTTTATTTCACTGAAAATGTTATCTGAATCAAGACTGAAAGAATTCAGAATATTGGGTAGGCTTTCAACAAAGGGATTTCAAGAAAATCTCTGGTTCAGCAAATGCATAAAAGCAAGTCTTTTGATTTTCATAGCTGTACAGTGTGGTGCTGGCAGGGTGACCGTGGTGTATAATTATCATTTCTAAGAATGAATTCTATTAAAATTGAAATAAAAGATCTTTGTGAGGAAATATGAGCTCTAAAATGTGAGTGTTACATTCTATAGATCATCATTATTTTGAAGCCTTAAAATAAATAAATGCTTCCAGAAGTAAACACAGGCTATTCAGATGCCAAACTCTCTTGTTTTTGTAAGTGTCCCTTTGAATGCATTGAAGCCAGCATTTAGCACTTGGCATCTAATTAATTTGTTATCAGGGAGGAAGTCACGAAGCAATGCAATTCCCCATTCTCATAAGTACCAGAATCTCTTTTTAAAACTGTGGAGGCAGAGAACTAATAATAACAGGTTTCTCAGCTTAAATATTATTTCCCTTCCAGCTCTACATCATACCTTAAAGAAACCCTCCCCCATGCACAGGGAAAAAAAAAAGAAATCCCAAAAAAGCCCTCATTAGCAAAATATAACTCTTAGGATTTTTTTTTTTTTTTTGTTCGCAACGTAAATCACGCTGTTCTTTTATTCTGCTCTGAGAAACCTCTATCTCTACATTTTTAAGTTAATGGAGATAATATTCTGGGCAAGAATAACCAAGGGGTTTGCATATTTTCTATAACTAAACTTCCAAGAGACCAATTTATTTTAACTGGAATGATGGAAGGACAGTTCTGTTATTCACCTTTTCGAAGTACAGAACAGGCCTTGCTTTTTCTGAGTAGGTTCATCAAATTTACATCACCATTTAATTAAATATTTGTAGCAATAATTGACCTCAGGAGTAAGTCATCTAGTAATAAATAGATTCCAGTGTTTCTAAAGAGTATTTTACTGACTCTGAGATGCTATTCATAGCCTGGTAGCTTTGCCACAAACCTCATCAGCAATTTACTTAAATGTATATTCCATTGTCAAATTGACAGTGAATCAGAACGAAATTTAACAGTAGAGATTTCAGCACATGATCCAAACCAGAAAATAAAATGCCTTTCTCTGTAACTTTTCTTTTCAGGGACAGATCAAAACTGAGACAGGAAAAAAAACAGACAAACAACTCAAACCCTGATTTATTTAGTGTCTTCATGTTTTTCTATTTTTTTTTGACCTGCTTAAATAATTGCTTGAAGAATTCTGTACATATCTTAGTTTGAGTTCAATAGTGTTCAAAGTAAAAAGGCAGGAGCTTTTTATTAGTTTTGATGAAATACAGTGATAACCTCAAGAAACCAAAATGGACATACATTTAATGTCCTCCCTCCTCCAAACTATCGATTTATTACTCCGCTTTTGTTTAAAACCTATGTGCTAAGTTCAGAGGTGATGCATAAAGTGTGTAATTTAGAGCCCTTTATGCTCACTTAGACACCTTAAGACCTACTTACACTAACTTACTACAGTATAAGTCAGTGAAATGGAGTGTAAATTGATGTGATTTACATGTGGGGGAGCTGGAAGAGTGAGAAGGTATTACCTATAGGAGGGAATAGACTTTTTATGAGTACTTTCCAATATTCGGCTGGTTTTCTTGCTACACCCCTGTACCCCTGAGTAAACACATTTGCGTTTGCCTGCTCCTGTGCACTCAGTGAGACCCTCTGGGCCAAAGTCGCTGATGATATGTAAGAGGTGTGATAGAAGTTGTGTGCTGAGGAGTGACTATGAGGTTTATAAGTAACTAAGTAAAACCTCTGGTTCACATTATTCTTTGTAGGTAGCTGCAAACCCAGCAGTTTTTTAGTTACTTGTAATGGCTGAAGATTTTCTCATCTAAGGTGCTTGCTCTGCCTTCTATCAGGAAAATTTTTACATCCAGTACATGTTGTGCCCTTGTGCCTTGTTTGACAGGCTGGCAGGTAAGAGGTAGGTTCCATCGTGTTTTCTGTGGGATAAGAACATGCACCTGGCAGCTCCCACGTTGCTGTAATTTCACACTCTTACCCTGTGGTAGGTTGCTCTTTTGCCAAGTGAGCTATGTAAAGCCTTGTCAGCTCCCGGAATTGTGCCACTTGAAACATGCCTGCTGAAGCACAACTAGTACAGAGGCAATTCCTGCAGGATAAAGAATCATAAATCTATTGATTTCTACTGCCTTAAAAAAATCTGCTGATAACATACTAATTTAATAGTTAAAAAAAAACATATCCTGACCAAAACACTTACCCTAAGCATACTCTAAGCGTGATCATGGTTTTACATAAGCAAGACTGAAGTTTAAAATTAATCTGAAGCATAATGAACATATGTGGGGAGAAAAGAGAAGGAAGAGGAGTAAAGGAGATATAAAGTATCCTAGTTAAGACTCTGGGAAGGCTTTGGCCTGGACTCCTCTGGAAAGTTTTGCAGCATATGTCAGATAAAGTGTGAAAAACAAAACAGAAAAATCTATCCAGCTTTTGCTATGCTGGCAACACCAGACACATTTGTTCTGGCCAAAAAATGTTTCAGCAAGTGTAGTTCATTTTCCTCAAAGAACTAACATTGGCTTTTGCTTTTTTTTTCTTTTCTCTCTTTTTTTTTTTTATGCTACATTTTTATAGAAAGCCTTTATCAACTCATTATAGAGATGTACTCTGTTTTAGCATACAAGATGACAAAGCCTTTCATATAGGTATGGTCTATATGTAAATTTTTTGCTAAGTATATTAGTGTGATATACAGGTACAGTTAAACTTTATATGCAGGGAGAGTTAAGCCTTCATATGAACTCTAATTTTCCTGTGCAAATAGTGATTTTTAATGTTTTTAATTTTTTCCACAGCTAAACTATAAACAGGTAGCTCAACCACAATATGAAAACTACTCTGGGATTAAATTGGTATTTCAGTTTGCATTCAAATCTTGATTTAGACTAAGAAGATTTTCCAGTGTATCCAAAATATTTTTCTGTGTAGGACTGAATCCAACTAATGCTTTCTGAAACTGAAGTCAAGACAAGGCAGGTTGCTTTTTGTTACATACTAGAATGATCCTTTGTCTCAATATTAACTCGATCCACTTTCTATATAACTAACTTTGTCTTGATTAGAGATTTTGAAGGTGCTAATTAGTTCCTGCTAGCAAATAAAATAAAAAAATTAATCAATTTTTCTTTTCATTCTTTTCGGAATGAAATTTTAGAATCACTCTTGAATTTAGGCTTATGCTTTTACCGGATAGTAATTTTGGTACTAAAATTATGAACATTAGGGTCACCCACTTCATTTATTAAGCACTTCTTTCAATAACAAAGACATGAAGCCCTCAAAGAATTTTATCTAATTGGTTGTCATACTTACATTTCATTCTCAGATCATTGTTAAACTGTACCTTAAAAATAAACAAATGTTTAATCCTATTTATTTCTATTTCAAAATGGTAAACATTACATTTTAAAACAAATGTTTTAAAAGAAAAAATAAAATCCAGACAAAATACAGCACTAATTCTGAAATGAGAAATAAAAAGGACAGTTTGGGAGATCTTATAACTTAACTGACAATAGGGATTTATCACGCTGCTCTTTGTTGAAAAAGAAAGATGAAAGTACAAGAAACTAAATTTAGAAGAAAAAGGAAATATGCCTCCTAGCTTACATAGAATATCCCCAAAGAGAATAACGAATATGAGGTCACTTGGAGAAACTGCTGATGTTCATGTGAGCAAATCTTCCTTTTAAGGGAAACTGACTCAGCAAAACAAAAAGTTACAGCAAATGCCGGTGAAACAATTTTCCACGAACCAGCAAGGAATTAGAAAGAGTCTGTATGCATAAATGCAGCTGAGCAACCAGCATGCTGTCCCCACAGGAGCTCTTTCAAAGGATGTGATCAGCAGGACCACTTGGAACAGGGTGGGACTGGGGCCACCTGCAGGGTAGCCCTGGCTGACCTGGGAGCTCATCATAGCATAGTCACATGAGTGGAAGTGTTGATTTACCAGCATCACTTTGACATTTGAAAAGTCTGACTACGTCTGTGGTCTCATGCACAGATGTTTGGGAATTAACTAAAGGGAATATAATCTGTGATATTTATGTGTCTCCAGTTACTGTACTATTTTGGTGTCAGCTGTAAAGCACTGGCCCAAGGAGATTCTGCTCTTGACATGATTCTGCTGAGTGTACAAGGAGAAGCTTTTATATTCCCTATTTCTGTATTTTTGCTTTTTATACGATACTGGGGACACCACATTGTGCCCCTAAATTTCATAATTAACATTGCAAAAGGCAGACCATAAATCAGGATGATGGACTTTTTGAATACAGCCGCAGGAGACATAAATCCACCTTGCTACAGATTAAGATAGGAATTCAGGAAGTGGATTCAGACTGTGAACTCTTGTAAGACGAAGCCCAAAAATACTTCATAAAGAATTTATTACCTAGATTCAGTATTTTTTCCTTTTTCTTTCTCTTATTTTATTTAATCAATTTTATTGGGAAATTTTGGGCTGAAATTACACTTAAATTGTAGGGTTGATTATTTTTTTTTTCATGTCTGTTTGACAAACCTTGAGCAGTTACATTTGAGGATATCAGAACTGATGAAAAAAAAAATTAAAAGCTTTTTGCCAGCATCTTCATCTCCCCACACTTTTTTAAACCTCTTCAACCTTTTTTTTCACCAAATTCATCACCATTGGTATCAGGCATGGGAAGAAATGTAAACCTGCATAGCTGCCTTTAAGCAGTTATCAGTGTTATGTAATTTAAAGACAACAAGATTTTGAGTGTATTAATTCATTTCCTTCTTTGTAAAAGCCTGAGTAGTCTATGGATGAGTAAATGAGACATTACCCTTATATGTAAGCAGTTCCTGTGTATGTGTAAAACGATCAACATTACCCAAATTCATCTGCTCATTCAAGCCAGGATTCTTTTTTATAAAGAGAATGTGTAATTATTTATAGCTGTTTATTGCGTATCTGATTATTGACTATGATCCTGATTTGGGAACAGTTTTTAAAAGCTATGTTGTCTTCAAAAGTAGATTGCTAGTGGGATTTTCAAAGATGCCTCAGCTTTCTAAGGTAGTTCTGCACATTTAAGAGTTGAAATGTTTTATAAAATCTGTTCCCTGAGGTTTATATGTTGACATAATCTCAACCTTTTATCTGTGCTCTTCTGTTTTGAAGAGCAGACTGGTGTGTAAAGTTTTTTTTTCATGGGATGAATATTTTTGCGGTGAAGAAAAATACACATTCAATAGTTTACAAAGCCACACTAAAGTTGAAGACCCACATTCTGCTATGATTGAATGATTGTATCTTCACTGAAGTAGAAGGAGGTGCTCCAGATTGTCAGAAGTGTGAAATGACAACAGAATCTTTCCCTAACATGCATCATTGTGAATTTTAACACCATACATATGTCTAAAATCCAAAGAAATTCGTATCTATATTTGGCTTTGGATGCATATGACATTTGAATGAGCAGTTTTTTCAACTAAGAAGAATTAAAAATAGTGGATAAAGGTATCTAATGCAGAGCAAAATCAGATACAAATGGCATATGATTCAGTGAACAACTCAGCCTACAATGTCTTTGATTGATTCATGGCAGTTTATGTCCTCTCGATCTTTATATGAAGCTGTTATTCCTTATTTTGTGATGCTACCTGCTTTGAAAACAGCATATTCCCTGACCATTGACAGGTCTCTGTTGGCTCAGGTTTTTGCTACTGTGTTCATCGAACAAATTCACATTTGCTATTACAGGATGAGAAAAAGCAATCCATGGCAGCAGTATTAATGTTACACCTCGCCACCTGTATTTCAGCTTCAGCTGTAAAGGTAGTTATTGGTATTATTGAAAGAGAAGTGTATTGAAGTAATAACTTAAGAAATGTCTAGACCAGAGTCTCAGCAAGACAGGAAGAGAAATCTTTCTGAGGTCTGTTCTAATCAGTTGGGAGTGATCAACTGTCCCGCACAAAGGGAGAGCTCATGAACATTTCTTGGAGCAGAAATACTCATTGAGATCTTTAATGGAAAGCAGGAAGAGTCTGTCTTTCAAAGGAAATGAAATACTCAAAGAGTCTGTCATATCCTGAGTTTCCTCCTTTCCATCTTTTTCCCTTTGTTGGGAAAAAAATTTTGATGTTTAAATTTTGGGCTTGGGCCCATGCCACTTATGATCTTACTGAAACTTCCTTTTTGTATAGGATATCTCAAGCAACAAAGGAAGACCATGTAGGATTAAGAAGAGCATAGTTCCTAGGCACAGTCCCAGAGGGTTCTCCAGCTCCTTTTTCCTTTTGCCTGTAATATCTGCTTGAAAGTTGTGAGATGATTCTCAGGAAAGATTCCTTTTCTATATGCATTAGCAAAGCCCACTAAAAAATCCATGTAGTATTTTTCACTTGGGCAAGCAAAAAAGCAATTTTTCATTGTTTGGAGTGCTTCATCTTCATTGTTTTATTAAACAGAATGAAAAGAAACATTTGACATAAGATCCAGGCATGTTTGGAATTACAGGCAAATCCCTCCACTTAGGTCAGTCACCTGCTCCCTGCAGTGGCACTGGTTTCACAATAAGCACACAGCGATGGTGGTCGGACCTTTTCTCAGTGAGGAGTAGCTGCTCTCTAGCTGGAATCCCTGCTAGATGAAGCTGGATAGGATCCTAAGCAACTCAGTCTTTCAAAGCTGAATCTCACTCAGATATTTCTCCTGCTTTGAGCGGGTACTGGATTAATGGCCTCCAGATATCCTTTCTATTCCAAATTACTGGATGATTCTAAGATGCTATTTTGGTTTCTTTTGGTCTAGGTTGTAGGGCTTAAAACTGAAATTTGCATGTCTCTGTTTGTACAGGAAAAAATATTGTATTCTTAAGAATAAATTCCTTAAGCTAATGCAGTAACTTGCAGACTCAGGAATAACTGAGCCAGTCACTAAAAAGAGTAGGTGATACCTTCAACATATAAAGAAATCGCATTATATTTCACCATTAAAACTCACCTCCTTATCCTTGGGATTCCCTTTATAGACAATTAACGGGATAGCCAAGTAAATCAGATCTCAAGCCATGGTTCAGAGCCTCAGAAATCACAGAGTACAGCCTGCCTGTTGATGTAGCCTGGTACTGCAGAGGACAGGTGATGCCTTGGCAGTATTGCATGGAAACTGTTCATTCAGCATGCTCTCACTGTTTTCAGAGTGTAACCTGGACAGC
>JAOTQQ010000041.1:43990149-44059448 GCA_026546715.1 Gallinago undulata | reverse complement strand
TGATGTGCACGGCTTTGGCAGCCTGGGTGCTGTTTCCCAGCCCAGAGGCTTGTGGTGCAAATTCCGTGGTGGGGAAGAATAGATAGTTCATTCCCAGCAAAGGCACAGGAATGCTCGCATGAGCTAATAATTCATCCAGCTCTGGTCTCCAAAACGGGAGACTGAAGAGCACAAAAGGCATGCAGCATACGACAGGAGAGGGTTTGGGTGGTTTTTTTATTGTTTGTTGTATACAGTGTCTTCTTCTGAGAATTGAAGGCTTTCCTATGTTTGGGCAGAAAAGCAAAGACAGCACAGAAGCTGAAAAATATAACCAAATACAATGTTGGTAGGAAATGCCGGTCTGAAAGTGCCAGCATGATAGGGGGATTCTGTGCAAGGCATTTTATGCTCTTGTTTTTCAGCTGTTTTCAACAAATTAACTAAATACATTACCTACCTCATTTTTCATATTAATTTTGATTACTCTGTCTGTCATAAGACTACAATTTGACAAAATAATACTGTTTTTTTAAGTTTAAGATTTTATAGATTTAAATTTGAACTATTTCATGCCAAACTTTATTCCTCCTTCACTCCTTCCTAGAAAGGAAAGGAGGCCCTTTACAAGTATTGACATACTTAATCTTGTCAGATTCTAATATTTAAAAAAAATGCCTAAAAAAACCCCACAATCCAAGCTTTTGAAGTACTAGGAAAGAGACTAAGTATGAAATGGAAAATGCCATTGTGTTACTGGATATGTTGGTGCAGTGCCCACAGATTCAACATTGAATTAATTTCTGATCTTCTTATCCTAAAACGGGATACAGTAAAGCAACACAAGGTGCATCAAAAGGAGAGAAGGTTGATTAATGAAACAAATGGCTTCTATGTTAAGGACATACAAATAGATTAGGATTATACAAGACAGAAAAGACACAAATAAGGGGAAATTACAGAGATCTAAAGCAGCATTATTCATGCAGGGAAGAGGCATTTATATGCAATGACTATTCAGTGTTTCTCTGAATGCAGGAAGCAACGGAAATCAAATTAAGTTTTCATACAGCAGGTTCAAACCAAACAAAATGTTCTGGGTTGTTTGGTTTTTTTTCCTACACGAAAATGCATTTATCTGTGCAACTTTTTTTGCTACGGTATGTTGCCAATGCCTAAAATTTACATAAACTTAAAATCTCATTAAGCAAATTGAGAGAAGAAAAATATATCAAAGACTAATAAACATAAGGTACAAACTGCTACTCAAGAAGACCTTGAACCTCAGATCAGAGGAAGCTGTTAGACTATTTTAAGAAAATACCTCTTTAATAAAGTTTGTTGTGTTTCTATACTGTTCTGTAGAACTCTTGCATCTTCCTCAGCACTGAAGACAAGAAACAGGACTGTGTATCTTTTGTTCTGCCAAGATAAGTTTACTCTTTTTTTTGAGAACAAAAAATCTGAACAAATATCCAAAATTTAGCAAAACTAAATATTTTGATTGTCAGAAAAATGTTTGCCAGGTTGCTGTGAGTTAAGGTAAAAAAGAAACAGTAAAAAGGCAAGCTATCTATTTACAAGACAGAAAATCTTATTTTCCTCCCACGCCTATTCATATCTACTTGCAGTCATTACAGGTAAGAACATACTGTTGGTAAGGATACTTAAACATATAATTACATTGAAGATATAGTTAGTAAAGTAGTAAAACAGGCAGAATCAGATAATACAAAAGTAAGGCTTATTTTACATCGGACTGAATGAAATATTATTATTATTATTTTTGCACCAGCTCCACTGAAAGATTAAAGAATCCCTCCTCACTATTTTTGTGATGTTTTGCCTTTGGATTATTTTTTTATCCCGCTTGCCTCAGTCAGTTTGCCTAACTTTCACCATCTAGTAATCTAAAAGACCAATTTAGAAGATGTATATTTTAACAAAACAAAGTAAGTGAATTTTTATTATGCTCTGCTCTGCAATGAAATCATCTCTTCTGCTCTTGCTTTGCAGCTAATTATGCAATCTCCTCCAAAGTCTTAGTAAGCATAAATCTGCCTTTTCTGGTGATTGATACAGATCTACCCTGATTTATAAAAATAGGGCACACCTAATCCTACTAGCATGTGCCAGAAGGAATGGAATAAGAAAACAAAATGAAGAAGAAGAAATCTTCAAAATGTGAGGAACAAAATTTACTTTATTGCCCCTCAACATGGTGTTCTAAGTGTGCAAATTGGGTTTCACATCATTACATCTGGAAAGCCTTAGTGACTATTTATCAGATTTATACTACTATTAGCACTGTTAATTCAAGGACTCCTGATGTCGCATAGGAAGAATTTTTGTTAAACTAACTGAAGCTAAACTAAGTGTAGCTGGAAAAAGCAGGAAAGTTTTTACACAGAAATTGTTCTTTCAGCCTTAAAAAAAAGGTTTTTTTCTTTTCTGTCTCAGAAAGCTGGACTAATTTTTTCAGTTATCACCCATTTCAATGACAAATATTTCCTCTTCCTATAAAATCTGAATTCCTCCTAGCTTTAAGTAATAATGTCTGTGACAACGCTACTGAAATAAGGAGATCCTGAAGGACCAGCAGACTGAAAGGTGACTGAGAAGAGGTTGGAGCCATGACTATTTGTTTAGGAACAGATATCCTTCTGTTACCAGTATGGTGAGGTGGTGATGAGCTACCACAGTCAGAACTGGATTTCCTTGCTCTGAACAGCTGGGAGAGCAAAGGCGAAGCATGTGCTATTTGGTGTAATTCTGTGTGTTAGAAAAACCCCAGAGTGCCATGAGGGTGATTCATGGCCTTGGCTGGTCAGCCCAGTCCTCCTGTGGCACAGATTAGGCCCGAGTCTGTCTGAGTTTGCTCAGTGTTTGAGATAAGGGATAAGGAAAGACTTTGAATCTTTCTAAAATCCCTCAAGAAACCAAACACCTGAACTGCAAACAGATGACATAAGCAGCAGTGGTCAATAATTTAGAAGTTTATCTCTTTTCGTACAATTCAGTGGATGTTTAAACATTTATTTTCTTGAAATCAGGATCAGGCTCCCGGGTTCTGAATTAAGTTTTAACTAAGATACAGAAAGAAATGCTTCATTAAATTGCTGCTCCTGTGTATTTGTCACAACCCCAACACCACTTTTTGCTTTCGCAGAGGCCTCAGTTCAACAGCCCCTCAGCCTCCAAGCTCCTTGAAGGCAATATGACTATCTTCAGTCCCCCATAAGATAACAAGAAGACTGTCAGCCTAAACCCCACGTAGAACTATAAGATACGGAAGCTCATGTGATCATTATTTGCATTTAAGAACAAAGTAAGGGTTGAGAAATACCCTTTTAAAGCTGAAGTGTTATAGTTTGTTGTTTACCTAGGGCTTTGTGTAAGAAAGTTGCTTTGCATTATGGGTTCCCTGTGGACCCCCCAGCTGTGTAAGAAAACCTGACCTGCAGCCAGAGGTCAAAGGTTGAACATCCTCTTCCTGAAGTTTCCAACTTTGCATGAAGCTGCTGGACTAGAGTGTATTGATGTGACGTTCAGTTTGCCCTCATTTTCCTTGCATTAAGGGAAACATTGACATTCAGTCAATTTGCCAATCTGCTATGCTTGATGTTACTGGTCTAGGTCCTGTAGTTTGAAGTTTTGTGAAGTGCCTTTCTTGCAGGAGCAATTAGAACCTGACAGTCTTTTATTTGTTCTTATCACTTGCAGGCTTGTTTTAAATATATTATACAACAGCAACAAATACAATGGGGTGATTTTTATTACACTGAGCTCTTTTAGCACTGCTATGCGAAGTCAAACTAGACTTTTAAGGGAAACCACCAAATTACCCATTTGTGTTTCTATTACGGTAAATTACAACAACATTATTCGATATAAAACTCTACAAAAACAATACTATCCTCTCTATTTTTTCAATTAATTCTAGAATGTCTCTGCTATGTGTCTGAATGGACAGAGAAATAATAGCCAATATATGTCCAAAACATATAGAAAAGTTTGTAGGTAGCTGGTACACATTTACTTTAAAAATAAAGCTGCTTATGTACATTCTATTGCATGCTTTTATAGCTGTAAAGAGGGTACTTTGCATGTGAAAGCAAACACAGTTGCACATCAACAGATAAGCCATAAGACTACATTGACCCTTTGATGTCAATGAAAATAATAATAGTTTCAGTTGACTTTTCAGTTAGATTCTGGGTATATGTACCTTTGTCACTGGAGACGTATATTTCAACTGCAACAGTAGACAAAATATCTATGGCAAAATGAATCATCCTTAAGGCATGACTATTTTGCTTCCACTTAGTAATTAAAACTTGCATGGTTTTGTTCAGGAAGCTTTTACACAGCTTCACTCTGCAGTAAAATAAAAATAAAAATTACTTAAAACTTTCTTTTTTGCCTGCTTAAATAAATTTACAAAAGAATTTGGTGATTCATGAATGGTTTCAATTAAATAAAAGTATATTTAATTTGTATAAATCAATACTTTGAGATAATCATGTTCAGAAGTTCAAATGAACAGAAAGATCAGAGGAAAGTGCCTCTTCTAATCTTGATATTGTTTTAGGTTGAACACATTTTGTTACTAACATTTGACTTTGTTACAGGTTGAAGTTCAAGTTACAACTTGTGGAGGCATATTTGTTTCAGGTTTAAATTTCTTTTTGTTTTAATGTAACTGTCAAGTCATGAAAAAAGTCAGATAATACAAATGACCGTTTTAACTGGAAAAATATTTTATAAGGCAGCTAAATCTCATTTGTCTTAGCTCCAAAGAAGACTGAATTACTTCAAATTTGCAAAGTCACTAACAACCAATTTGTATCTGATTTGCTTCATTTGTAAAGGCAAGCTGATGTGATTTTCTGCTGATGTTCACAGTAAACATATCCCCACATTTCACAAACCATCACAGATATTAGGATCTAAAAGCTCATGTGAAACACCTGATGAAGAAAGACCTTTACTTCTAGTGGTCTGTTTCATCTGATAACCTTTCTAAATGCTCTGACAACAAGCAGACTTACATGTAAATTTTGTGTCTATTCAGAATGAATCTGAAATTTGTTGTGAAATGGCCCAGGACAAAGAAGTCTTGAGGGAATCATATTTTATTGAAATGTATGATTCTGTCAAAATTGCATTTCTTATATTGGGTACATTTGGGAAATTTTCATTTTGTGGGGAAAAAAATTAATCACCACAATGTTAAAAAATCTCTTTTTACCATTTTCATAAAAATGGAATCTTGCTTTTGATTTTACCACTTACATTTTATCTTCAGTTTCTGTTGTATTTTATCTCAGTCTGTAAATTACACTTTAAAAGTTTAATCAGCCACAGAAATCTTCCCTCCCCTCGGTCACCCCTGCTAAAACTTACTGTCCTGGATGGTCTGGAGTCTGAGTAGTTTGTTATATTTTGGACATTTTTCACAAACCAAAAGTTTTAGGTTTTGCACAGCTTGAAGAGCAGCCTCCAGTGTAAACAAATTTCCTAAAAGCTCTTTACTGTCCCATGCAGATTTCACATAAAAGAGTGATAACTCTGCAAGAGCCCACTTGCAAAGTGTCCGATGCATGGTGCACCTCAAGTAGAGGTGAGAAGACCAATTGAGGAAGCTATGGATATACATTTCAGGCAATTCAGGGCAGATTTTTGCTGTCCAAAATGAAAAAGCTACACTTCCACAGTGGTGAACTGGGCTTGTGGGCTGTTTTTAAAGTAAAACATGAAGTCTGCCTGCTTCGGTGTAAGGAAAGAAGCACAAAGAGATTCTCCCTCCAAGGAGGTGCTTTAGGGCTGGAGATCAGGAACAGCGAGTGCTCACGTGCCACTGAGAACCACACCTGAGGAGGGCTGGGTAACATTTCTGATGTGCTCCTGACCACAGAGTGTCCCTGTTGGCTAGTTCTCATCTACTGATTGCTGAGATGGAGGACACTGAGTGGCTCCAGACTCCCTCCCCTAGCTTCCTTTTGGCTGCTGTGAGGTGTCTGGCTCTCTGAATGCCATCTGCAGGAAGACACTGCACTCAGCCCAAGGGTTTCTCTGCCCCTTTTTTTTTGTTTTAAGTCACCGAAGTCCTTTGTAGTCCCTGGCCTTTTGTGAAAATAAAGCTGCAGCTCAATCTGTGGAATATTTAGGGCAGGGCTGTCAGAAATGAAGTTGTGTAGCTGAGGTCATCTCCAGATATCACAGTGCACTGTTTTGCAGTGAAAGTATTTGCTGAATTCTAATTACTTGGCAAATCTGAAGAAGAAAATTTTGCTGGCTTGATTTTCAAAGCTGTGTGTATTTGTAGTTTCAGTTAGTTAGGTTCGTTGCTTATATATCATTTATGTTAAGTGTTCTTCATTGTTCTTACATGTATATTGTTCACAGAGTCACTTTGAGTTTTTGTTTTGTTTTGATTTCCACAGAGGTATATACTTTCTTCCTTTAAGGAAGAATATATATTTCATGGATACACACAGCTCACCATTTTGATTTATTTGTTGTACTTCTAACAACATATTCAGGCTTTTCTGAAAGTTTTGATGTAACTGGATGCCAGCACCAGAAAGAGTATTTCAGGACTAGTGCTTGAAATGTGTTTACTTTTTCTAGGCCAGTTGAATAGTGACAACACGTTTAATTATTTCCAGCCTCTTGAATGGTGTACAGTGTAATTAACTATGATGTGTATTTCCCGGCTAATTAGAGAAAACTGTAGCACCAAGATAATTGGACACAATAGTACCTCTGAAGAGCAATAAAACAAGTTTATCACTTCCTGCAATTGTCATAAAAATAATACAAATGTGGTATGTAAAAGAAAATTAGGAAAACTGTGAAGATGTTCTTCAGAGCAAGATGAATTCCTGTTAGTTCATTTCAGTCAAGAGTGTCTTTGCCTTATTTCATTCAAGTCAACTTCCTCATAAGTGTAGCTGCCCACCAGCATGATGGACCTCACCTCTCACAACTCCCCATGCCACCTTCTGCTCAGGCAGGAACATCTTCCCCTATAGCTATGTGGATTCTCATAGATCCACTGTTGCAAACTCTCAAGATTTTGTGCCACAGCTCACAGACATCTGCTATATTTTTCTAAAAACTTATCTTCTGAAGTCATACTAGTTTTTATGCATTTTAGCTTTCTTGGGAGAGGAAAATTACCTATAGAATAAGTCTGAGAAAGGATTTTGTCATGTGCTAAAAGGTAAAAAAGAAACTAGACAAACAACAAAAACCCCCACGAAATACATCAATGATATCAATAGTGATCATCCGAAGGATTTAAAGCTAGTTTCATCCTCTTGGTGAAGTCAGCCTCCAGCTCCTGAGCTTTGACTGCCTGAGATGAGAAAAATTTATTATCCTAAGTCCCATTGCATCAATGTCTGATAAAGTCTGGAAAGCCTGTCTTGGATTCTTTCAATCCTTTGGTAATCTCATCTGAAAAGAAAAGAAAAAAAAGAGAGAAAAGGAGGGAGAGAGTGAAAGAGAAAGAGAAAGCAAGGAAGGAAGGAAGGAAGCTCTCCCCACCAAACTCAAGTATTTCTGTCTTGTTACTTTTTCTTTATTGTTCTTTCCCCATTTTTGCTATTTCAGGTTTTAAATTATCATAGCTGTCATTTTCAACATAAAGGTAATTTTGCCTGAATCCACCTAATGAAGCATTATATTTACATTTCTCTCAAAGCACAACTTAAATCTTTCTCCCAGGTTCTGTGAAGTGTTTCAGGGATTGATTTCTGAGACACAGTACACAGCAGAGTCAGGAAAAACTCAGCTGGAATTAATGCCAGAGCAAAGTTGTTTTACACCGTGGAAGTGAGAAAGTGGCAGCAATTGCCTTGTTATTCACAGAATGGCTTCAGGACAGGCAAGCGGGTCACTTCTTTGTGTATGACAAAACCCTCAAAGTAGTTACAGATGGCAAATTTGATTTTGCCTTTCTCTACTTCAGTAGCAACCAAGAGAATAGTTGTGACCCTTGAGGATGGCAGCAGGAGCCTCTGCCACTGCTCCTCTCCGCAGGCCAGGGGGTTTGGGACAGCCTCTGACACAGCCAGGGAGTTGGTGTCACATGGTGGCTTTCCATGAAGAAGAGGGGCCAACACTACATTAAGATCTCTCCTTTAAAAGACATTATCATTGTATTTGCTTCTTTGATTACAAACATGGGTTATGGGCAGTACTTTCTCTTGGGATCTGGGATATAAATGGAATGTTAGGAGCGGAAAGAACATCAAAACCAAAACACAGCTGAAAAGTTTATTTAAATTTTAGCACCTATGATAACATTAGCGATCTTTACAGTGAAATCATGGGGAACTGTCTCCATGTTCTATACTTTCTTCCAGGCACTCCCATGTTTTCACACCTGTGACAGTGGCGGTACTGGGGAAACTTAGCAGTGGCCAGATCTATGGTGGGATCTGTTTATGTCTAAGAAACTGCAACTCTATGGGCCATAACTACAGTTAAACTGTAACCTGAGACTGCTCAGATGCACTCAGACATGGAATGAGACTATAAGCTCCTGGACACTTGGCATCAATATCATTCCCATTGATGTTATCACCAATTAAACTGTACCCACTGGGCATTAATTGTCCAAAACATTCAAGTGTAGAAAAAGCCACTGTGAGTGCAATTGGTCACTATAAATGGAGGGACATTAAAAGCATTACAAAAGAGATATTTTCTCCACAAATCCCATTGAATCTGGAGTAGTATAGATTAAATATGAAATGTTATGACATTTTCAAACTTTTACTTAAAATGGCTTATAGTCAACAAAAGGACACACTTAATTCTGCTAGCTCTGATACACAGCTGTTCAAATAAATTAGGCATTAGGGAGATGACCTGCAGGACTATTTGCACGTGAGATTTTCTTTCTTAAAGGACTGAGTCTGTGTTTTCCTTTTAATTTCTCTAACAACTATAGACGTTGTGTCCTCAGTACAGAGAAAATGGATTGCACAAAAGCTTAAAGCACAAAAGGAAACGGACAGAGAACTGGGTTTTTTGAGGCCTTCTTGTGTTTGTTGTTTTTTTCTCCCCAATCTTTCCCTACCCACTGCAATAAGAGGCAGCAACAACGTGTCTTACATTGACAGGTCCCTGGGTGTACTAACAGGCTTTAATGGCGCTAACCTGCCTCACCTGGGGCATCCATCCCTGCAACGATCCCAGAAGCCCCATTTAAGCTCAGGTTTGGAAGCTTAGCCTTTCCCTGAGCTGACCTGTCTTTGGCTCTCACACCTGCAACCTGGATGGACACTTTGTAAGGGTATGTTGCCTTGTTTCTAAGCCCTATCTCTGCCCTCAGTGGTCTTTATTTATTAATTTTTTTTGCATTGCATGGGTTTTCTGCTTTGCTGTGCTGGTGGTTCTGTTGGATCCTATTGCCACCGCTGGCTCTGTCAGCCCCATTTGGCTCTGTTCCCTTTGGCTCTCTACTGCTTAGGGGGCAGCTGGTCCTTGCTGGTCCCTGTTGAACAATACACAGATGCTCTTTAATCCCTATGCAGTTCTCTGGAAGACAATAACAATCTTGATGCCTTTGCTATTACGTTCTGTGAGAAATCTCCCTTTGTACTCTTGTTTAGTGCATCACTTTTGTCTTGAACATGAAAGGAAGAATTATTTTTTTTAAGTAATCAATGATTACCTGATAACTTAAAATTCAGTGGCCTAATTTGCAAAGACGGTGAGCAAGAAGTGTTTCTGCTGGTGTGTAGCATATGAAGGCATGGACCCCCCAGTCGCAGGTGCAACCAGAATCGTTTATTACAACAAACAGCTTACATAGTCTTTCAGATCACGAAGTCCATCAGCGTTATCTTCTTTCCCAATCGACACCCCCTTGCAACTCCCAACTGCCGGAGGGGGGGAGCAGATTTCCCCCCAGTCAGTAGAGCCATTAGGCGCTGTTTGCGGGTTGTCCCCTGCCAATGTTCCTGTTTATCCTATTCCTTCTTCTGGTCTTCGCTTCCTCCACAATCCTGTTAACCCACCCTGGTGTCAGAGGCAGAGGTGGTGTTCGGCTCTTCTGCATCTAAGTCTCCTGCACGTTAAGGTCCTGGCCCAAGCCTCGGGTAAGTTTTAATAACACCATTTTTTCTTACTGCTCTGCAGAACGTTTTGTGCCTTTTGGAGATAACTGAAGTCCAGAGTAATTGAGCTGTGCTCTTAACCTGTTGCTATAATGGGGGCAAGAAACAGAGGAGTAAGAGGTATGTGTACTAGCCAGGGGAGGAACATCTTTGCTGGAGGTGCAGGATGAACTGCCTTTGATTCTATTTGTGCCTTCCCAGTAGTGACAAGGGGGCAGAGTGAATATGTATTTCTCAGAACAGGCAAAACTTGCCAGTGTAAGTTCTGTTGTGTCTGAATCTCTGCTAATATTGAAAGAGAATTTGAAGCAGTCACTGGTATATTGTATCCTAATACATATGGAACTAGAAGATGGATTTAAGCCCTTTGCATTTTTCTGTGATAGTGTGGAAAAGAGATTAATTTATCCACTTGATGCACCTGGTTGAAGTGAAATAAATTATATTAGTCCAACAAAGCTGATGCATATATTTTGAGGTTTACATATTAGACTAGATTCGAGATTTAGTTATTAGCCTAGATTTAAAAACACTAGCATATGCTAGTTCTCATTTTTCAAAACCTATTGTACATGTGGAAGAAGTAATAGCTCTGGTTTTGATAGTTCCCAGTGAAGCATTTATTCAAATTGGAACTGGACATGAGGAAACAGTCTTTTTCTCTGGCACTCAATCCCTGCTAGCAATGCTTACAAGGAGCCATCTTTCGTGCATTGTCCTCATCCTCAGTCCAGATTTTGACTGTGAATGTGAAACAAATAAAGGTGGGAGAGAATAATTTAAAGTAGAATTTGCCTCTGTATAAAGTCTCAGTTATGTTTCTCTAGTTATGTTATGTTCCTAGTATGAACGTGTATATGTGACATACATGCAATATTTTTTCAGTGAAGAATAAGCAGAGTGAAGTACCCTTATGGCCTACTTTTATTGTTGTAAAATATACTATGTAAAAAATATAAAAATATATAGAGAGGGATAGCAGTATATAAAATATTTACTACAAAAGAATAGCTTGTGCCACCACCTCCCTGGCTAAGCTTGGACACCTTTGTGCCTGTTGGTTATAGGTGAGCAGTTCCCAGAAAATGTACTCTTCTGGCACATTCTTGTCTGCATTTCAGGAAGTATTTAGAAGAACAAAGACTTGATTTTATAAGTTAAAAACGTGCATATAATGGAATTGTCTGGAGATATGTCACGTACTGTTGTTACTGAAGTCACATTAATTACCGGAGGCTTTCCAAGTGTTAGTATGTATTGATTAATGATGGGATTAGAAGGATCACTAGCCACTGTGACATACTTATTTGACAGACACTTTTCTGCTCTGTGAAAAGGTACAAATTACACTAAAATGCTGAAAGTGAAGAATCTTAGAGTGATGAAAGTCATTATTGCTGTGGCTCTTCTCTGCCTGGCAATTGCCTTGAGTTTTAAAACCTTGGACATAGAGGTTTCTTGTGCAATGTGCTGGGGAGGTAGATGCCAGGATAAACCTTCTCGACAGTCAAGACTCTAATCTGGGGAGGGGACATTGGAGAATAGGTTAGGCACCTTAGCTAGTCAATAAGAAAAACAGAAAGAAGGCTCTTGTTTGTTTCTGTCCCTCTCCCTTTCTCCTCTTCACTTCTTGGCTGAATTCTCAGATTTTTTCAGGTTTATTCAGTCTTTTTGTTTGAAACTGTGCTAGGCATGCGGGATAGTAATGATTTTCCTTATATTTATGGACCACTGTGGTAAGCTAGTCTGGCTGGAACTCTGAAATGGTGGACTCAAATTCAAGTTCTTTCCATTTATGGACATTCAGATCAGCACTGCCCAACCTCATATGAGGTTTAGCAGAACGATAAACTGTCTCTTTCTTGCTGCTTTAAAATCAAGTGGGTGTTTTCCTGAAATCATTCTTCAGTTGACATGGAGCATTTTGTTCTCTGTCAATGACAGCCAACTAACATTCCTTTAGACCGTAACATGCAGACAGTCTAATACTCACCTCTGGCCCTAAAATCTGTTGTCAAGAGCCTGTGACTCGTAGGTCAACTGCTAATCCTTAGCTGAGTGTTCAATAAACTATGATTTCACTTTTTTTTTTCTCACTGTGTACATTGTGTTGTGTGCTTTATTTTCCTAGTTGTAGAATTTAATATTTCACAGAAACAATGGAACTGTCCTCAAAATTTACTATTAGGCTTGGAGTCCTTTTCAGGTATTGATAACTTGTCTGGCATAATTGTGATGGAAGAAGGTTGGGTTTTTTGACCTTTTTTGCTTTTCAGTCTTGTTTGTGGATCAGATTTTTTTTCTTGCATTATATTAACATCTACAAGCTAGTAAAGAGCAGACATACTTCCTTGAGCTTACTGGCTGCTAATTATTTCCCTACCAAACAACTTATTTGGTTTGTCTTTATATATTATTAGCATGCTTTTTTTTCTCCACTTAATTACAGAGTGCATTTATACAAATGCTGGATGGCTGCCTAGTTTTAATAACAAAGATATGTGTAGGGCTTTACAGATGGCAATGGTCAGATCGTGTGAGCTCAGTTGCATTGTCTGAGAGTTAAGTGAGATGCTTTTTCTAGCAATGGTATTAGTATGCATAGTAGAAATGGGCTTCAGTTTCACTGGTAGTAAAGTGTATTTTACTGTCCTTGGGAAGGACTGCAAGAAGTATAGAGGCTATCAGCAGTTTATTGGGTGCAGGCTTGAGGTCTGGTGATAGGCTGCAGTAGGCAGTTTGTTGGACATTCTGGGGATATTATGTACTACAGTGCACCTTGCGTTGTTTGTTCAGACTTCCAGTTTTCTACGAAGTACGGTTATAAAGACCCCAAAAATGCAGTCTAGGTGGTGCCACTTAAAGCCTCTGTGGCTTCTTTCTTTTCTCCCAGGCATTGCGTTCTACAGCCAGAATGTATTATGCCATTTCTCTAGCAACAAAGGATGTCCTTAAAAAAAAAAAAAGGACAAACTACCCAAAACTCTGTAGATTTTCTGTGATCTGCTCTATGTATTTATATCTTAAAGATTTCACTTTCATATAAAATTTCAATCTAGCTGTCCACCCACTCTGCTGGGGAGTGATGTGTGTCAAGTGAAGCGTCTCCAAGATCCAAAAGAAAATGCTATCTTTGTAAGCTTCTCTGCAAGACATCCTCCTGATAGGATAGTCCCCTTTCACCTCCTCTCTTAGTCTGCAGCAGTTTTCCCACCCAGTCTGCTGCTTTTCATGTTTTATTTTCTCAAGGTTTTCCCATCTTCCATCCTTAACCTATGCACACTTTTTCCAGATGTGTGGCAAACATTGCCTTTTCAGAACACAGTTCTAAAAACAAAAACATTCCAGGGGCTAATTTATCTCAGAACATTGATGCCTTTGTGTGAGCAGATACCAGATGAGTTCAGAAGCTTGGGGAGGCCTCTCCTTCCAGCCTTCCTGGTAATATGAGTCAAAACTCTGTGTACTCAGCATGAAGAGGAAACTTGCTTCCTCTAGCACTGGACGGAGCAGAAAAATATCTGCAGCTGAGCTGATATTAGTCCTCATAATGTTTTAGTTGTTGGTTTTGAGACTTTGTTATTTTGTGACTTGGCCGTTCTGTAATGATTACAAGGTCTGAAATGTTTTGAATCCCTCTTAGCAAAGTGCTTGAAACTGATTTCGGTGAAAGATAGCAAATTTGAAGACAGAATTGGGTCTTGTGATTTGGCCTCTCTTCTCTGTTGGGTGACGTGACCCCTATAAGAAAGTGAAGCAGTACCTATTGAGACTGCGAGAGATCAAAGCACAGTTTTATGGAGGTACAAGGTTTCTTAATAAGCTGCTATTTTATCTACTAGTGGAGGAGACTAGGAAAATTAAGGCACTGAGATGAATGTATGAGCTAGATCTAGACAGTAGCATGAAGTGTGTCTCTGATTACATGAGTACCTAAACACCAGTAAGATAAGACCAGAAGTTCAGGGATGCCTCAAGATAAATCTAATAAAAGCTCTTGTGTTGGGAATTTCTGTAGCTCCAACCCTTATGGAGAAAGTACAGTCTTCCAATTAACTAAAACCTTAAATTATTTATCGTTTTGCTATATGTGCAGGTGTTTCTTAAAGGCATTTAAGTTAGTTTTTGCTTTGAGGCTGATGACTTTCCCTAAAAGCTAATCCAAGCCCATGTTTTGTTAAAATAACTCATATGTTTTTAGATTATTTCTTAGAGCTTTATGGAAAGATCCTGTAGTGGCTCTTGGCTGTGTTAACTAGTAATTATGCATTCCGGGAAATATCTAATGGCTCAAACCAAGCCCAGTGCAGCTGCATTAGAAGAGATATTCATAATCTTAAACATCTTGAAAAGATACATGCTGAGGTAATGGATCATGACAGCTAAAACAAGGTCCTTTCCGGTCTTTGTCATTACTCAGTAAGATAGAGACTTAGCACCACTTGAATAATGTCAAGAATTACTTGTGAGTAATTTAGTTCACAACTGACACAACCACTTATTAGATACGCTCTTTCTAGACATGATCCATCCTACTAGAGACAGTTTGAAAGCAAATTTACAGAACACTTCTTTTCAAGCAGGATTTTCTAAATGCAGGTGAGAAGTGTCAGTTGGCAAAAATATATTTTAGTAATAAGAGGATAGACATATTGGGTAGCACAAGTATCTGCATGGTTTTTGATCCAAAACTTCATATTGTGACAAAAGGGAATTGACTTTCCCTGCCCATTCATTCCTCAGTCAACACTCTGAGACTGACAGTCAAGTCGAGCCTTGCGTAGGTAGACAGATAGGGTGAAAACTAGGCAAAATGCAGTACTTTACTATTGAGTGTTAGCCTGTGAGTTGCCAACCATTCACTAGACAATTATTTTTAGTCTCAATCAGTTTGGATCAGGAAAGAAGCTTTAATTGGCTTCATCATAGCTTCCTATGTTATACACAAACTAGTATAGTGCTTTTTCATTTTAATTTTATTTTTATTGCCTGAAAGTTTTTTCATATGTGCATATGATAGAGGATGAAATTTTTTGTTTGATTTTATACTTGCATTTATCTTATTGCATCTCATTTGGTTTGTCAGAGTTTGAAAACCTGAGACCTACCTTTTATCTTCAGAGGTTTTTGGATGACTGTTAGTGGTGTTCATGCATTAAATGTAGGAGATGCTTCAACAGTTTGTCAGAAAATGCGATATTTGGTTAGATAGAGTAGGTTAAACTACTCAAGTTTGTCTTGACAATTGTAAACATTATTTCATTCCCTCCCTGCAGATGAGGGACAGCTTTATATACTGTATACCATGAGATCAATATGCATTAAAGACAGTTAGTTGAAGAAAAGACAGATTTTGTGTAATTGGCTCACTAAGGACTACAAATGGAATCATGGCAGCTTGTGGTTTCAGTGGTGTAAATTATCCACTGTCTTATTGATTATTAAGCATAAACAGAATGTAATGTTGTTACAGGATCAGTTGCAGGATTTAAACTTGCTTTTCCAGAAGACTGTTTGTTGTTTTCTTTTTTTCTGGGATCTGTTTAAGAAATATTCAGTAGTGATTGTTCTTTAAAAGAAAACATCACTGGAGTTCCTTCAGAAAGAGGCTTCACTCAAGGATGCTTTCGTTCCTAGTCATGTTTGTCATGTCCTGTGTAATTAAATCTTTTCTTTTTCTTCCTTAATTGGGTTATTCACTCTCTTTCAATGCACCAGAGTTTAATTTATTGGCTTAATATTCTTAAAACTGTGTTTCTTGAAGGAGGTTTGCATTTTTACCAGTATTTTCAAAGCCCAAAAGAAATCCATTGTGAATTCCTGTGATCCCTCAGGGACAATGGGAAACTAAGCATTAACCCTTATTTTAGACACATCTAGTGAGATGTGGTTAATCAGGGTAAGAAGGATTGGGTTTTGGAGGATTTATTAGGAATGTGCTAGAATATCATACAGATTAACCTGTGGGTTCATAAAAACATTGGTACTAGATTTCCCCTAGATTTCTTCTTCAGATGAGTTTGCATCAGAGAAGTGGATGGGATGCTGACTTGTCCAAATTGTGTCAGAGTCTTGTAGCTTATAGTTTTATAGTTTAATAGTTTGTAGCCATTAAGAATCCTCCTTTCTGGATGCACTCCTCTGAGCTGAAGAGGAGGAGGTGGGATGTAGTCATGGTTCAGAATGTGCAAGCAGGACCATCCAAGCATTGTTTCTAACGTTTTTTTCTGAGCAGTTACTGTCCTTACACATCACCTTTCCATGTGGTAATTGCAAAGCTGACCCTGACCTTTTAACATCAAAATATAAAACCAACAAACATTGTTAGGGACTCTTTGGGATCCTGGACTACGAGACTGTTACTAGAGTTTGGCATTGATACTTTCTGTGTCTTTGCTTGCTGTTAATTTGATTCATTATAAACAAGGTTGAACTTGTTTGTAATAGAATAGGATATCTTCAGAGTTATCAGCAGGCAGTAGTCTGTTTTCTGGGAAAGAAGTCAAGAGCACTATCTTCTGACTGGTTTTCAGCCTGCCTTGCAGGTTTATTGCAGAGCATCCTTGGCTTTAGAGACACCAGATCTTATATCCTGAACCAGTCTGGTGTATGAATATCTGGAAGCTGGTACCGCCATGCTGATTCAGGCAGCTGGGAATGAAGGAGTGTCTGTGTGTCTGTACAAACCTGGAATCCAGCTCTCACGGCTGCTGAGATTAGATCAGCCTGAAGGACAGGATTAGGAAAGTAGAGTCTGTGCATGTGCAACAAGCACCCTACCAAAGCCAATTGGACCATTTTTACATTTCTGATGTCGCAAATATAGAAGTGCTAGGGAACCTTACATTGCTATAAAAATACATTCCTTACTACATCTACCATTAAGCACAGTGCCCTCTAAGGCTTGAAATATTTTACCTAACTAATATGCCAATTTAATTTTAAGTTGACCACTTGGTTAAGAAGTTAAAGATGATGTATTTACTTTAGCTGTACTAATGAATGTATTTTCACACTAAGGATGATTGATTTTAAGCCTTGTCTGCTCCATTAACCCATGATAGCACACAGCATTAATCCCGAATATCTTCAGTACTTAATTTTACAATTTAAAAATAAAAATGTTCCCCTTGCAGGAGAATATTGTTGGTGAGTTAATAAATATTTCAGATGCTGAGCCAAAACTCCATCTGGAAGAAGCTAAGAACAAACGTCTGTGTTTTTTTAGGAATTTTTGGCGTTTTTTTGGCAAGAACAGAAGTGATAATAGAATTGAAAGTGCCATTGCAAGATTGCTCCTGGGGGAGGGGAGAAGTGGTTTGGTTTCTGTGTTGCTGCTGCTGTTGTGAATCTGCTGACATCCTTGAAATCTCATAGGGTTGCTTTGAGTTTGAGGGGTACAATTAAGATTAAAATCTAGTTCATCATCACAGTGTAGTCCTAAAGGCAGTCTCTGGGCCAGAACAGGCCCAAGGGATGTTTCATCCAAATTGTGCTTTTATGCCGGGGGAGGTAGATTATAACTGGCTGAGCAAGAAACAATTCTGTAACAATTAACACCGTTTATTACTCCTGAAAGTGGCTTGGCATAAAGACAGATGGGTATCACTGTCACCATGATACCCACACAGACCATGGAGTGGACTCTTTGGGTGTCTAACTTGATTTGTCATCTCCCGTGGTGACCAAGACTGGGTTCTAATTAAGAAACTGGGATGCAGATTAGTGTTGCCTTTTATTCAGTCCTGTTGAACAAGCAATGTCTCTCATTGTTCCTTAATGCTTTCTTATTCTTTCCTTCATCAATAAGTCAAGTAATTCTTACTTGTCAGTCTTGGGAGGTGTGATAGTTTTCATTTTAGGACTTGCCAGAAAAACAGCAATTTCAAGTTTTCCAATAGAAAATGTTGTTTTACACTGAATAGAGCTTTCTCTGAGTGTCTGAAATTTTTTTGTGTGTATTTTTTTTATCAGTTATGTTGATGGTTGGACTAGATAATCTTAAAGGTCCCTTCCAACTTAGAAAATTCTATGATTCTGTGATTTTTTTTTAACTGTTTTTACAGGCAAGAGTATAGGTGGAAACAATCAGCTGATAAATACAGGATCTGAAAATCTTTGAGAATGTGCAAGATCTGCAGGAAAAGTGGATAATGTAAATCACAAACTGAATCGAAACCAGGCATGCTGTTACTAGAAAGCAAACATCAAATTGGGCATATGAACAAAGCTGTAGTTCGGAAGTCACAAGGGGCAAACTGTAAGGATTAGGTTTTTGGACCTGAGTAGTTTTGAGCTCATTGCTTGAGTGACTGGTAGCCCAGTTGAAGAGAGCTAAGAAAACAGTTTAGGAGTGTCCTGTTTTGAGAACCTACAAAACTGAAAAGAAACAGCAGTGTTTTTCATCACAGAAGATGAAGAGAAATATGCCAACAGTTTTTAAAGACATAAAAGGTTACTGACGAGGGTGTAATCTGTTATTTGTTTACATGGTGGGTGGAGCAAGAAGTAATGGGCTTAAACTACACAAACAAATTCCTTCTGAGGTTTCATTTAGCCCTTCTTGGCTATGATGATATAGTACTATAAATATTCTAAGGTACGTTAAATGCAGTTGCAAATGGAGTCTTCTTTGAGATAAATGTGAGAAATCGAGGAAGTTGATCAAAAAAACCCACCCCAAACATAGCACAGCACCACTAAAACGGCAACATGAAAATCTCCTGGGGAACTGAAACTACGTGGTCTGGGAGCTTTGAAAGGTAGTGTTTTGAGTAGGAAGATGAATATATTTGTGGGAGAAATCAGGGGACTTGAATAGATTCAGAGAAGTGGAAAATCAGGACTGTCCAGAGATGAACTCACAGAAAGAGGGTGAAGCTTTTTTGGAGTTGAGATCCAGCTCAGAGACTTGGAGAAGTGAAATTACTGTTGATTTGCTTTGCTATTTTGTTATAGGAGAAACTCCCTCCACCATTTAGGCAGAGAAATCAAAAATAAAAACTTAGTTCTTTTGATAAGATCCTCCTTACCTTATAAGATATAAAAAAATGTGCAAGATCCACCTTATTTGTAACAGCTCCGGTCAATAAGGAGTATAAATTGATTATTAAAATATTCAGAAGTTATTTTAGCCCTGGCTTGAAACTGGAAGAAATTTCCTAATGAAAAGCACTTCTGGGAGCTTGTTTTATTTGTTGTGAATTTTATTGACATACCAAAATTAAGTAGTTATGGCATAGAACTACTGAGTGCTCAGTATTTTGTTTTATCAAGTGAAGATATGGGAATAATGTCTAATAATAAGTTATTGTAGCATAGCTTCTTGGAAACACTGTACAACTGACTTTTGATTTCATCTTTCTCATAAGTGCTTCATTCAGTAGAATAACGGTTTAGAAAGCCTGTGTTTGTAAACAAATGAACTTTGTTCAACTGTGACCCTCAGCAGATAAATGCCTGGTCCCTGGCAGTCTCAGACACAGGCAGGGCTATCAAAGTTATTTGTGATGTTCTTAGAGTATTTCTAACCAAAAACCTCACCATTAAATCCTTAAGAAATACATAAATAATACTGACAGCAAGGTGTTTCCTGCTTGAAGTTCCTAATTAAGAGCAGAATGATGACCTACAGGATATACACTGAGGAGCTGTGTGTGAGAAAGTAAAAAATGGCTAAGTTATCACTCTGGAGAGCATACAATTTGTCAGTAAGTGCATGTCACCCGTATCTAGAATTATAACATCCCTTTTATCAGGACTATGAAATTATTTTGGTTATGACACTAACTTAACATTTTATGTAGTATCAATTTCTTTTTGTATAAAATGAACAGTGAACTAGCAAGTGTGCAAAAGATCCTATAATTCTGAATTATTATTATTAAGATTTTTTTATAACCATTTACTTCACATTGCTTTTTTTTTTCTCTAGCACACATTAGGAAAGATCATGGCCTGTCTATGTCACAGCTGTTAGAATGTCTATGATTTTTGGGGGGGACAGGGTATAAGTTGTCTTAGTGGAACTATCAATCTTAGGTCTATGTCTCCTGCTATGGACAATGGTGGAAATCAGAAGTTTAATGCGCTCGTTCCTACTCTCACAGTTCACCTAATTTGCATACTTCATCACAGTAAGATATTTCCTTCTGAACACCTTCTCACTCTTATTGACAAGCCTTATAGTTTTGTACCTCTAGGTATTTGTAAAAATTGTATGGTTGTATTTAATTGCATAACTTCAGACTTTAAATTTTGTTGCCTCCTGGAGGAATAGCTTGACTGTGTTTCTGTTTCCTAAGTGCTCAGGAAAGTCCCTCTCCATCCTTGTGGACTTGCCAAATGAGCCACTCACCTCATGCAGATAAAGGGGGTCTTGCTCTCCCTGCTCTTAGCGAGTGCCATATTGTTGCCCAGACACATGCAGGTGGGCAAGAGTCACTTGCCACTGTTGATGCAACAAGGGTGCAGATCATCCAAGCGGTGTTTGTTTTGTGTATGTCCTGTGTGCATATAGTAGGAGGAACTGGGAGTGCCTGACTCATGTTTTGCCAGCAATCAGAAAATCTTCCCTATATCAGAATTTCAGCAAGTTGAGATCTGATCATGTTTTCACCGATTGCAAAAATAGATTATTCACTGGATCTATCCTTCCTGGCCTTCTCATGCGGCTCCAAATCAAGTGCTAGCAAAGGGCTATCATATGTATGACATATGTATGACATAAGATAACCACAGCTTCACAATTCAGAGTTTGAATTATCTAGTTGATAACTCTGTTCAGTGGAAGCTCCATTCATTTCTCTATAGTATTACCATCCTTTCCAGATCTTCCTTCCTCAAAATCTCCTAAAGATCTTTACTTTCAGTCCCTTTGAAAGACTGATTTATTATTTGCTGCTCTTCTTGGTATTTTTATGTCAATTGCTATAAGAAGTTAACCCCTATGGCTAATATTGTGAAGTATTAGAATAGATTCATAGATGTATAGAGCTAATATCTACCTGTTAGTCATGGAAGTATGATCAACAGTGATCACAGTAATTTATATTTAATTAGAACTTGACTTAAAAATAAAATGGTTAGCTCAGACAAAAAAAAGGTAATAAATAAAACTCTACATTATTTCTATTTTCAGCGTGTATCTTCAACTTTCAGTTGTAACTTTTGATTTTTCTGTGATTAGTCATTTAGTAGTTTCTTAAACTCCTTAAACACTGTAATAAGACTCCGATCAGCAAAAGAGATGGAACATCTTCATAAATTCCCTCACTGAATTTTTTTTTAGCTGCTCCATGTGTTTTCCTCAAAGTCTTCCTCAAAATAAATCATACATCTTGTAGTTTTATATCAATCTTATCAATTCCTTATGGGGGGAGAGTTTTCAGTCTTACTTGCCACTCCTCTACATGCATTTTCTAGAATTTCAATATGTACATCATCCTGTGGCATTATGATGACTTGAGAAGTGTGTCCACATCCTTTACTTGTCTAGACAGCTGGGTGGAAAGCAGAAGAATCATTCTCTAAGGAATTCAGTCATGTGCAGTGCTTGAGCAGATTGTGACCCAGACTTTGTTCTTATGAATGTTGCTATAATATAAATAATGCTTAGTAAGCCTTACCTGGCTCCCAAATCTGCGGTATTGCAAAAAAGTAACATGTCTTTGTCTGGTAACTTTCAACTTGGTGAGCCCTTCATGTATTTCTTATAGATATTTTTAACGGGGGGGGGAAAATAAATCATAATTTCTCAAGTTTTATTTCTCTGAACAGCCATCTTACCTTGGTTTCTAGTCCCAATCAGGTACTATGTATTGAAGTTATGACTCGCTTTTCTTAGTGTTTTTTAATAGTCTTTTTTTTTTTTATAACATGAGGGAGAAATTAGAAAAAAATTAATTCTGCTCATTACTATTAAGCAATTGAAAATCACAAACCATTTTACAAAAATTTCCCTGGAGCTAGAAGTATTTTGGGAGGCATGTAAAAGTGTTTAAGATTCAGGTGTCTGTCTCTTTCCTTCAAAGACATTAAAAGAAACAGACTCACTAACCAGCATGTGTAGCTTAGTCACAAAATCCTACATGTATTAATCATAACTCTAGACTATTATTCCACTGTCTATTTTCATTAGTGCTATCAAATCCCTTGCACAGCAGGGTTTAGGCACAAACTATAGCTTGTAGAGAATTTTCAAAATAAATGTTCTTTTCACTCAAGTGTCAAAGTTGAAGTGTTTATAGTACCATGACGATCCTTAAAAATATAATATGAAATAATCCAAGATGATGATGGGTTTTTCACATATGGAGCTCCAACCTCAGTTAAAATTAAGCATCTTATTTGACTTTCCTCCCCTCATAAGAACAAATTGTGAGATTTGACATCAAAGTAGTCTAAGTGAAAATTATATTTTCTGGTGGAATTGTCATGACAAATTTTACTTTTGCTTTCTCATACAGTCATGTTTTCAAAACTAGTATGCTTTGATAGACTGTTCAAGGTTTTATACAACTAGCAACCCTTTTTCTGTGATCATATGTGTTGCATACAAAGACATTCAGGCACAAACATGGACATGAAATAGCCCATGGGATTCTTAATAGGATGTGAAATAATTTGCTTGCAAATTGCCTGATCAAATTCAGTCTGTCCTTTATGACTTGCTGTCATAAAGTGTTGTAGTAGTGGTTAAGTGTCTACTGTGTAGGAAATTAATTTCTGTCTATTAATTAAATACAATCCCAGTGAGTGGATGAGGGTTATAGCTGGTGAGGTGTGGTTTTTTTTTAAGACAATGCAGCTTAGGAAACTGAAAACGAATGGGATCTCCTGGCTTATTAAATCCATTTCCATACTTCTGTAAGACCATCTGTATCTTAATATTTATTTTTGTAAACCAATCAAATTCCATATTAAAAGTACTTTGTGCTCAACTAAAGACACATTTCTGTAGAACAGTTGGATAGTAAGAACATGATGCAGATAATTTTTTAACCATTAGAAATTGTCTAATCACATAATAAATTTGTTCTGTGTGTAAACCACTGATTTCTCTACTAGCTTAAACTTGAACTACTCAATCCCCCATAGTGTTTAATTCATATGCTCTATTTATACATGGCAAAAAATAGCTTCCTCAAACCTCTTTATTTGGTGGACTGAGTCAAAATCTAAGTTTCTATCATTTTTTGTTGTTGTTGTTCTTTCAATTAGTTCAGACTTTTAGTCTTTCTGAAAACTGGTAATAATATGTACCTTGTATTCTCTGCGAGATCTTAGTGCCTTGTGTTTCTTTACTGGAAATATTGCTTGATACTCACGGAAATTATTTATTTTTCTTTAAGGTATCAACACCCAGCTTGCAGTCAGTCTCTAATTCACTCTGCTTTTCTTAAGGTTCTCATCTGCTGTGATTTCAATTCAAAGAGCTTTCAGTTTTAGTGTAGCTAGTCTTGATCCTGTCCTGAGGATTTACAGCATGACCTTGCATTTCATTCTGTTGGAGTGCATCAAATCAAGTTTTACTGCAATTCCAAAGATCATCCAGTCATTTTTGTTGTTCTGATCCTTATTTAGGAAAAATATTTACTTTACTACTGAGCATTGGGAGTGTATGCCTCAGTGACAATGTTTATGACACAACTTTTTAGTAGCCTAAGTTGACGATTGGTGATCTTTCTTTCATACGTGTAATCCTGTGGGTGGCTTTGCTATGAACTCATTCATAAGATTATTTCAGTATCATAATCAATGTATTTATCTAGAAAGGGTGTAAGCATCATTATATATAGTGAAGCTTATATATAAAACCATACAAGTGGATTTATATGCACGTATACTTTGTACATATAGTTGTCCTTTACTTACATTCCTGGCTATAAGCTCCCTCTTGTCATTTTATGGCTTTAGATTACATCTTGGGTAACACACTTTGCAGGTAGCTGTGTCCTTCAATCTACTGTACATTTTTAAGAGCTGTGTTGTAAGCTCTTTGACTGGTTTTCGCAGTATATTTTGACTGATGAGCCAGAAGAACACAAAGCCAGCCTTGGCACTTATAAAATAGCTAGTAATGGATTTTAGATGTAAATATATATGGGGATAATAACTCTGTGTTGATTATTATGATGATTTATTTTGCTGAATATGATTAGGACAGGGTGCTAGCCCTAAGCTATTTAATATTTTTCTCACTGAATTAGAAAAACTTTAATCCTAGGTGGTGAAGAGAATGCCAAAACATATGTAGTGATAAATAATGCAATAGTTATAATAAAAGGAACAGGTCAGTGATACAGGCTTGATCTACTGGTGACCTGGATATAGAACAACATTATACAGTTGCCAAATGTAGGATCCTTCTTATAGGAACAAAATAATTAATTTATATTTTCAGAATAGAAGTATCTTTTATGGCAAATAACAAGGAAATAACAATAACAAGACTGTGTAGAATGGAAAATACTTACATTACAGTATAATTTCCCATAGCCTACAGGGCATCTGTGTGATGTTATCCCTGAATGCCTGGAGATAAATCAAAAGAAGTTATTAAAAAAAACCTGACAAGTATGGTAAAACAGGGACCTTGAAGCTTCATCTCCTCAAAGATATGAGGAGATATTTCTTACTCTCCAGGTTCCTGATGGAGCTTTTTTTACCAAAGCTGATGGAATATATCAGAAATCGGTGATTTGTTAAGATCCAACTAGAAGACTTAAAACAGAAGTTTCAGATTCCTGTGTGCTAGCATGGACTGAGGCAGGCTATACAGTGAGCTTGCTATTAATTTGTCATTAAGAGAACAGAAAATACCAAAACTTGGTCAACCCTATTTAATCTTGAAATAATGCAAATATATGAAGAAAAAACATTACAGGACTGATTTTTAACTATATATATTTGAGCATTGTGTAATGTAGCAAATGTAGCAGAAACAAAAGAAACTACCATCTAAAAATAGTATTGCTTTTTAGTTAAAGAACATAATAACAAACTATATTTAAGAAAGGTATCAGATATGTATATGTGCAACAGTATCTTGGCAGGTTGAAGGAAGCTCTCTGTGCTCCCAGAAGCTCAGATGGAAGGTGATTGAACCATTTCCCCCAAAACAGGGGGAATAGACTGATCATTTCAAGAATGTGGAAAAGCAAGCTGGAAAGTGGCATCTAGCCAGAGACTGTAAAGGAAATCCTTGTAACCTATCAGCTGAACATGTGCTTACAGCCAAAAAGGCAAAGAAAATCTGTAGATGTTCAAAGTCTTACAGAGGAAAAAAAAAAAGATAAATTTTTGGTTGGGAAAGGAAAACATGCAGCTTGCTAATCACTGTAGTAAACAGGGAGTTAAGGCTCAGTTTTTGCTTTTTCTTTAGATCTCTATGGCTACTCTGTTCAAAGATTCAATTTAGATTTCATAAATCACCTCTCACTGACAAGTCATGTGTTTGATTTATCCAAAAATAATTCACTTATCTGAAGTCTGATATGAACTTTGTACCTCAATATCAGATTGCTCCTTATAGAAAATTTTATAGCGTGTGCTGACGGGGCCTCTTTCAGCACTCGCATTATGTGGTCACTTACAGTTGTGAAAAGAAGCACACTAAAATGTTGGTTTGTTTTACACCCATATCACAATCATCATTTGTATGGATGACTACTTAGGATTCAAGGCAAGTAAGAACTGGGACACGAACAAGCCTTTTTGTCCTCCTCATCTGAATAAGTTTATTCCCTGAAGGCTACAGAAATGTTCAAGACGTTAAGTGTTCACTCGGAACAGAAGTTCTGTAGGCTGAGTGGGGGCAGAAACTACCAAGGAATGTTTCATATTAAATTTACACCCAGCAGAGTGGGGATGAGTAATTGTTAGGTGAGAAGTTGCTATAACTTTCTGTTAGCAGTTCTGAGCTCAGCTACATGATATTATCTAAGACTCAATGGAGAGCTGACTAGGTGACTCAGAAAATTAGTAATGGCTTATACAATCATTTCTAGGTCAACAGTTTGTATATATTGTATATATGTATGTATATATGAGCTTTATTGTTGCAATTCATCACTAGCTGATGACTGTTCTGTGGTCTCTGAATTAATTGTTACTCTGTGTTTGTTTTAATGGATGGATCGCTTGAAATAACTGCCAGGGCAGGCTGTATTTGGCTTAGCTGCTCATTATTGCAGTAATGGGCATGGAGGATGTAACTGCTATCAGCCCAAGAAGCACCTCTTTCAATGGAGAAATAGGATGCATGCGGTATAATACGGAAAAGGTGGAACTGAGAAGTTTAATTCCAGCTGAGACAACTGAACTGTCTAATCTGATACTCCCTATATGAAACTTGAATTCACCAAGTTTTCCTTCAACTAACCTTGGTATCGTGTGACAACCAGAAAGACATTCAGAACCAGAGTCAGCCTTGGAAGATGCCTTCTCTCTAAAGTCAATAACATTGACTTTAAAATGCTGAACGTTTCCTTAATGCTTTGAGATTATCTAATAAGTTTAGAAGAATGTATTGTTTAAGGAAACTTATTTATGGGTAAATAAATGATAGCGAATCACTGATACTTAACTTTTTATATTACAGTCTCCATTTATGTTTCTGCACCTGAAAATAGGGTTATTGTGCAAGAATTAGGTGTTTGAGAATTTTAATATGGATTTTATTAGGTGCTTATAAAACCAGAAAAATCTGTTCATTTTAAAGGCATTTTGGTTTTTTTGAAGTGTTGTCCATTATTCCAACATCATGATTAAGTTTTATACTAAAGAGAAACAGTTCAAACTGGTAACATGGCTAAGTCTTTTTCCAGTATTATTACTGTAACATGTATTATTATTATTTATTAGCTCAGGGGGGAGGAGGGAACTGATAGTTTTTGGCACCTGTGTTCAAACATCTGGACCTCCTGAGGACCACCCACTTCTATTTACATAATTGCAATAAAATATCTTTTGAAAAAAAAATACTGCTTTTATTTAAAAAGCAGTATTTTAATTTGTGCATACTGCATGTTCCTTAAGAAGCAAGCAAGAACAAGACCGGTATTTCTGATGGTAATAGAGGCAGAAGTTCTGAAGGAGATGTTGTCTGAGGGCTGTAATTCAGATTTTCAGAGTCAATATTCTTTATCTTGGGGGTGGGAAGGGAACTGACAGCTTTGGGCACCTGTATATTTCAAACATCTGGACTTCCTGAGGACCACCCACTTACGCATTATATCTAAACTGGATACTTCAGAAATTGTGTTCCTGATTCTTATTTACACTTAGAATTTCCATGAAAAGACTTAAATTTAAGGAATCAGATAAGACCTTTCTCTTCCACTTAGATTGCATCTAGGTGCATCTTCTGCGCACAAGGAAAGCTCAGCCCAGTGTTCCCTGAAGACTAAGTTGGTTCTTTCCTTACATATTAATTATACAGGTGTTAAATCTAGTTTTGTGATGACTGCAGGAAATCATGTTTTCTACTCTTTACAGTAGTTTCCATGTATTTTTCATTCCAGTGAGTTCTTTATTGCTTCAGTGTGGCTCAAAGAGTAACATTGCAATCTCATGAATACACTGTTTACCAAATTGTTAATTCTGAACGTGTGTCAAAACCAGAAATAAGTTTTCCAAACCACATTTTCAAAAGTGATAAGGAAACAGCATTTGCTTCAAAAATTAGTGTTACAGAGGACTTCAAAGGGTGGTTTTGCACAACTGCAAGGGACAAACAGATGTCAAAAATCAAGATATAGCTATATGCAACATCAAAACGGAATGGGGACAATATCTTCATCCACAGTGCTCTTCTGCCTCCTCATCCTTGTTCTCTCTGACAGCCTGTACCTTGGTGCTGACTTCCTTGTGGACATTATTGTTGAGCCCACCCTTACCCCAGCTCTCACTGTAATTGATGTCACTGTCTTTCTTACCAGGGGCAGTTCATTACAGAGTCACAGTTCAACTGAGGAATGTGAGCATTTGCAGGTGGAAAGGGGGGAGGGAAAAAGAGTATTTGGGAAAATAAGAAAGGTCAGGAAATATGCTGACAGTTCAGCTTGTAATAGATTTACACTATGCATTTACTTCCATTATTCTTCCCAGTTTTTTGTCTATCTCCCCTATTTTTACAGCTGTGGAAGACCTGCATTTATTTTCTTGATTCTAATTTGAACTCTTGTTATAGATTGGGGATGCTTTTAAATAACGCTTTTGTATTGTCATATAACTCCTATTATACCATGCAGTGTCAAGACACTGAAAGGGATATTTTATTTTATTTTTCTACTATTAGTGTTAAAGAAATGCTATTTTTAAGTACCTCAACAGTGTTACTGTATTTCTGCAATAACAGGTGACTGGATCATCTTAGAAGTAAGAAGCTGGGTTTTGTGCACATGTAGGGGCATGTGTGTTGTCAATGTGTGTGTGTCTTAATACTGGTTAGAAACTTCAGGGTTTTATTGTGGTCTTGGAAACTGAAATAATTTTCTTGAAGAAACAGATACCACATAGGTAATAATCATCTGAATCAATGGCCCTAGAAGTAATGGGAAAGCCTTTTCACTCTTAGGGTACATCTGACTCTGGCTTATCTGATACAGACACATAGCCTAGGGAAAATGCCCAAAGACTATCACTTAGCTTGGCAAAAACCCTCAAGCAATCTAAGCAGGTCTAGATGTAAATCCTGGTGGCACTAGTAAGTGCCAGCTCAAGACCAGTGTATCACCTGACTCACTCCATACTTTACCACAAATGGTTAATGTGTTCGCAATCATCTGGTACAATAATGAATTTGATTTATCACTCCATCAGTGTTGATGGTCTAGTTACCTTCTGGGGCTAGTTATGTGAATTAGTATGGACAGAATTTTGCTCACTTTTGAAACGTAGTTCACCATGCCCTTGAGGCAGTTACATGTTAGAATTACATCTGAATGCAGGAAACCAAGCAAAAACGTAGAGTTTGTAGTTCCTCTGTCTCAGCACATTTAAATTTAAGTACAAATGTAAGTGCTTTCCGAAGTAAGGATGTCTTTTCTAATCGGAGCTTTAATAAAGATGACAAAATTTAATTAATAGTGGTGTGATTTATTCCACCTCCCAAGTATTATTTAAAACACTTTTTTTGTTTTACACGTACCTGTACAGGAATCAAAGAAACTACAAACATCTTCCTGCTATAATAAGATTTTTATATGCAGACTATTTAAAGTTGGGGTTTTTTTTACCAGTCTACTTTTAAAAGTCTCAGTGGATAGATATTTGATAACTTTTCTTCATAAACAATTGCCTATTGTACTAAAAGTGACCTTGACATGCTTTTTTTCCTATCAGTTGTGTCCCATTAATATTAGTTTTCCAGACCTTAAAGTGGTCAATAAGGTAGACTGTAACTTCTTATATGTAGGCTTAACAGCTACAGTAGTTTTTCTTGCAGGATCTAGATGTTTACTCTAATAGCCTACAGATGTATGGAAGCTGTGTAAAATGCCATACTTCAGTTTTATGTCATCCCTTAGTCAACTTATATAGGTGGATGTTCCCTGTGAAAGATTCTTGCTTGTAAAAAAATTTAACAGATCACACTTTAAGAGGTGTTTGTTACTATTGTTGTCACACATTTAAAACAAGTGAGCGTAATTTTTTACCTGCAAGTCTGCCTTATCAGAAGATGTCTTTGTTAGACTAGGTACTAGTGACAAATTTGGATGTACATAAACGTATTTGGCTCTGATCTTAAACCATTAATTGAACAGCAGCTTCCCTCTTGACTAAAACTCCAGGGCTGTGCTGTACATGAGAATGCCCATGTCACTGTTTGTGGCTGCTGTGAACATCACATACCTAGAAACATATCTATTATCCTCTGGTGTAAAAGGTAGCACATAGGATGCGATAGAAGCATCCTTCCAGAAAAAAGTGTGAATATTTTGGACGCGGAAGATACATATTTCTTCCCTGAGCATTTTGCACACATGCTAAGGTGTGTTTATAGCAGTCAGGCCTAATTCATGTTCAGTTCAAAAACAACTAATAAATGATAAGACAGGAAGTTCTACCCTGCTGTCACAAGAATGTGTTGCTCTTCATTTAGAGAGCTTTTTTTGCCTAGGGGCAACAAGGCAGTTTTCACACTGGTATTAGTATACAGTGGGGTTTAAATTGTTCACCCTTTTCTATGGATCACTTGGCTTCTCTGTGAGCAGTGCTAAGATTCTTGGTCCAGTGGGGAGATCCTTAGATTTACTACATTCCTGAAATGATGCAGTTAGTGCAATAAGTGACTGACAATTGCTATATATGCACTGCTGAAATGTATGCATGAGGTGCTACGTATTTGTTTTCTTTTGTGCTTTTATGAAGGCAACAAAACTACTTCAGCTAGGGGGAAAAAAAACCAAACGAACACCACAAACCCCACCCACAGCACTCCTACTTGCAAAGCTAATTTGGAGTTGCCCTTTGACTATTTTGAATCATTTGGCCTTTTTGAGGCTTAGTGTGCTTCAGTCTGTAACGCTGGCACACCTCCCGTGAAATTGTTCACAACATATTAGCAATACAGGTATGGCCTCTTCCTGTTCCAGAGGTTTTTTTTTTTTTTTTCCCCCACCTTATAGTCCTCAAAAGTTCAAACTTTTATGTCCTTTTACTGAAAAATTTGAAGTTTAGTGGAGTCTTACAATTTTTTTATTTTCTTAGAGAACTTCATAAAAAGTAATTTCAAGGTAATGGAGGGAAGGAGGAGCCTGTCCTTCAGAAAAGGCAGGCTTTTCAGATGAGAGGCAGATCCTACCAAGGGCATGTTCCATTTGGCTTGTTTCCTAGGGATGAGATGAAACAAGCCATGTTGCTTCAGGCAGATGAAAGCTGGGAAGGAGATGGGGGTTGGTTCTGACCCCAGTTCCTGCTTGTCAAAAATGTGTGATTTGTTCTCTATTTAAATATATTATAAAGAGCAGAGGGGGGCGGGTGAAAAAATGGAGGAAGAAAGCCAAAAACCATCAACCATTTTCTGGCAGGTTAGCCCTCAAGTCTCATCATGAGAATGCAAAGTTGGTATCATACCATAATAGTCAATGTGGAATGCAAATATGCCTTTTG
Source organism: Gallinago undulata (assembly GCA_026546715.1). Taxonomy (NCBI): domain Eukaryota; kingdom Metazoa; phylum Chordata; class Aves; order Charadriiformes; family Scolopacidae; genus Gallinago; species Gallinago undulata. Next base: position 44,028,216 of record JAOTQQ010000041.1, on the reverse strand, counting down.
CTGAGAGTGTCCAATTTGTTTTAAAAGGTCTGTTCTCAAAGACTCTCTTTGGGAAACACTCTAATACTGCAATCTGAAGGTAAAAAAAAGTATTTTAACAATAACGTCATTCTTCCACATTAGCAAGTCTTTAATACTACCTTAAGAAGCAGGTTATTAAAAAGTAATACGTGATACATATATTTCATTTGGGTCTCTTTTCTAATTTAATTTAAAAAAAGCAGAGCGCTCAGCCCTGCCACAGGATGGACAGCACTTCTTTCTGTGGGTTTTGACAGAGTATAAACTTCAGGGTCAAATGCCAAGCCTATCACATTGCCACTGTTCTCTATTCATATTCAATAGACCTTATTAAATGAGATGCATCAATCTCAGCTGGTATCTGAACAACACTTACAACTAACTGGGGAGGAAGGTTATTTGTTTTGAGTATAGGTCCCTCCTGGGAGAGATCCAGGCTAGTGTGTAATAATCCTTATGTATTTAGGATTAAGGCTTGCAGGCTTTGCTTGAATGAAACTTCTACCAAAGTCACCAGCATTAACCTTGCGATGTAAGAAATAACTTAGTCTTTATATTTAACTTTGTCTTGAAAACCTGTACAAATTCTCAAGCTAACAGGATGAACAAAACTTACCCTGGGAGAAACTTCCTTCTCCCCAGAAATCTTGAGGTTGCACGTTGTCTTTGTTTCTTGCCAATTTATGATCTGTATTTTATCCTCTGGGTACATTAAGCAATATAGGTGAAGTCATTAGGAAACAGGGATATTAGAAATGTTTGGCTAAAGACAGAGTTTGTAATTGTATTGTTGCCTGTTAGAGGTGTGAATGATAACTTTGCCCAAACTCAAGCACTCTTAGAAAACATTGGTAGCTGAACATATCCATCTAGTTCCAGCATGTTCTGTTGTATAATCTCCTACAAGTTTTTAATGTACCTTGCTTAGTTTTTATATCTACCTGCAACTTGAAGAGAAAGGGGAGGAATTTGGTGGAAAGACAGTCATAAAAGGAAATATGAAATACAGCTAGAATACAATATCTACATGCCCATGATTAATAAAGAAATATCAAAAAATTGGTGACTCAATATTGTGCAATATGTCTCTCAAAATTCACTCTCATCAATATTATTAAATTATATCTTCATCAGGTAGATTATGTTGTCTTAGAGATACTATTTGCTTCTGAGAAATTAAGCTGCTTGTTCTATGTTAAGCCTGGGAAAGTTTGTAAACACTTGCGTTTGGTAAGACTACTAATTTTATCATAATCTATTAAAAATAGTCGATATCAGAGTCAATAGCTTTAGCAGAAGTCCTATTTGCTCTCTGAAAGCCAAGTCAGAAAAATAGTTGACTAATTTTCAGAAAGAGTAGGTCTACTGGAAATTTCCAAATTTCTACAAAAGAACTAGTGTATTCAGTTAACTTCATGAGACAGAAAATCAGTTCAAACTTCAGATCTGAAGCTTAGGCTGAATCTAAGCTTCCAGACACTTGGGAAAATAACAAAATAAATGTGCTCACATATTAGTTGGAAATCCTCCTATTTAATAAAAGGACTTAAACACATTGTAGTAAAATCAATAAGTATTATGGACCTAAATAAGTGTGTGGATTTGAGCATTAGTTTGATAAGATGATGTAACAATCATGATACATTAAGCTGAATAGAAAGAACATATGAAAATTCCTGGGAAGAAAAAACACCTCTATCAGAAAATTTCTGATTCTCTAAAATTTTGGTTAATCTAATCTTTCAATCAAAATATTGTTTTAATAATATCTAGGGAGGTTCTAGGTTCTTGTACTGGATTTGAGATCAGATTGTAGATTTATGTTATTTGAGTAATTCATGTTTTATGGAATCTATGTTCTCTAGAAATTTAGGAAGTGCCCAGGTGGGATTAATCTTCCAAAAACGTAATACTCTGTATTTTTCAGATCAGTACAAACATGGCAGGTTTTAAGTCTGTTTTCTTTGTGATACGCACTGGTTAATAACAATATGCTGTTGTCTCTGTCATCTGTCTAGGGGACATGAGATATCACAGTTTGTGTACTAGAGCATGAGGAGACATCTTATCTGATGGAAAGAGAAGTTCCAGGCTGCGTGGTAAAAACATGCAACAGTTAGTCAGAAATCATGCTATCTACTTTCTAATTATGGCTCCTCCACCTACTAGCTGCACATCATGGAACAACTTATTTAACTCCAGGATTAAAAGGCACTCATAATGATCTATATTGATATGCAAGGTTGGTGAACATGCATACTAGAAGCTGTTCACCCTTGGTGTCATTGATGTTCTACCACTGTAAAGCAACATAGAATAGCAATGGTCCTCAAGGGGAGATGCATACCTTGGTATGGCACTGTTGAACAGACAAGTGGTGCCTGAGCAAGGACTAGAGGGATCAGGTCCAGTCTAGAACTAGGTCAGCCAGAGCGGCTGGATCTCTGGAGTGGCAAGGAATGTGGCTGGGGTAGGAGTAAGGAGGAATGAGATTGCAGCATTCAATATGGAGAATGAGTTGGTGGGTTGAACTGGATGGCAGTGTTTTGCATGTTTCTTCTTGCCAGTCCAACAAGTTCAGGGAAGGCTGCAGTATACTCTGTGTGTGTATACTTGAAAGGAATACAGGGAACTAAATTAGTTATCACACGTAGGATGGAAGTGATCTGCTGTGTTTCCTGCATCCTTTACCTCTGTGCAAGGGCAGTGTGTTGTGCCTAGATAGACTTCTTTAGCCTCTCTGAGGAAAAGTGGTTCTACACTTCTGTAGACACTATGGAAGATGCTGTCAGTGATGTGATCAAGGTTGTTTCCCCTCTATTAAAAAAAAAAGGCAAGTAATACTTATTATCTGATTATTTTAAAGTGAAGGGCAATTATAATGACTAAGTAAGAGGACGATATCTAGAAATTGTTTTTTTCAAACTGCTAAAAACGGCCTAGAATTTTGATTTGTATAGTTTTGATGGTATCCATTTTTGATTGACTAAATATGATACAGTTGTAACACTAAACATGGAAAGCAGCCCTAGAAAATTAATGAAAATGAAAGTGATGTATATCTTATGTGACATATCATCTATAGTACAACAGGTTTAAATTGTTAAGATGGTTACTTCAGAATTGGAAGACTAGTAATTATTAGCTGGAATGACATAAGCAGGGATATATGGACCACTCTCTATGTGTGAAAGTGTACTTATGCAGAATATCAAAACAGGAAACTGTTCAAAATTAGGAATTTATTGAGTCTCTTTAGCTAAGAATGTATTTATTTCAATTAATGGTAAAATTACTTTTCTTATATACATTTGTCACTCTGGGTGTGCAAGGTTAAGTCAATATACTTCATTTCTAAGTGAACACAACTATTCCTTTTTTATATATTGAAAGCTAATACACAGATGTAGGCCTTGAACTATGACAATCAACAAACTATGTATTATAAACCAGGACTTCATTATTAATTTAGACAGCAAAGCAACCTCCAAGGACCAAGTGCTGTCATTGCATGTTTCAGATGAAAGGCTTGGAATATCTTTTGTATCAGAGACTGGGACATAGCCCTTTGTAGACACCTGGTACTTTGCCCACAGGGGTAACACCTGAGCCAGATAAATTCTACTTCTATGGTTCAAATCTTTGCTGGTCACAGAACAGCAAAAGAAGAAGAAAAAATAGATTTGGGGGAAAATAGGGAGTCAGATACAGATGGCAACGTTGTAAAGAACTGTCTTAGCTATAGGAATATATCAGAAGAACAAAGAAGCCTCAGCATCCTCCTCTCAATATCATCAGCTGCGTCAGAGCAATCTTTGCCATCAAAGTCTTTGCAAAGCACTGCTTACAGTGAAAGTGTGCGTGGGGGTAGGGAAACTGAGGGAAGGAAAAGGAGTCTACTGCGCCGGTGTAGTCAACCACGACTAAATCTGTTCCTAGCTTCTACTTTCTCCATATGTACTTCAGTCGCACTCTGGTCCAGGCATGGGAAAAAAGATTATAAAATCTAAAGAGAAGATGTTTTCTAGTGACTAAAAATTTTTCACTTGGTTTTTCAAATAGACGAGGATTTCCTCAAAGCCGTAACCTCTGCTGTATTTGGGGCTGCATCATGCTGCCATTCTTCTGATTTAGAGGAAAACAGAAGTTGATGCGGAAAGAACTGAAATGAAGTTTCAGGGAATCAAATGGAATACAGTTGAGATTTGGAGAACTCTGAGAAGAGTATTTAGCACTTTCAGACAAAACTGTCTGAACATAACAACCAACTATATTGTTGAGAAGGGAGAGAAGCTAACACGTTATTTTTATGCTATATATTTTTAGGTAGAACAGTAGGTTTTTGAGAGGGTGGAAAATACTAGAGGCATTTTGTAGCACCATTAACAGGTATGTTACTTTGCTTTCATTGCATTTCCTTGAATCTCTTATGTTGAACCCAAACTGGGCTAGGCACTGTGAAAACTTCACAAAGATTCTAAGCTTGGTACCACTGTTCTTCTCCAGCTTCTCAGCTGCACTTCCAGCTAATCACCATGCTAACCACCCCTATAGGTACATAGGTTTGTGTGGCAGAACGAAACTATTGTTAACAGTGTTGTTGCTGTACAGATAGGCATTTGGCCTCAAAACATGCTTGGGGCTGCTTTCCCAGCCCTGCATGTCCTCTGTCACCTAGGGCTGGCTCAGAGTGTTACTTTACAAGGCTAACTGTAGGGCAGACACCTTCACTATGTTACATCTGCTGCTTAAATCAAGGTTGCAGATATCTAGGCTAAGTGAGAAAAAACAGTTCTCTATCCTAAAGTACTTAAAGTACTAGAGAAAGGGAGAGCAAAAAATACAAAATGAGTAGTGTATGCAAGTAGAAACACCTGGGTAGCAATACCTAAAACAATGGCAACATTTCTGGTAACCAAAATCAAAACATGAAGATTGTTTTGTATATTTCTACTGGAGGTTAATTAAAGTGGCATGTGTATAATCTGAAACGTAGATTTCTGCTCAATGCAGTAGCTGTCTACTGCAGCTTCTTGAGTGACATGTGCAGGCGTCACAATCTCTTACATATCTTAAAATGTTTAATGATGTGTGAAAGATGATGTGCTTATGAATGATGAGTTAAAAAGGCAGGGAATATTAAGGACACTAATTATTAACTAGATTAAGATTTCTACTTTCTTGTATAGAAACATGCACAGTCACTTGATACTGGCAGATATCTAATGGCTTACTGATGCTACATTGGTGAAATTATTTTTTTGGCTGCAAGGAGAAAACTCTGAAAACTAAAAGCAATGAATGCTGAAATAAAGAGTGTATAAGGTATTGTAGAGAACACAGTAGAAAGAAAAACGGTACTCTTTTGTTTTTCACTTTAGAAAGATTGAAAAATCAAAAGATCTCTGTAGGACTATATAACACTGATCCTGAATGATAACAAATGCAAGGACTATTAAACATTTTAACTTATGCATATTGATTTAGGAATTAGTGGACTTACATTAACTCTTCTAACTATTCCAATGTCAACAAACTATAAGACTGTTAAAAAGCCTACTTTTTGGATGTTAGATAATGGCCTAAACAAATTCTACTAAGGTAGCATTGACATTAGCAAGTAACTTGTAGTGCTGTAATGCAGATTGCAGTCTCTTCCTAGGCCATTAAAACTCATGAAACCACCATCACCTTTCCATGTCAGTTTTTCTAAGATGATCTAATTAATTCGTTCCCATAGGAGGAAAACTCATCAACATTCCACTATGTCCTTGAGTTAGTGTTAGGATTGGAGACTATAGGATGAAGAATAAAGCAATTGAGATTGGTATATCACAGAATTTATAAGCCTTTTTCCTAACTCTTTTGGACAACGTAGCGAATGCAATAGATTCCTTTGTTTTCAGCATGGAGTATATTGATTGCACCTAATGCCACAGATGTCTAAGGAATCAACATCTTCCATTTGATCTCTTTCCAGATGTTTCTTCACCTGGAATTGTTTGTTCATTCTCTTGAAGACTGATTATTCCCTCATTCTGAAAGGCTTTGTTATTTGGTGCTCAAAAAGGTGTTCCTATTGAGAAAAACAACAAAAAAAAAGCAAGTTTCTTAGTACCACTGCTTCATGAATTCTAAATCCCACTTTAGGAAATTGCACAAAAGAACACAGACAATAACAGGACATAGCAGGCTTTTCTAAACCACAGCTATGGAAATGATTTGATGCTTTTTGAACAATTATATGCTAATCCTATTTCTAATCCTATAATGCTTTTGTGTAGTAAAATAGCTAACCTACTTCAGACACAGTTGACCAAGCGGCATCATCTTCTCATCTCAGGAAAGGTTTTATAGACTAAAGCAAACAAAAATTACATATAATCAAAATTACTATCTATCCATTCTTGTATCAGCCTTATATATTTTTCTGCCTGTTTTCCAATACTTTTGGCGTATTGCTAAAACAGGTGATTTGAAAAAAAAAAGTAAAAAGTTAATTGTAGACAATTAAGAAGAATTGAATTCCTGCATAAATAGAAAGAAAAGAAAACTTCCTTCGAAGATAAGAAAATATAGGGAGTTTTCATGAATTCACAATGGGCTTGTATTCTTTTTTCCCCTCAAGCTTCTAATACATCTGACAATTTTAGTCAGAGCACCAGACAGCAGTGCAGAAAGATGGGTGATCTGATTTTTATGGCAAACCTTACTTCCTGTGTTGGTTGTTTCTCCTTGAAATGCTGAAACTCTTTTACCCAGTCTTCATAGAGGAAAAGCTCAGTTGTGCTTGACTTCAAGATTTTTCTGTGTTTTAGACTATGTTCTATACTCATAAACCCTGGATTTAAACTGATGGTGAGAGAGCTAAGGAAATAAATGCTATTCCTAAAATGTGTTTTAACAAATACCTCAGTGTAAAATCTACAGATCTCAAGGTTCTTCTATGATTTGGGTTCAGACTGAAGTACTGAGCGTACCAAGGCAAAACATAATAGTTTTTCTGTGACGTGAAGGGGTCTCTCAAACTTTTTAATATTGATAATAGAAGAGTTTTGCATAGATGTCAAAATCAGGACAATGAGACAACCTTATTATTCGAAGGAAGGCTTTGATGGCAGCCACAAAGGTGAGTGGCACCAGTGGGTGTCAGTGGTTGATATGGCTGGTGTGCTTAAGGGAACCTGGGCTTTGTGAGCGCATGAAGCTTCAAGTTGCTTGGTACAGATCGTCTCAGGGCTACTGTAGATGAAGTATTACATGCCTGTAGAGGGTGTCACTCCATTTAGTTGCTCTGTATTCAGAACTATGCACCTGAAGTACCCACTCCTGATAACTGCAAATGCTCTACATATTAAAATTAAATTTTGAGCGAAGCTGTTTCATTCCCTGAGTGCCAAAGTGTCTGCGTCAACTCCGGTGACATCAAGATGCTAACATGCCTCATAAATTCTCTGTGGTGACAGCGAGACTTAATCTGACAAACGTATATTTTAAACTATCTCTTGCCCCGTACTTATGACTGAGCAGAATGGCCAGGACCATTCAAATAAAAATAATTTAAAACAAACCCAGGTTTTTATGTTGTTTTCAGTGTTGGTTTTTTTTTCCCTTGTAGCCTGGTAGTTATCGTTGATACCTAGGAGTGACAATAATTCAATAATTGATTTTGGTTTTCCTTAATATGTTGGGATTTATACTAGCATAAAAATTCCTCATCAGTTGGCTCATGCTGACCAAAAGAAAGCTCTACTCTTCCCTCATCTTTACGCATCAGGACCAGGTAGGAAGGAATGCCAAATTTGTAGATTAGATGGGCAGAGAAAAACTCATAGGCTGAGATAAGGACAGGGGAGATCACTTACCAGTTACTTTCATAAGCAAAACAGATCTGACTTGAGGAAATTAATTTAATTTTTTGCCAGTCAAAATCAGAGTAGTATAACAAATATAAGAACACATTCCTTCTTCCTGGGCTCAGTTTCACTCCTGACTCCTTCCTTCCCCAAAGTGGTCCAGGGGGATTGGGAATGGTTGTTGTGGTCAGTTCATCATGTTGTCTCTGCTGCTCCTTCCTCTTCACACCCTTCCTCAGCATGCGGTGTTACCCACAGGAGACAGTCTTTCACAAACTTTTCCAATGTGGGCTCTTCCCATGGGCTGCAGTTCATAAAGAACTGCTCCAGTGTGTGCCCTTTCCACAGGGTACAGTTCGGGAACAAACTACTCCTATGTGGGTCGCCTGTGGGGCCACAAATCCTGCCAGAAGCCTGTTCCAATTTGGGATTATCTCCAAGGGGTCACAGGTTCTTCCAGGAGCCTTCTTTAGCATGGTCTCTCCCATGGGGTCACAGCTTTCTTAAGGGCATAGCTGCCTCCATGTGTGAGGTCCTCCGTGGGCTTCAGGTGAATATCTGTTCCACTGTGGCCCCCATCATAGGCTACAGAGGAAACTCTACCCCAGCATCTGGAACACCTTCTCCCCCTTGCTCCTCACTGACCTGACTTTGTCTGCATAGTTGTTCCTTTCACACATTGTCACTCATCTCCTCAAGCTGCTTTGCACCAGTGTTTTTTATCCCTTCTTTAACGTCTTGTCACAGAGGTGCCACTTTCATTGTTGATGGGCTCAGCTTTGGCTAGTGGTGAGTCCTTCTTGGAGCTGGCTCTGTTGGACATAAGAGCATCTTCTGGCAGCTTCTCACTGAAATCACCCCAGCAACCCCCCTGTTACTAAAGCCTTGACACATAAACCAAAGACAGTGATCTGAATTAAAACAGGTAAAAAAGGCCCTAAATGTCAGGCCAAAGGAGCGAAGGAAGTATTAGTTGAATTACAGAAGTTTAGATTAGATATTAGGAACAATTACTTCACTGGTCAGGCACTGGAACAGCCTGCCCAAGGGAGGTGGTGGAGTCATGATCCCTGAAGGTATTTAAGAAACGTGTAGACATGGCAATTCAGGGAATGATCTAGGGACTGAGATTGTTGTGGGTGTATATGGTTGGACTCGACAGTCTGACAGTCTCAAAGGTCCTTTCTATCCATGAAGATTCTGTGATACCTCATATCTTAAGGCACAAACATTTAAACACTGGATTATTGTCTTTGTTATTTAAATGATGCATAATGATTCTGCAAGTGAAATGTGGTTTTGGGGTAGGAATCCTATTTCAGAAAATAATTAGCCTAAATGTGAATAAACACTACCTTAATATTAGTCCTTTACTTAATGCCTCTTTTCCCCCTTTTTTAAACTATTATTATTTATTATTTTTGATTATTTATTATTATTATTTATTATAATTATGAGTCATAGATTTACTGGCTGGATAAAGAAGACATCATAGCAAAATTGGCCTGGATGTTAGAAACCAGACAGGAAAAGGGAGGGAGCACTAGGATGAATTTTAAGGGGAGAGGGGGCAGAAAACGCAATCAGCAGCTCTGAAACATGTTGTGAACTTAGGAGCTTCACCACATTATATATTTAGGGGAATCTAGAAGATTTAAAATTTAATTTTAACACTTTCTAATGAAATATCTTGCTTTCTGGACTTAAAGAAATTAAAAAACCTCTTTATAGCTTTATATTGTAAAGACATAACAATTATTTGGACTCTCAGTAATGTTTTGGTTTCAGCACTGACCAAACCCCTTTTTCCATTCTTCTAGATCTGCCCCTAAAGCAAAAGCAGTTATTGCAACTATTCCAACTGCAATTATAGGAGTTGAAAATGATCCATGACCTTCGGTTGTGATCAAAGCGTGACCAAATGAGGTGTTAGAGGAGGGGACTAGAAGCCATTGTGTGCCACTTAGATATGGATAGCTGCTATTTCAGCTTTATTTATGAGCGCAGTCCTTTATTATCTAATGCTTGGTCTGCACTTGCATATTTTATGGGCTTGGAGGAGCAATCCTTAAGTTTCAAGTAGAGGTTGCAAAACTCAGCTTAGCTCTTAGCTGGAGTAGGCCTTTGCTAACGGCAAAGCAGCAGCACAAGTCACGGAGGTGAAGGCTGGCTAATGTTTACCTGCCTTCACCGGGTTTACGTGGCAAAGATAATGGTCTTTAAAGTTAGAGCTTTGTAAGATAAGAGTAACTGGTATTTTATATATTGATACCTGTGTCACTTTTGATACATGCTGCAAATTACTGTTTGAGCAGCAGCTAAGGACCAGTGGCCTATTAACCTGCTGCTAGTTACACTGGCTCCAGATTGATGGCTGACAAAATCTTGCTGTGTTTTGGGGGGGAAAAAAAAAAGTGGGAGACTGCCATTCTTTTCTAGTTCTGAAGAGCCAGAGGGACACAAAACAAATCTTATAGCTATGCTAAAAAAAGCTGAAACTTGTCTGTAATACAGACTTAAAGTATATTTTGCCGGGGGTTATGAACAATTGTAATCATTAATTAACTTAGCTATGCAGATAAAAGCTGTTTTGTCAACAGAGGGAGTTTCACTGGGGAGTGGGGAAAACTTAGGGTGGGTCATAACATGCAGCTCTCTAAAAAGTTTTTGCTGGTGTGGGATAAAGTTCTACTTGTCTATACTGGCGAAGTGCTTGTAAGTATAGACATCTGATAAATCACCCACGAAAGAAAATGATAAGCGGGAATGTTTATGTGCACACACTAAAGTGCAGAGCTGTGAATGTTGCATTGAAAGTTAGTATTTATATTTTTTGGATGAGCAACAAAGTGAAAGAATTTATGGGGAGGGGAGGAAAGAATTATTGACTTAGTTTTTACCTACAGGTAATTCATAGTATTATAAAAATATTTGCTTTCTTTATAATAATTATAATATTTTTCATGGACGGTGAAATATTTTGCTTACTCTGAAACTACAATGTTATGTGTCTTTGCAAACTGACTGGGAACTGTAAGAATTATGTAAGCTTTTTAGTTGTTAACACTTAAGTTTTACACTGTGTAATAGTTTCAAAGAAAGAAAAAATTAAACTGAGTTTCAAGAGAAGGGGTAGGGTTAGGCTAGAATTATGTGAAATTTTGCTTCCACGTCATTTTTTCTCACTATATTTGCAGAGTTTCAAAATAAATGTGATAGGCAAGGAACCAAAAGGGGAGGGTGTAGATAATATTTCCATACTAGTTGTTAGGTTGTGAGAGGGTAGGCTGGTATAATTTATGGGCTGAGAGAGTGAGAGAAGATGTAATTTACATCACTTTATTCTCCTTTCAACTTGTTTACACATCAGATCTGAGCTTGGACCAAGGAATAATTTGTCAGGTAAAATCTGTTCTGCAGCCCAACAGTATCGTTCATAATTTTGTTTTTGTTGTTTCATTTCTGATTTGAACCTTTGTAGGCTGTTATGGTATAAACTCACTCGCTTGCCTCTTATGTTATTCAAGTTCTTAATATGGTGTAGAAATGCAAGAACATAATGTTACTTACTGGAAAGAGCAATGAAGGTCTTACGTGCTATATCATTGTATGGGGAAAAAAAAGTTCAGTTAAAGTAATAAATACTCTACACTATGACTTCTCAGTAACCCAAATTATAGACAGCGAGGGTTATGGGTGAACCTGTAATAGAACATTTCAGGGGGAATAGCTAGATGTAGACTTAATATCAGCCCTATAATATCACAGTATATTGAAGGAAGAGGCATTACCCTTTCCACTTATGTGAATATTTCACCCTTCTTTTGTTAGTGCTCTGATATAGAGATATTTCCATAGTTGCACATCCTATCTTTCCCTGTCTGGAAATACATTAGTGATGAGTGATCTGTTTGAAAAAAAGATCAAATGTTTTTCTAAACAGCTTATCTCAAACAGTTGATCATAAATGCTTTTGGATTTGGTTTCACTTGAGATGTGCTGATCCCATTGGCTTACAAGAAATATTTATTAGTGGAACCAGTTACCTTTCTGTGGTGCACATTTGAAGTTTTATGAATTGAGATATTAGGGATGGGCAAATCAATTCAAGGAAGTAGAAGAAGCAGTTGTTGGATTGATGCACTGCATATAATTGCACTTTTCTCGTAGCATGTTTCGATATTTAATTCCATACATGTCACAAACAGTGTTTCAGAAAATCTTAATGAAGCCGTAATTCACTTCCTTGACTTCCAAGTTCTACTTCTGTCTTGGAAACATGTGCTGATATATACTTAACTGTACTGTCTCTAGTTATGGTTGTGGGGACATACACAAGGGGTTGTTGTACGCTATCCTTGCAGTGTTTTGGGATAGTGACAGCTCAAATCTTATTGTTATGGTCTTCCTAGAATTTTTATTAAGGATTGTTCGTATAATGTATGGACATGATCCATGTATCACTGTATGAAGCCTCGAATAAACTGAGGAGGTCACTTTATCTGTTGCATTATTCACTTATTTTAAAGATAATAAACTCATCACTTGTCAATTTGTGTATAGGACTTAATGTTTTTCCATTTTAAGGCGGGTTAACATAATGCTGTTAAAATCAAATTAGAAGTGATTGATGTCAAGTCTTCAATCAGCTACAGATTTTCTATTTCATAGCAACCATATGTATTTGAAATAACATCCCCTGTTGTTTATTTTTCTCCCTCTCTAGTAATTTCTGAAAGATGATACTATATGCATTACTTGCACTGAATCTGTGTAAAAAAAAAAAAAAATGCTGAAAAAAGAGCAAACAAGCATGCTTATCCCTTTAGAATAGTGAAGATGATCTCTTGGTCTGTCGTTTCTCTTTTCAGTATGTACTGCTTCAGCAGGGGAAGAGACTGTGGGGAAACTCCAGCCTCAGCTGCCTTTGGTCCTGATGCAGGGCTCATACCACCCACTTGTCCAATGGATGATCTCTTTCCTCCTCAGAGCCCAGTCTCTGTCTGGGAGGCAGGAGGCAGCCCTGGGAGACGTCTAGCTCCCCATCACCAGCTCTGCTCCCACAGGCCCCACCACATCCCTGGAATAAGGTGATATTCTTCTGGCAGTATATTCCTGCTACTATTCTATAATAACTTTACCAGAAGTGAAACAGAACAGAAAGGTATCTGAGATTTCTGAGCAAAACAGTGCTACTTATTTTAACAGAGTTCTATAAATATTTTATTAAATCTGTGTTCTCTATTATGTTGTGAATCCTGGGAAGGAAGTTCCTACTGAAGTGATTTTATTAGGAGCAAGAGCTACACCCCTCTAAACAAAGACATACAGGGCCAAATTTTTTCCCACTGCTCTCATTTCTGAGTAATAAAGAAATATGGGCAGATTCTTCTTTTGTTTGGATTTCTCTGTATTTAGAGTGCTTTTGATTCCCAGAGATCAGCTTTAAGACTGACTGACTCTGAATCATTTTCTATGCAGATTTTACTTGGGTGTGCCAGACTGTATCACATTAGGGAACAGAAATTTTAGGAGGTACCAGCCTAGGGGATGGCAGGAACAGAAGAGTTTGTGTGCTTAAAATCTGCCTGAATCTGAGGAAGTGACTTATGAGATCTGCACCAAAGCATTTGTGAAGAAATTCTTTAGACACCTGGAGGACTTATCCTACCTGACTTCAGGCATTAAAGAACGAGTATGGATTCTAGTTTTTTTAATATCTCATTAAAGTGGAGCTGAGCTCGCCTGAAGAGTCAGTCAGCTTGCTGAAGGTTTGAATTTCCTTTTAGAAGTGACTTGACTGCTGCAGTTTGTTCACAGAGCAAGCCTAGGGTAGGGAGGCTCCTGGTTAAGCTCATGAGGTTGTAAAGGATGAATTTGGCTTTATGTGTGCTACTGTTTTGTAAGTCAAGTATACAATCATCCTGTCAGAGCTGGATGTCACTGGGTTAAGGCAGTCTCAGAGCAAGTCTCAGGCTTATCCTTACGCAAGCACCTGCTGGCAGGTTTGGCTGGTTTTGGGACATGCGTGTTACACATAGCACAGCACCTAGATCCAGGAACCCAAAGCAAGGAAAAAGACCAGATTTCAAGTAAATTCTTCTCCAGAGCATTTCTGAATGCTTCCTGCCCTGCTCAGTAAGGTGATTATTGTTAATTTCACTTTAATGTTCAAAACCACCATCTTTATATAGTTAAATACATAAACATGTGATGTACTGTTTCTAGATATTTAAATAAGCTTTGAAAACTTAAACAGTTTGAAAGTTGGGAGTGTCCACATTAAACTCTTCTTCAATCTGGGATAAAGTAATCTTGCAATCTCAGAAAGGTTGCAAAAGAGTGTGGCTCTGAACTTGTGTGTCTTTTATGTACCCATATTTCCTCCACAATAGATTTTTAGCAAAATAAAGGGCCTGTGCCTCAGGGACATCTGGACTGCACTTTTTGTGTAGACAGTAGAAATGGGAATAGCTGCTACAATCGTCCCCAAACTTTATTTCTGATGGTGCCTTGAAGAACTGAATGGTTTATTTGCAGATCTGTATGAATAATACAGAAAACAAACCTGACCAACCAACCAACAAAACCCTCTAAAAAACACAACAAAAACAAACCCAGAAAGTTGGTTCTGAAAATTGTCTTTGATTTAAGGCAAGTAGCAGCTCCTTTTCTAACGATGAAGGCTTATCTTTTTTGTTATTCAGTCACACAGTTTGTTCAGCTTATTTAACCAGGAAGAAAGTATTAGAAGGCAAACAGAGAATTCATTCAGTTCAGAAAGCTTATCCATGCCGTACTGAACTATGAACTTACTGAGCTATACTGAAACATACAGTACTATAAATGCCCTCATTGTAAGTTGGACATAAATATTGTCTATAAATACTGGCTCCTGAATAATATACTTTCGTTAAAAGGTTCAAAGATGTACTGTATTTTAAACTGTAGTAATACCAATGTCGCTTGGGTTACAAACATCTGTTCAGAACATTTCTTTAGTCAGCACCGCTTCTTTTACAAGCAAAAATCTGAAGAAAACGTCAAGCTATAGCCATTACATCAGTTAAAGACTTTTCACACCTCTGTAAGGTACAAGTTTATACAAGCTTTCACAAATCAATAAACTTTAAATGAAAGCCTGCCACCATTTTGTTCACAGAAGCATTTCCAAAATTCATTCACTGACAGGTAAAAAGAAAATAAATGTCCCTGGCTAAGAATGGGTCTTTTAATTGCATGTGTAAATAAAGTATTTTTTCAATCTGTTCTTGGCTAGATTCTGTCTCGCTAAGAAAATGATATCATGGGTACTGCTATCAGAAAGCTGGTGAAAGAAGACATCAAAAGTTTAGGTATCATCAGAGAAAAGTTATTTTCAAAATATCCCTGGAGAAAAGTCTTATGAAGCTTATGGAATTTAAACCTTTTCAGTGAACATGTAAGGTTAGCCACTGGCTTACTTTAATTTCTCCGGCAGAGCTACTGGATAATTTTGGAGGACCCTGCAACAGCACTGCTGTAAAGATAGACATACTTATGAGTTATGGTATGAGCTTATTTGCAATAAGAATCAAAGTAATACAAAGGATCTTGTTTGTGTTAAGTAACATTCACATTCCTGGTATAGTAGTGTGCCTTTCCCAGGAATGACAGGTAGAGAGGGTTGATGATATACATTAGTATTAGAAGGGACTTATGTATATCTGCTATACATACACTGATAATTCCTCCTTTGGTGTTATTCTCAGGACCTACCACAATAATATCCAAGCACCTATTATGGATGCTTTTTGCGTCTTCATATGACTTGAATGTGTTTCCTTATATATATTTTGCTTTCTTTGGGTGATAGAATTCAGTAAAGTTGTTTTCATTTTGTCTCTAAATTATTCGGAGAGAAATGCATTTTACCCCTCTTAGTGTGTTCAGGAACTTTGTCTAGGTCAGCTAAACTTTAAATGAGAAGCTAAACTGCTTCCAACTGAAACCGAGGCACTTGCGATTAATTTCTTACTATTTTTTTTTCCTAATGTCATGCTCTTGTTTGTGACTTTTAAATTATTATCTTTATTATTTTGAAGCTAACAAGGGCCATAGTTCACCTTGTTGGGGATAGATGGCATCTTATCATATCACTTTCTAAATTTATGTTTTGACATCATATACACTAAAATCAAGTTTATCCAAACTGCGCTGAACTGAACTGCCCTTTCAGCGTCCTTTGACTGGACCCTGCTATTCACCTGGAATGGCCTGAGACTCATTTCACCATAGAGTTTGTGCAATCACAACAGGTTTGCTCCAGTCCTTGAAAGCAAAGCTAACTCCTTTTTTATGCCCGTGTAGATCTGTTATTATAAAGGTTAAAATTCAAAGGTGAAAAAATGATAAAATTTAGCTGTGTATTGACTAGAGTGTTAATGTAATGTTCTTTGTGAACCAAAAGGAACCTTGCTTAGCTTAAATAAGAGTTTTTACTGTTACGTGCCAACAGAGGAGTATCTGTGAAAGACAATGGCAAGGGTCAACAAACACAGTAACTGTTCTCAATACATGATGTGCTGCAGATTTAGACAAGTGCCACTCTCTTACTTCACAACTATCACATCAAGAAAGGTGCCACATTCACTCTAAGACACCAAATACGGATGACACCTATTTCTTAAATAGTTTGTTCATTAATTCCTTTGAAGACTCACTGCAGAGAATGTGTGATAAATACTTATTTGTAATTACTTCTTAGGTTTTTGTGCTTCTTTTTTTATCTTCAAGTTGTTTTATTATATCTCAGATTTCAAAAATGGACCTACACACTATTTAAAAGTCTTATAATTAAGAAAAGGTATTTGATTCCTGCAGCGTATAGGTTTGGTCTTTTGTTTTGTTTTTGTTTGGTTGGTTTTTTTCTTGTTTGTATCTTCTAAAAGTTTTCTCTGGTATTCAGCTGAAAATTTGTTTTATGCGTTTATGAATGGTGGGGGTTTTGTTAACACTTTGATACTTTAGAAAGCTAATGATAAAAATACCTTATGTATTTTTTCCAACATCTTTAGTGGTCAAGTAGAGAACACTACTGACTTCTCAGCAGTAAAACAAAATTTCTAGTTTATACAATGCATTTTGTGAACAGAGAATTTATGAAAAAATTCAGAGTGTCAAATTCAAGGATACAATTACAGGAATGGACTCTAAAACCCTTGTAATATTTCTTCATAATTTAGCTCTCTGTAAGTATTGCAGGCAGAAAATGACACGCAAGTCAAGCACTGTTCTGCATTGCTGCCATTTCTCTCCATATTTATGTTGCTTTTGGTATTTATATTATTGGAAGAGACTATGTGAGAAGGTATCCATTAAGACAAGTGTTTTTAAGGGGTGTGATGGAGAATACATAGGTGGTTTGTTTATAATTGTAAATATTTGGATTAGTAACACAACAAGAACATATTTTTGGATTTGATCCATGCACATTAGTCAAATGGTAGTTCATATTCAGATCTTTATTTGAACAGCAACATTAAAACCCACTATAAGGAGTTGGTTTTGTTTTGGTTTGTTTTTACTATTTAGGGATCTGATTGCATCAAGATTAAAATTCTTGTCCCTGTATTCAGCATGTTAGCAGGCTGCCCTTTGAGCCAAAAGTTTGCACTGTGGTAGCTGAGTTGATGTGGTTCACGTCATATTTCACGTATCGCCATTTCTTTACATGGACAGGGCCTGAGAGCTTTAATAAAAGGACAGATGAAAACAGCGAGAACAAGATTTTGGTCCCTTCTCTGCATACAGAGAGTGTGGAAGGCACAAGGGAAGAGTTAGATTTGTGGGCCTAGAATAAGACTACTTATTTTATGCTTTCCTGCAATCAGTTTAGTGTTCAAATACCATCTTTATTCAGAGCTAGAAATAGGAAACATACTATCATAACCAATCATTTTCTACATCAACCCAGAATACAAAATTATTGTCTGACTGCAGACAATGAGCTAGAGGATGTCACCATTCACAAGAACTTGGGGACAGATGGAAACAAACAAACCAACCCAACCCCCCAATAATGGCTTTGAACTTCTTTTTCCTATGGGGTTTGGTATTCAAATCATAAAACTTGCTTCAAAGCATATATTTCCAGATTTTGGGTTAGTTTTTTTCAGTAAGATATGGAGTCCTATTTAGAACACTTGCTGAGTCAAGTTTAGATCAAATTTCACACACTTTTTCACTTGCAAATTATTTCTTTTATCCAAACAGAGCTCTTCATTTTCAAGCACTATTTAATCAGAATGTTTCACAGGTGGTATTCATACCCTACCAAAAAAGAGATCTCATTAGTTGAGAGGATTTTTCTCAGTTCTCAGTACAATAAAATTACTATTTTATTCATCAGAAGGTGTTTGTTTTTCTGCATTTGTGCCTATCAGTCAAACTATTTGTCTATTTTTTTCCTCAACTAACCTTCTTTTCATATCGGAGCAAATCTCCCATTTCAAGTACTGATGGTGAAATATTTTTCCTAGAAGGAGAATGATTACTCCTTTAATACCAGAAGATATTTCCTTAAAAAAACAACACTAAGATACTACAAGTCAGTTCTAGGTTTTCTAAGATTTTTTTCTGTGTTTTTTTCCCTACCTCATCTCATAAAGACTTTTCATGTGACATTTATACTGTAATTTAATAGTTGAAGAAGAACTGTATAAAAACTTTCAAAACTCTCCCAAGATTTTTTTTTAAATAATTTTTTATAGAATAGATCCTTGTACAGAACACCCGATGGTCATTTGTGGTTTGATGAATGTATTGCCATAATTCATTTGCTACTAATAAGTTCACATATTCCAAATATTTGCAGATACATTGCTTATTCTTTACTATAACAGAATAGTAGTAGTGGGTGATATTATGTATTCCCTTATTGTAACTCTATGTAATGTAAATATATAAGTATATATTTACTTAGCTTAAAAAAAAATAAGGTCCAGTGGAGTGTTCTTTATGATCTTCCTGTCACCATTCATCACATAGAGACAGTATGAAAAAACATAACTTTGGAAAATTCATAGGTTCTTAATTCAATTAATCAAAATATGATATTTCCTGAGTGTTGTTTGTTGTTTTTCTCCTTGCTGAAGTTTAAGTTCACAAAACAGACAGGTCTCTGGGTGGGTGAGATCTCCCTAAAAAGAATTGGCCGCAGATCCAGAATAACAAGTAATTTTATTACTATATTTTTTTATAAGAAGTGCATGTAAAGCTTTCACCATTTACATGGTGCTGTAGCTATTTCTTCATCAGCAACTGGTGAATATAAAATATTCATTAAAGTAAAATTTTTCAGGTATCAACATTCATCAGTCACTGGTGTGGCTTTCCTCTTCGTAATATGCTAAAGCACGTGGTTGGTGTTCCAGGATGATTACCATCTCTCAGAAAGATATTTTTGCCACTATTTACAACAACTAATGAAAGCCATATATATAGACCTATCTATTTTTATTGAACTCCAAATGACTGTACAGCACAGTTTCTGAAATAGATGGCATACATTGTGGAGACCAACATGTTTATAAATAAAATTATTCATATATATGCAGTATTTACTTATCTTTTACCTTTTGGAGTCTCCTAATATCTTTTCTTTTTGAAATGATACCTTGAGAGATGTTCCTCGGGTAAAAATACAAAAAAGATTATGCATTTAGTTGTAGGTAAATCTCATTATACTGAAAGACTTCTCCTAACAGAATCATTGCTTTTAATCAAGATTCTCTCAGGCTTGAATATGATTCTGCTTGTCCCAGAAAGGAAATGCCTTTAAGTTTGTTCTGTTTCTGACTGTTCTTTTCTAAGAGCAGTCTGAGACCAGCTCAGATCTCAATCCACTCATTGGAGGGACACTGGATTTTTCAAAACAGCAGGTGTGCAGCAGGGCTCTCTGAAACGTAGGTGTTCTGTGGTGAACATCTCAATAGTTTCCATTGAGGCTTCCTTGCATTGGAAAGAATTCAAAATTTGTGTTAGATTGAATGTAAAAATAATGTCTTGATTCAAACTTACCTAAATTTTGTGACAACTATTCTTTGGAATAATAGGCAAGTATCTCAATTTTAATTGATTTTTCTTCTTTTTTGAAACCTATGGTAAAGAACCACATGGAGTTCAAGTCGGAACACATGTATCCCGACCTGTGCTTAAATAGATTAGGCAAGCAGTCACTTGTGCTCTCTTGAAACTTCAAGATTTTATCCATATATGGTTTATCTATGCCTGGATATTTTTGAACAATAAAAGTTCAAATGAGTTTAGTCAAAAGAAAAGATAGCAAAGTTGTCTTTCTGCAGGTAGTTTGTATAAGCAGTCTAACAAATGGGACAAACAATGAATCAGAAAATGATGGTACAGTGAAGGAATAATGTAGGAATTTACCATCTTTTAAAATAACACTAACCAATCCTCAATACTAACCAGCCCCTCAGCTGGGGCACAGAAGAAGGTTGACTTTGATCACTTCAAAATGTACATTTTCTGTGGAGAAACTAGCCCCTGTTCATTTTTGCAGTCTTCAGTATAGGTTATTTACTTTTTTTTTTCTGTCCAGAATGGTGCTGTTTTATATTTATTCTGCACTAAGAAAGAGTCTTTGCACTTCAAAGAATAGATGAGTCACTTATTCAGTTATGTTTATGAAGTATTTTGAATTTAAAATGAAAATGCTTTTTAAAGTATATAAACAAGGAGGGGGGGGGGGGAAGCAAGAGGCCAGATTCAAATGAAGCAGAAATGTAAGGTTCTTGTTTGATGTCTTGAGTGAGTGCTTTCTTGTCTAAAAGCCATTTTAACAAAGATCAAAATTAAAACTGAGAAGGGTAGGTAGCATTGCAACCTCTACTCCAGCAAAAGAGTATTTTTGAAAAGCATGTATCCACCTGATTTTCTGATGAGTCTTAACGGCTTGAGTAGAAGGTAAATACAATTGCAAGTAGTCAAGAAGGTCATATGATTTTACTCCTAACTGGGAAGGAAGTCCAAAATCTCTTTCAAATCCTAAAATAGTTTGAGAAGTTAGTAAGACCTTTGGAGATGCATATATATACACACACATATGCATGTATGTAAATATTTATACATATAAACACAGTACTCTTTTTTTTTTCCAGTTATTGCATCTAAAATTTTAGTGTAATATATGCCAAAAAAGTTGCTACCATTGACATTTGCTGCAAAGTCAAATATTCAGAACATGATACATAGCATCTGTGTTGCAATGATGTCTAATATGAGGTACCCCTGAAATTCACTACTTATTTGGTAGATTGCTACTAGGAACAATGTTATTACTAAGTATAAATGCTGATAAGATCACTAAAAATTAAGTAGTTAAGTAATATACTTAGTGAAATAATGGTATAGTAAAATTTAAAAGAAATTTTCTGTCTTATATAGAACTGCTGTGATGGAAAATTTCTCTGGGGACTGGAATCTTGAGGACAAGCCCTGCATAAACGAAAGCAGCTTATGGGTAGCAAAAGAAATTTTGGGGATTTAGGACACAGTGCAATAGTAATGGCAAATTACAACATTTTCTTACCCAAGTCAGCTCCACGACACAATGTATGAGAGAGATCTCCCTATTTCCTCCTTACATATATCTTGTGTTTTCTTAAGGAGAGAAATATAGAGTGACAAGGAGAAGAATAATTATGTCTTTCAGGAGCTTGCGATCTAATTTAGTATTCAGAAATATTTGTTGATAGATAAAAGCAATGAATCTTTCCTCTCACATAAGTAACTAGGCCAAGCGCTCTTCTTCCCATATCTTATTGTTTCTGTTGCATCATTGTATTTACTTAGCCAATGGGTAAATCTTCACATCTGATTTTAAGTTGGCAAGTGAGATGCTGCCTAAGGATTAAATCCCCACTTGGCCAGCTAGAGAATTTAGGGGCTGTGCCTTTTATCTAGGCACCTTGGTTGAAGTTTCTGTGAATTGGAGAGTCATGGGGAATAGTTATCACTGTATAACCAGCTGCAAAAGACATTGCAGGAACATTTTGGTGGCATGATTTATTGATTATATTTTCCCTTAAGTATGTTATACTACAAGCTGTCTATAAAGCTTATACACTACTAAATATAGTATACAATAGTACAGCTTCGGGATTCCCCCCTGAGTGGTCTCTTGTTCTGACCATCACTACCTGCAGAAGAGAAGGTGCAAGAAAGCAATACTTTGACATAGTATCTTCCATCCATAGGGGTAATAACCTTGGAGGGATTACTCTGTGAGGAAGCCACTCCACTTGGGGACTACCACAGGGCTCAGAGCCATTCACATCTGCGTAGTACATGGGTGCAGTTCTGGTTTTGTGGTCGTTATCTAAGATCAAACAAAAAACAGTAAAAAGCAAACAGTATGCTGAGGTTTATGTCAGCCAGATTACCCAAGTGGTCACCTTAACTTTTTACATATCAAGTTTTGCTCCCCTTTTGATTCAAAACCCTTTTTCATTTGGTAGGAAAAGGAGGAGGGAAGAGTTATGCCCTACCTTAGATGGGTTTAAAATCATTTCTGGGAACTTTGATGCAGAAATGAAGACTATGACCTACTATATATATTATAGTGGAGTAGGCAATATTTGAAAGTAGAAAAATATATATGTACATGTATTTAAGTGTACTAAGAGATGGTAAAATATTTTTGAACTTTGAGGAAAATTGTAGAGATAATGTCAATTCCTCAGAAAAAACAAAATTCAGGCAGGCCATGAGTGGAATTTGTGTTGTTGCTACTGTTAGGAAACTCTAAAGACATTAAAATATCTTTATGCCAGTATTTTAACCTTCTATATTTTATTGTTCATTGAATAGAATTTGGTTGTTCGTTAGGCCTTGTCCCCCATGAGAAGATAACACTTCAGGTTAGAGATAGACAGGAGCCAAAATGAAGGCAGAAATTGCAGAAGAGTCAGGAAGTGGCGTTATGTATTACTCCTGGGAAATGGATGACATCATCATTGCGAATCAGTGAATATAGTTTTGCCAGTTACTTAAAATATTAATATCTCTTGATTAAGCAGGTTCCTATGTGAGATCAATCCACAGGTACCCTTCAGAGAGTGTCAATGTCTGAAGAGGTGCCAGGCTAGTACAGAATGCCAAGTGCCATCTCAAAGCAAATTCAAATATAGAATCCCTTCTTGCAGTGGGCTAGGAAAACGGTCAGTAAAGACTGTATCTAGAAGAAGGACTTCTTTATTAAAATTTTTTATTAAGAAATCTCATGGGAGCTGTTTATTTGCTTCCCCTCCAAGCCACCCAGCTGTTCCTTCCATTTGTGGTCTTAGGGCTAATTACATAACATCCTTAATTTATACTCACTGGTAAATCAGATCAGAGAATTACCTGGAGGGTAAGCTCTAATTAGAGGAATTTCAGAACAAATTGTCTAAAGAGCTTGTTTAGTGTGATTAAATGCAAGTGATGGGCCCCACTCTCTTCCCCCTGCTCCGCCCCCCTTTAAAAACATGAATATTTACCTTACACAAAAACCTTGCAGATTAGAAAAAATATCCCAGCAATGACAGTTTTAATTAAAGGGATATAAAAAAAAAAGGCAGTGCTACCTAAAAAAGCAAACTAAATTCTGTTTTTTGTAGATATATGCAGATGACTGTTGTATTTTCTTACTACTGTTTTAATATCTTAGAGCAAAATGGACAGAAAGGGGCTTACATCATGGATGAATGGAAAAGAGATACATGTGAATCCCCGATTCATATTGTTTGCTGCATGTTGTCTAGCAACAGAGAAAAAAGTATGCAGACATTTATCCTATATGGCCTTGGAAAATACATGGTTTCATCTTTGGAATGGCACGTATTGGATGAAGCATGTTATTGAAGTCTTTGCTGAGCAGTAGAGAGGACTAAGTAGAAATTACCTTCTATACTTTGGCTGGGGAAGGATGAAAAGCTCCTCAGTTTATATCACCAGGAATTAAATAACCTGGAAGCGGGACGATCCCTGTCTCATGCAAACTGTCTCAAATAGCTCTCTGGAGATCATAAGGAGAACAGTGGGCAGCAAAAAAAAGTATGAAGTCAAATGAAAAAAAAAGAAAAGATGTGACTTCTATGTTTTGCTGGTGATGCAGATTCTGGATGGGGTACTTTGAAATCAGATTCATCACCAAGATGCAGCAACAGAGGAAAAGATGTGAATAGAGACTTAGGAAATGAAAACTGGCACTTTAATACTCTGTCTTGTATTGTGCTTATGGAAATGTAAATGATATGTTTTACAAGAGAATGAAGAGGATGATATATTACTATGCCCTGCCCTATTCCTGGTTCCTTTGAATTCCTGCTATGCTGTGTGAATTTTTGGTTGCCTGACATTATATAATTAAATTTTATTGTCCTGGATTGACCTTGAATATGTTGACTCCATTATCCCATAGCAGCTAATGTAATGTAATGTCAACCTGAACCAACATCCCACTTGTGTGAAAGGATATCATGTAAACCTTTTCCCCTGAAGAAGATACCCTAAACTCTTTTTTACCACCTTCTCTTATGAAAATAAAAAGAATTTGGAACCAGTACTACGAAGGTTATTTTAATATGCACTCACTTCTTGGGCGCATTAAAATAATGTAGTAATTATCAGCCGAAATAATAGCTCTGCTTACTTGGCTCTTGATTAGACACAAAAAGAATCATATGAACAGTGTATGAGGCCTGCTGAATGTTTTTTGAGCCACACTGATTTGCTCTTAGACTGATTTTTACTGCATTTAGAAACAAATACCTTTCCAGTCTCCCTAGCTAAACAGCTCTGTTGAGAAAATATTGACTAGCTGAAAATGGTACATAGATTCCTAAGGGAAGATCCCCTATTACAGAGCATCAAATGCTGCTAGAAGTAGCTGACTGCCAAGATTTCTATAATAAAAGCAGAAGTTCATAACACAGGCAACATGAAATAAAGAAAAAAATATTCTCATGGACTAAAAGTAAGTATATGGTACCAATCTCGCAGAAGGTAAAAAAAAAAAAAAAGTAAAATACTTTGAATTTTGTTTTAAGAAGATAAATATTGTTTATGCTTTTGGTTTAGAAGATAGGTTTATTTCTCCAAGTCTTTGGCTATAGTATTGGTAGATATATCCTGACTAATATTAGTTCAACTGGTAAATTTTGTTCCCAAGAACTCCTGTGCGTATATATAGGCACTAAGTAATGCCCCAAAGGTTTTTGTCTTGAACAAAAGCCATAGATGAAATTTAATACTGTGCAGTCTGCTGTTATCCTTAATAATAAGTACCCTTACCTGTGGCTGGATGGTTGGGGAAGCTAAACCATTTCATATTTAGTAGAGATACACCTACCTTTGTACATACAGGTAAACGTTCCTATCAACAGTACACCCCTAGGTATGTCTTCTGCAAGTAGCTTGGAAGCTGCCTTTAGGATGAGGCTTGCGAGGCACAGTCAGAGAGAGGTCCTATGTGTTTTGATTGGGGTATATGCATTCTACACAACTAGCTGCTCGCCCATGCAAGGCCAGAAGAATTGACATTTCTGTCTCATCTTTGTTCAAAAGTCACATGGGCAACTAACAGAGAGAAAGCAGAGGGTTTGGTGAACATATTTTAGACTAAACACAACAAGCTGCCGAGAACATCTAATGTGAATGCCCTATCTCTACTTCCCATGAGTAATCACAGTTATCTATATAAACATACAAGTATGTGCCCCTTGGCTTGAGGATAACAAGAATGAGCTAAAGTTCCTACCATGTGGTCATCCTTATATTCAAAAGTAATAAAATATTCCTCTGGAGTAATCGGGAGAGCTTGGTTGCTCTCTGAAGACTACAAAGATTTGTATTTCATACTCCTGGTGGGATCTTGAATAAATCCTGAAGTCTACCCATGCCTGAATTCTTCTTCTGCAAAGATGATAGTAGTGCCTTTCCCTTCAACCTTTATTTCTCTTACCTGTGTAAGTTTCTGATAAAGGAAATGTCTGGGTTTTGATACTTGCTCAGAATCTAATGTACTGAGGACCAAATCTTGGTTCATGCTTTAGGCAGTACTGTAATATAGGTAACAATTACATTGATATATTTTTGAGGACTGTAATATGTATAAAAAAAACCAACCCTGCTTGTAGTGGAGTATATTATATAATTATAATGAATGGAGATTTAAGACTGACACTATGGAGGAAAGGTTTATTGGCATCTTAAAGTGGTATTTTAAAGCAACAATCTCAAGGATATAAATAGTTATGCTGCTCACTTTCATTTCCCTTATGTAGTGTTTAGCTTTTATTAGATATTTTTGTCTTTGAAAAATGTTTTTCTAAAACAGATATATAAAGGCTGTTGTTGTTCAATGGAATACATATAAATTTCTAAAATTCATTTAAGATCTCTAATTCATAATGATTCTTAGTAATTATTTGTGATGTTCACAGCTAGAATAGATGCCAGCAATTGCCAAGTAAATGACAATTTGGAAGCAGAGGTCTCACACACTAGTCAAAATCAGGTCAAGCCTCTTTTCTGACTGCTCCATCCATTAGCTAATTCAACGCACAGAGTCAATAGCTAAAGCTTGGCTTCACACCACAGATTCTAAGCAAGGGAGAGTGGCAAGAAGAAATTTTTAACTTTATAACTGATTCACAGTCTTTCTGCTAACTGGTCTATTAGGACAAGTGAAGTTTAAATTGCCTGATTGAAAATGTATTTTATTTGCTCAACCTTGAAGTTTAAACTATGCTTTTCCCTTGACATCCTATGCCCATGAAATGGACAGAGTTGATAGCCCATAAAATAGACTTACTTTTCACTGGCATCCTATCAATATTTCGTCATCTGAAAAGTTCAAGGAAATTAGAATTATGTACTATTGTTTCTCCTTGAAAAAGATGTTATAGAAAACTAAAACTCTAATTCTGGCAGGAAGTGGTAGAATTAGATTAGTCGTGTTTTGTTTTGGGAGTTGTTTTTTTTTCAGTTTAAAATGAAAAACGTTTTATTTTCAAAGCAAATATATCACCAGTGTTTTTGATTGACCAGAGTTTTAAAAAGCAGCTGAGGAATTTGCCTGCTGAACCAGATTGCCAGATAGATATTCCAATATTTAAAGGACCCATAATCATCAAGTTTGTTGGAAATATTTATCACTAAATTTTATGCTGTATTGAATAGAGATTTAAGATTCTACTACTCCATAGTATATATAATATACAATTTAATCCATATTTTCACTTTCCTATACAGTTTAGGTAAATATTCTAATGAATGATCGTATCTGAATGAGATGGCTCCTCACTGCTGATGGTGGTTCAATGCTCCAAACTTACTCTGACATATAATACACCATCCCCTTTATTTCAGCTTCTCTATGAATTCTCTAAGCGCTTTTAAATAGGTGTAGGAAAGCAGGTGTCTTATAATGTGTCAAACCTGAAAAATTGGAGTCCAGATAGCAAAAATTCATAAGTTAAGTCCCTGACAGTATTCTGAGAGGGAATCTTTAGGGAACACCAGTTTTCCAAATAGCAGTTTCACAATGTGTCTTTAATATGCTTGTTGGAAAAAATAAATCTGGTTATCTTAAAAGAAACTGTCTGTTTACATTTAGCTGTCAAACAGTAAACATGGCTAATGACCTTTTTGTTTTAGGAAGTAAAACTACAGTTATTGTGCAGAATCAGCTTTTTTCTTATGCATACAATAATAAAGAATCTCTACAAGTTACTAGGTTTTAACAAGGTTTTTTTTGGTAATTTTCCAATCTACTTTTAGAGAGGTGGCATAATGAAATTCCTAGTCAAACTGCTGTGATAGAAATGCAGAACCACAGAATAATTTAGGCTGGTAGGGACCTCTGGAAGTCTCTAGTCCATACCCTTCTGGAGAGAGTAGAGCTAACTTCAAAGCTAGATCAGACTGTTCTGGGTCTTACTGAGTTTTGAATATATTTGAGGTTGTAGAATCTACAACTTTTCTGGGCAATCTTTTCCACTGCTGTTTCCATGTTTATTGAGATTATTTTTTTTTCCCTTTGTACCTGATCAGAATTTCCCATTTCAACACACAACTTGCAGCCAGAAAGTCTGTCTCAGCCTTCCATACAATCCCCCTCTGGGTAGCTGAAGATTACAATCAGATCCCCCTAAATCAAGCAAGCTTCACTCCCTCACAGTCTCCTCATGGATCATACATTCCACACCCCTGTTGGGCTTACTTCAGTTGGTCAATATATATTATGTGTTGGGAAACCCAAACCTGTGCAAAGAAAACATGATCTCAGAGAGGGCAATACTCCCGTTGGTCTTCTAGTAATGCACTGCCTTGTGCAGGGCATCCGTGACCACTCCTACCTGTCTTTTTCTCTCTGTCACTGGATACATTCCCAGTCAGGCTTGTCTTAACTGGAAGCCTCTGAACAACACCTTCCCTGCTTCACCTTTTGCCAGGTGCCTTTGCAGGTTCTCCAAGTGAGCTTTTGTAAATAAAAGGTAGCTACAGTCCTCCAGCCTCCACCATCTCTGTCCCTGTCTGCCCCTTGCTCAAGCATAGCCTCGGCGTCTCCCTCCAGGGAGCTCCTTTATCTGTTATTTCTCTGTCTCTACCAGAGCTCATCTCCCAAAGGTGAGGCCACAGTCCCCAGCTGTTGTCTTGGAGAGGATCTCAGCCACTGCCTGGAGCCTGAGACTTTGGGAGCTCCCTTGGGGCCCAGGCTGCTGCAGTGTGAGGGGTGATCGCTGTAGTTTATGCCTGGGATTGTGCTCCCTGGCATGTCTCCATCAGCCTCCTTGGGCAGTCACCCTCCATCCAGCACCCCTGGAGTCAATGGACACCCTCAGTCTACCCTCTTTGTTGTTTTCCATGAGTATGTAGAGATAAAGGCAGATGAAATCTTTCCCACATTTTGAGATTCCCCTGTACCCCAGGACTGAATAGAAGCAGTAATAAAATAGGAGGAGGAAAAAAAAAAAAGAACTTCATCTAGTTGAAAGGAAGGAGTGAATTCTGGCTTTCTTTGAAGGAATAGCAAAACTCTCACTGACTTCAGTGGAACAGGACTTATCTCAGTTATTTGTGGAAAATTCCTTCTCTGATGAGCATCTGAGATCTGAAATAAACTATAGCCACTGACGTACAAAGTAGAAATTTGTCTTCATTCAAACTTTTATGAAATTAATATTATAAAAAGAAATCAAACCTTTTTTTTCCCCCCTGGGGAAATGTGCCTTTAATAACTGGTTGGCAAATATATTACTTGCAAGTTTTGTTCTACTAAATATAAATGGTAAATTTATTAGGTTGGCTATTGAACATAAATAATAATTGATTATTAAAGACATTTTAATTTCACTATCATTGAGTATTCATAGTTCTTACACACTCTTTTTAATTGTTCTGGAATATAATTAATCAATTTAAATAAGTTGCCCTGTGATCAATAATGATGTTACTGTGCCACACAGAGGTCAGGAGAAGTTCATGAAATAGGGAACACAAAATGATGACAAGGAGAAGAGAGGTGTTTTACAAAGCACGGGAGTGACCACTTGAGGTCTTCTCTTAATACTTTTCTCTAATAGAATACAAGGGATTTGTAGGAATACCGTTTTATAAAAATAAAAGACAAAATGGCAGGAATCATGCTCTACCTGTTGAATTTCTTGTCATGGGAAAGTCTGTGGAAATGTGGCTCAGATAAAGATTAGATTCACGTTAGTAAGAATGTAAAAGAAGGCAGGAATAAGATCTGAAGTTTTTCTAGCTCAGAAGATGGCTACAAAGGCTATTTATTAATGCCTCTGGTGATAAGCCAAACACCCCTATAATAAGAAGAAAAGAAACCACAGCTATTGTGATGGATTTCATAAACCATTAGTCATGGTCTACTTTACCTTTCTTTTAAGGATCACCCCTACTTGAACAAAACATGATGCACTAATAGTGTCAAGTAACAGCAAATTTTGTGAGACTTTTCTCGCTGCTAACATAAATAAAACTGGACTATGATCTCTGTAGACTCTCGTGTTAGGAGAAATGTAGCAGGTTGGCTTGAGATTTTGTATCATGGCATACATGTGTCAGCTGCTTATTCTTCCTTCAGTCATATCATTCATCTGTGGAAACTTCAGCCAATCTAAAAGCACAGATTTCCTTTCTATGGAAAACAGTGCAGCAACAGAGGTGATCTCAGAGCTGATCTCATCCCATGATCAGGCTGGGACATGATCTAGGAATGGACCCAAACTCTGGAGCTCAGAAGCACTCCCGGGTCCTCTAGACAACACAGCTCTAGCTAAAGCTGTATATAGCAACTGATGCTCTGTTTTGAAAGGTGGTGTTCTGAGATTAAAATTACAGATCTGTAATCTTAAGGTTTTTGGCTGAGGCTATTGAAACTCTCAAAATGCCTTGATTGCTTTTACACCTTTTTTTAAAATGTATTTTGGCTTGCTAGAACCAGCTCTTGCAGACCTATTT
This sequence comes from Gallinago undulata, assembly GCA_026546715.1. Classification (NCBI taxonomy): domain Eukaryota; kingdom Metazoa; phylum Chordata; class Aves; order Charadriiformes; family Scolopacidae; genus Gallinago; species Gallinago undulata. The sequence goes on along the minus strand of JAOTQQ010000041.1, from coordinate 43,997,812 downwards.
GTTCATGTGTGACCAGGTTACAGCTAACCTTTAGAGAATTTAGCAATTGCCTTTTTATACCAGTATTTGCACTAAATTTCAATGTATCAAAAATTTACAATTTTACTTGAGACTGTTCTAGTAAAACCCTTAGAAAAGAACAAGAAAAACAAACAAAGCAAATGCCCTACAGATTCTACTGACCAGACAATATTTTATGTCGTACAGAACTATAATGTAACATTAAAAGCAATAAAGTTGCATTATTGAACTATATGGTAACATATAAAACATTCTCAATTTGGTAGAAACTGGACCTACCAAATCATTGAGTATCCATCCATTTTCCTCCTTTCCTTTTGGTACATTGCAGCCCGTGAGACAAGCTGGTGTTTAAATGACAGCTGTTTCATAAACAGATGCTATTTTCCAGGAGACTTCAGTACATTGAATCCTGTTTCAAAAAGAAAAATTTTGGTGAACCTGTATCTGTGACATTATAGTTTTGGAACTTGGCCAGTGTACGTGTGTGTTCAGCAATACTCCAACAACTTTAGAACATTTTAATGTATGATTTTGATACAGGCGCTTTCTTAGAAAGCCTATTCTGAACCCAGTGGACCCTTGAGGGAAGTTAATTAATAGAAATGTATGTACTAATAAAGAAGGAGGATTTCATTCTTCAAGAACCTTGTTCAAACTGGCAAATCCAGGGAATTAAGATCTGATCAGAGAGATTTAATTTGTATTTCTATCGTAGCACTTTAAGCTTTCTAGATATTTTACTGAGTTGCTTTTACACCTGCTTTTGCTAACCCATGAAAGTTTATTAAGTGCCAACAATGAGAAAACAGTATAAAGTGGTATTAATTTCTTAAAAGTAACTTTAATTAGGTAGGTCCGTAAAGAAGATATTGATTTTTTAAAATAAAAGTTATTTGAACACTTTAAACTTTCATTATCATCATAAAAAAGTCATTCCTTCCACATCAAAACTGTTTTGAGCTTCAAGACCAACTGAATTTGAACGATTCAGAGCAAATTTCTGCCAAATTTCATCTGAATCCTTCTCTGGCGTATAAAACTTGGCCAAGGTTTTGTTACTTCTGGAGCATGTTGAGAAAATAAGTCCAACCTTCAGATTTGTAAGAAAACTATCTTGCGGGGTTTTTTTCAAGGATTTTCTTTCCTAATCTTTCATAGACTTTATATGACCTTGAACAATATTAATAACTTCAAATTTTTTGGGCTTAATTTTGCCTAAATGTAGGAAAGAAGTACTATATTATCAGGGCTGCTATGGTTTTAAGCAATTAATGTATTTTAATTTTTTAATTTAATTTTTAAGACAGCAGTAAATGAGTGTTACAGCTTTACAACTGTAACAATTTCATATTGAGAGAGATTGAGAGATACAACGCTATCTCTTCAGGTATTCTTTTCTATTTTAAAATCTGTTCACATGGATCAAGCTTATGCCCTCTTTATTTTCTCTTAGTACTCGTTCTCTGAAGCACTTTGTGTGAATAGGTTTAGCTGGCTAGTCTGTTTCTGAAACCTGCCTTTAACATTTATACAAAATGAGCATTGAGTACTGGCAGTGTTAACGCAGCCAGCCAATCAGCAAATGGTAGCAATTTTGTGCAAATTTATTGACCAATCGGACGTAAGATTTTAAATAGCAAATATACCGTGGGACAGAGTTTGACATGTTTGAATAGTCCTTTTGTTTGCTACGCTTAGGCTCCCACAGAAAGCTGCTATTCAGGGTAAGCAAGAGTACTGACTGAAGGCTAATCCACATTTTCTACAGACAAGAGATTTTCATGATCAAGCTATAAAAATGAAGGAATAATAATAATTAATTGGATAATTTAAAATATGCATCTAATAAAAATATTAGTAATGGTCAGAAGTCTCTCATGAGCAGAAAAAATTAGATCATTGCAGAATGATTCACTGTGAGTTATTCACACAGCTGTAGAAATGATTCAGACTGACAGATTGATGGGTAGAACATGCCCATAAAAACAGGATATTCCCCACTCTTTGTTATCCTTTGTGTGTTACACATTCTATGCCTTTGACTGAGATTCTACAAGTACATGCAAAGCAGTGAATGTCAGCCAGCAGAATGATCTCTGATTTTCCTGCGAGCACAAAATTAAAGTATATGACCCAACAGGAGCAATTGACTGAAGAAAGGAATGGAAATGACATTCTCAATTAACAGTGGTGTTATCAACTGAAATGCCTATTACATACACTTTGGCTTTGGTTTTATGAGAGATGTGCGTAAAAGTTCAGTCAGCAATTATTTTTTTTCCTGGTCAAGTAAAACACTTCTTAGTAATAAACAAACAGTCATAGGAAATGAGTCATCTTTTTTTATTGCAATCTAGAAGAAACTTCCAATGGTTCAATTAGTGTGGCAAAATTTGGTATGAAAACAGTGACAAGGGGAATAATATTTTTCTGAAATAGTTTTGTAACTCACCTCTCCCCGCTTCTTCATGTAAGAATAATTTCTGTAGTTTTAGGTACATCTTTCTGTTGAGATTACAGTAGTACTCATCTCAGGCAAATTTAACCTGCTGAACTTGTTAATAGTTCCTTTTAATTTTTAGCATGAAGAACTTTCCTTTATCTGAAGGTAGCTCCTGTACTGGCAGGTTAACAGCCTAGTGACTGTAAAACATTTACAATAAATGGAACACAGTCATCATAAAGAGAGAAAATAAGTAAGTCTGTCATTCTTACTTGAATATGTAGCTGCTCTGTTTAAAACACCACAGCTGGTGCTCTTTGATGAAGTAATGCCTATCAAGTAGATTACCGTAAGTGGAAATTTTATAGTGCTTGTGTTTGGATAGGAGAACCTAGATTTGTAGACGCATGTGCACTGTATTTCAGCAGCCCAATGCAATGGGGTTTTAAGCAGAAAAGCAGCATAAAGTCTTTTGGATTTTTATTTTTACTGTTCTGAAGCCATCCCAGTAACATTTGATACTGAACATGAAATCAGAAGATATTTTGCCTTTTTTTTTTTTTGTATGCTATGGTGTTCTAGGGACCTTCTAGTGAAAAAGAAAAAAAAATCTAGTCTCATTCCTCAAAGAACTGTCATGGTATGTTCTTCACCCTGCTCTAGCCTTTGGGGTGGATTATTAGCTCGGATAATTTCACTTACACAGAGCTCTTAAAGGGTGTTATTTCTTTTATAGACAGGAATAAAGAAATTAGTCCTGTCTTAAAGATCTTGTGGTCTCTTACCACAAATCTAATGTAGTAGTTTTGGTAGACAATCATATGGACCTCAAACCCTACTTTTTTCAAAGAAATATAGGCATCAAGCATCACTTCATTTACAACTTAAGTGCTCAGCTTCAGTAGTGATTTAGAAATCTTTTTTAATTGCTAAGGAGTCTTGAGATGCATAAATATCTTTGTTCATAAAGTTAGCATCCCTTTACAGGCAGATCCAGTACGTATTTATACATACGGAATGTTCATTCATTTTGTGCACAGAAGAAGGAGAAGAGGCAGCTGAGATCTTTTTGATAAAACACTCATGATTAGAGAAGTTAGTGGGAAGCACTAAACTTGAGTTTCCTTCTCACACTTAAAAGCTCAAACCCGTATCTTCTACTTCAGTCACAGCATCCTCTTCCAGAGCAGTTTTCTGAACAGATTTTCCACTTCTCTTGTCTGAGCAAGTTCATTGTATGGCAAGGAATACAGGATTCATAGGGCCAGAAGGAAAAAAAAAAAAAAAAAAGAAGGAAAAAAAGTCCATCTTGACTCCATATTAGAATAAATAGGGATTGCTTCTGCATTTTTCAGTACAGTAACATCCATAAACATCACTAGGCGTCAGAATGAGAATCCAGAGTCACCTCCACTCTCTCTCTCTGGAATCTCATTTGTAGTTCCTGGGAAATTCAGTGCTGAATGAGACAAAAATTTTGAATTCTTTTCGAAAATGAAAACTTACTCCTGAGAAAAAGAGGAATTCACTTTCCTTGCAGTGCCTAGGAGAGCTGCACACACACTGAATAATGTAACAGGCGGCGTGGGTGGGTGTGCATGTGCAGGCAGAACATTCCAGTGCCACTGCTGGTTCAGAATGAAAATTCATTCCCAGACATGTCTTTTCCACACAATCGTTTTAACACATTCCTCCTAACCTGAACATGTTGAGCACAAAGGAACTTCATGCATCATGCTGCTTATCCTTGACCTTTCCTGTTGGGTTCAGGGAGGTACACATGTCTTCTACTTTCTCTTGGAAAATTCTAATTAAAAGAGAAGGGAGAGATTTAAATGTGTGAAATTTTAATAGAGTTTCCCACTGTAGCAATTGTACATTATGTCATCTTGGATAAATTTTGACTGAATTAGCTTTTGCAGAATGCCCACCAGACCTGCTTTCACAGGCTGTTTTGCCATCTGCACTATTAAAACATCCCCATTAAGTGTGCCTAGGGTCTAATCTTTCGCAACTGATTACAAATCATCCATAATGCACAGCCTGAAATAGAATTGCAGGAATTAATTTTTTAAAATTAAACTTGCAAATTCATTATACCAGAAGCAATAGGATATATCTAGTGATAATAATTTTAACCTGGAAAGTATGAATATTAGGTTAGTTACAGACACTGATAATAAAGATCAGAGACTAATAAGGTACAATCATTTGGCACATGGGTCTTCAGGAAAGTTTTAATGTGTTTATATTGCAAACATAACAGAAGCTCTTGCATTTCTCTGGAAATCTGGTTGGAAAAATCCCACTGTATGTGAGTCACTAGCCTCTCACTGAAGTTAAACGATAGATACTCATAGACTAAACAAAAAAATACCAAAAAACCTACTTTGTAAACCAAATATCTGTTCTTCTAGATATCTGGAAGGGAGAGAAATTTGCTGGTTTCCCGTATACCCCTTAACAATGGTTTTGTTGTAAAATATTCTTCCTTGGTTTTGCCTCTGAAAAAGAAAAAAAAAAAGTAAGGGAATGTCTAGAAGATACTGCCCGGAAACTGATATATAGGTTAAAATCTGGCTCTATGACTATCAACTTCTCCCTGTTCAGACAAATAAAGTTTATCCTGCCCTGCACTTCAGTTTCCTCCTCAATTACCTTACCTATCTCATGGAAGGTATGATTCCTGCATTAAGACAGAGGGTGATGAATAGTAACACAGAGTTTACTCAGAGTCAGCTTTGAAGTGGTTAGAAGTGAGTAAAGTCAATGGGTTTCTAGAATGCATGTCTATCATTCTACCATTAATGGTTTATTTCCTGTTTGGGGGTCTCTTCTCCAACAAAAAAGACCACTGTGGGGATTCTGCTTAGAACCTGGATTCCTAAAATAAGATTTTTTAGCCTGTTTCCATCTCTATTTTGAAGAAAGAAAGATACGGATGGAAAAGGCAAAGAAGTAAAACTTAGGAATAGTTCAGGCATTTTTAAATATCAGAGCTGTGTAAAACCATGAAGGGTGTTATGTCTTGGCTTCAACTGGTATTCTCATGATTTCCAGGCTCATTTTGCAAGACTGAAACCTGAAAACCTATGAATGGATTTTAGTTTGAATTGCTAGTCCTGTGAGCCTTGAGGTTTCCTCCACAGTGCAATTTATACCATGAGAGTGCACCAAGCCACAGCAGCTGGGAGCCCTGGCCACTGCAAAAGAAAATGGGCATGTGTTGTGATGGTTTGACAACAGGTTTTTTGAACTATAATGCTTGACTAGAACTCAAACATTCAATAGAATGCCTACAAATTACAATTTTGGGTGGCAGAAAATGTTTCTTTTGAAAATTACTGGTTCCATTTCTAGCATGCTGAAGGAAATGGAATTTTCTAATGACAGCCCTTGTATGTACCCTGTGGAGTTGTATGATGTATGCAGTTGTCTTCTGCACTTTTCTCCCCTCTGTGTCCATCTTTGTACCTGAAAATGTCTTAAAAGCTGAATATCTGAACAATTATTTCCTCAAAAAAAGACAGGGAAAACACTCTATTCAGATTTTAAGGTAAAAAGTCCAATACATAAGTTGTTATTGAAAGAGTAAAGAGAAAGCAGGTCACTCTCAACACTGAAGCAACATCCTTGCACTCTGAAGAGTCCATCTGGATTCCGCAGGCTATCAGCATTCCTTGGAGCGTTCATTCCTTGGATGTCTTAGAGCTGGGAAGTTTGACTGCCACATCAGGGCTCAGAGTTTCGACTCATTGTTTGGAGCTCCAGACTACCTTTTCTTTTCCAACTGCTGACCTAAGAGCAGCAATGAATAATGGTTGGGAGACAGATAAGCATGCCCTCATCTAACCCTCAAATGGCCGTCACCACTCTATAGCAGACAAATAGTGCACTGATCAGCATGGGCCTTCTTACCTTGTGAGTACAAAGACATCGTGGTGGCATATTTCCTCTTTCTTTTGCACTTTGTGCACCACATCTATCAAGAAGAAATATGGGCTAGGTAGCTCAAAGGCACAAGAAGCTGTTTCAGCTGACTCAGCAGGGAAGTGACAGAGGGAGAATTCAATGTTTGTCTCTTCAGAAGGATGTGGACAGATAACTACCCACTTGTTCAGGAGGACTAGGTGTGCCAGTTCCCAACTCTCTGTCTCTCTCTGATCTTGAATTCAGTCTAAACAGCAGCTCGTAACAACGTTACCAAATAAGGCAATGCATTTTAGAAGTCCAAATGAACATCTGCACCATGTAGCTGCCCTTCCTTCTATAAGGTCTAAATACCAGGCAGGGAGATTACTCAGTACTAAAATTGAAATAACTGGACTGTAACTTGTTTGCAATGACTTAGACAGAGAAAGAATACAGTTCAGGCTAGCATGAGCCAGAGCATTTTTTTCAGAAATACCCATCAGCTCTGATTTGTTCACATCACATTATTGTCCATGAGGCAAAAAGGTCATATGTATTCCAAACCAGAGAGCAGCAAGAGCATAAGGGATTCTGGAGTTTGGGGTAAGGCCAGAATGTGAGAAATGCTCAGGATAACTGGTCTCCAGATTCTCCTGTATCAGTTCTTTCTGAATCTCTCAGGAGATGGTTTGCTTCTACTGGGATCAATATTTAGACTGTTGATAGAGGAAAGCTAAAAAGAAGCAGAGGAAACCAATGAAGTGGATGCCACAACACACTGATTCATACTTTAAAAATTCCATGGTGACCCTGGTAAATCCAGCAGCAGCAACAGGGATTTTCTGTGGGTTCTTTGAAGAGAAGGAAAATAAAGTCCTCTTTTGCAGCTTTGCCTGGACATGCCTTGGAGCTGGGCCTTTCCCAGGGTTGCTGAAAAAGCCTTCTAATCCTGTCTTCCACCTGCTCCAGCACATCACATTTCACAGCTCGGCAGGGCTCTATCTTTAGCCTCTCAGGGGTGGGACATTTTAGGCAGAAGAGACTTAAGCAGGTCAGCACAGATTTAAGAGCAGCCTGCAACTAACCACAAATGTATTATCTGCATATGTGTTATCTGCATGTTCTCTTTAACATCTTTATCAATGATCTGGATGAAGGGATCCAGTGCGCCCTCTGTAAATTTGCAGATGACACTAAGCTGAGTGGCAGTGTTGATCTGCTGGAGGGTAGAGAGGCTTTGCAGAGGGATCTGGACAGGCTGGATCAATGGGCTGAGACCAACGG
>JAOTQQ010000041.1:43956242-43980945 GCA_026546715.1 Gallinago undulata | reverse complement strand
GAAAACTAATCTGGAAAGTCACTGGACAGAGTGACTTTGGATCAGAAAGATTAGTATTAGTGACATTTAATTCAAGGGGGATGCATAGGACATCTAAAGTAGGAGAGTCATTCAGACAGCTGCCAGGCTTTTCCCATGTTGTGACTACTCATGATGTATTTACATTTGCTATGTGCCCTAGAGAGACAAGCCAATCTTCATACCACCTTTGCAAGACAGAGAAAGGTTATTATCTATGCTATAAAGTTGAGGAACCCAAGATGGAGAAATTATGATTTGCTCGAAGCCTCACAGTGACTCAAGCAAAAAGTTGTATTAGGAAACAATTCTCAGTCATTACAATGCTTCATCACATTTTCTGTCTGGAAATGTGTGTTTGTTCGTGCTCAGAAAAAAATAATCGTGGAAAGAAATATTCTGAATAAATGCTTTTTCCGGATAGTTATGGACACTCCGGAGAGGCAGGAAGCTATATGAACAAACATGTACATATGTACAGCCCCACACCCACGATATTAGACTGTTTTGGAATGTACTAATAGTGTCTTGCTTTTTCTCTAATGGTTTTCATCTGAGAATATCCTAAAGATTCCTATAAAGTATCAAATGTATATAGACTTTGCTGAAAATCAACCAACTTCCCATATACCTGTTTGTTAGTGGAGAAGGGAGAAAGTTATGCCAAAGGCAGAAGTATAAAAATCCTTGTGTTTAAAAATTGTGTTTGCTCTGGAGAGTCCCTACTAGCTTTTTAAGGGCATATTAGATTTTCTTTTCTCTCAGCATTTCATGAGGAAGATGATCTCTTTCAGCTTAGTAAGACTGGAGACATCGATGTGGAGAGAAATTGAACCTACTTCATAAACCACCAGGAAATACCAGCAGTTAAGACATATTATGGGATTATTATTTTTCCTTTCAGTAAATTTTCTAGGCCTTATTCAGCATCTCTCTTGTCCCATGCTGAGACCTGTGCTGTCTCTATGAGCTGAGAAAATCTTACTGATGACATCAGTTATCCCTTAATGGATGTTCACGACCATTAGAGTTTGTTTCCAACCAAGATGAAGATAGAGAAGGAACTGCAAATACTTACTCACATGGCTATCTGAGCTAGTCTCTATGACTTCCTAGAAAGTCATAAAGAGAGTAGAAAAAACCCTAAATTACTGTTCATATAGCCCGAATAGCAAAACAGCTATAACAGATATTATTGTTCTGATGGATAATACATTAAAAATACCTAGAATGGGCTGAAATGTCTTCCACCAAATACACTTGAAAGCTACATAATTAAATATTTTTAGTTTTTGGAATTGTTTCATAAGAAATAATATTAGACAACTTTATGTTAGTCAAAATAATTTTTCTTCATGAGTATCATCTACTGAATTACTTACAGCTATTTGAAAGGTTTTACTTCAGTGATGCGTTTGTTATTATTTATACTGTCCCAGCAGTAAACTATATGTACAAGACCTTCACCTTTTGGAATGAGGAGGTAGTAAAGAATATTTTTGTAGGTGAAAATATGCTATGTTGCCTAAAATAACTTTTAACCTTTCAAGAATTTTGGTTGGAGATCATGGTAAGCAAGTCCTTTGTAAACAACAAACCATCTTTAGTAGCCCTTAATTTTTGCTGATTTGCTTTTATTTTGCAGCTTCAATATAAGAGTATTTCTGGATATCTGTCCATTGCAGCTATTGTCTGTGTCACTCAGGAGTTTCCAAGAAGTCAGATCAGGATTCCATTTTAAAATGAAAAAGACATGTTTTAAACTAGAATTTTAAGTATTAGAAAATATTGCGATGAAGACAGTACACATAAGGCCCTAGCATCAGCGAATTTAATGAAGAAAACCCACCAACAAATTAAATGTGTGGATTTTAATATGACCTTCTTGAGATGCATATAGCTATGAAATAGTGGATGAGATGGAATGGCTACATTTTCCTTTCTATGTACTCTTTTTTTTTTTTATGTTACTGTCTGTAGGGGGTTTGTAAGCCAGACTTGATTCAGCACATTACAAATAAGTATGCACTGTATTCTCTAATAGACACATTATCTTTGTTCTTATTTCCATTTATTTTTTTCCCTTTATAATAAAATGAATCATGCAAACTGAAATATGTCTCTGCATTTCAGGTTTTTTTAGTTGGCCAGTTCTCATTGGTTTTGGTTTTCATGTACTTACAACTGTAACATTTTAAAAGAACAAACAGATGCAGGATATCTCACAGGAGAGTTTTTATCACATTATATTTCCAGTTCAGTTCCCAATCCAGATAGCTGAGTAATGAATGCTTCCAAATATGTCAGTGTTCAGCAGAAAGTTGCAGTGTATTTCATACACATCATTTTGATATCTTTGAGATGTTATGATGCCAAATCCCCTCAGAGGTGTCTTAAGTTAGGGTTTCCCCAAAAGCCTCAGGATATAGGGAACAGTACCCTGTTTTCTTTAGTTTCTCCTAGATGTATTTGGCTTAGCTTCAGAAGACCTTATTTTTCCCTTTAGAAGTCCTATGACCATAAATATTATGTCAAAGAGTTTTGTTTTGTTTTGTTTTGTTTGTTTTTTTTTTTAATCTTACAATTACTAGCTACAAATTCAAAACATCTTAAAATGAAATCGCTTTTGGATTCCTTATTTGTGAAAAGTGTTTGAACTGTTTGTAAGACATGAGCACGCTAAAACATATCAGCTGTTAAAGCACTAACATTAAAATTACTATTTTAATGCTAGTAACATTAAAAGTAATAAATATTTCATATTTATTTATATTTCTGATAATTATGTCCCATGTTGGTTGTTTATTATTAGTAGTAAGTAGTAGTAGTATTGGTATTATTAACAATAGGGTTTACATATGTCTGAAGAAAGCTTAGGCTGATTCTATAACAGATAACACAGATGTCAAAGTGGAGACAAATCTTAATTTTTATCAAGTCCCATGTAAAATAGAGTTTAAAGTCTTTACATATTTGGTGACTTGTATATTACTACGAGTTGGTGGATTCATAGTGTTAAGGAAGGCAGGTACAGAATAATCCTCAGGCTCCCATGTGCTGCCAGTGTCCTCCATCAGGGATCCCCACACATTTCTGTGGAAGAGCAGAGGCTCTTTCTTTGATTCCAAGGTGACGCCACTAATGTATCAAATATTATCAAGATGATTACTCTTTTTATATATTTTTATCTTTGCTTCCAGAAACAGCAACAGCTTTCTTCAGGTACTATGCTACAGAAAAGTATGCACAATACCTACCCCAAGGAATTTAATAGCTATCCATGTCCAAAGTAGATGTGAGTTTATGTTTTTTTCCCTCAGTTTGGACAATATGTTTTGCCTCCACAGCTAATAAAGCTCTTAAGGACAGAAAAAACCCAACATTTAATTTTCTTGGCTTTGGCTGCTGCATTGTTGTGTCTACATATGCATGCACTCATCTACGGCTGCTCACACCCACCCTTCCACCCACCCATGTACACACAAAATTAATCACAGTGTTTTTAAAACAAAATAATTCCTTACTGCCTAACCACAATGGCAGCCTTGCCAGCTCATTTGCTTCACCATAAATAAAATACATGGAATACCCCACTAGTGAATATTTTGGTTATAATGAACATTATTTAAAACCACAGCACTTAGGCTTCTGGTAGTTGAGCTGTGTTGTCTTCATTGTGATTCTGTGACAGTGTTAACATAATTTGAGTTCACAGGGTTCATGATAAGTCAAGATCATGAAGCACTGCAGACCAAATGTGCTAATCTGCTCTGGAATGCCGCCTCATCCCATCTGAAAAGTCTGTATTTGTGTTGAAGACATAACAAAAAGAACTGCTTTCAGACTCACTGAAGGTATTTTAAATACTCATCATACTAGGAATCTCTTTTATCATCAGTGCATTCAGATATCGATTTTATAAATGTAGAATTCTATATATCACCTAGACAATGGAGATTTCATTCTCTCACCTTCTTCACTCAAGGAATCAAAGAAATAGAACAATCAGCTTTTTTTTTTTTCATTTTTTTAAATCTATTTATTTATTATTTCCTTCTTGCAGGGCTAGCTCTTTGGCATCAAAAGTGGGAATCAGAATATGTCAGCTAAAGCCAAACCCTACCAGTTGGAGTGCTTTTAAGACTTGGAACAAGTTAAAATGTATCTCTCCTTATTTATGACAGAGGTTAAGAATGGCAGATGAAGTACTGGATAAAGAGAAACTGCTCTTCTTTAATTGTAAGTGTGTAGTTGCAAACTGAGGGCTTTTTGCAGAGATTGTGTGATAATGACCTTTCCCACAAAACGGCAAAACATAAAACTTTAACAATGTTTAGAAAAGCCAAAATGCTTTGCACGAAACAGAACAAACTCATCCTTTGGTGCACACTCCTTAATGAAACATGCTGCTAATTACTTTGTCCAATAACTCCTTTCCAATAATGAAGTTTGGGTATAATCTTTAAGAGCTTTCATTACTAATATTGACAGAGGTATGGATATAATTCAGGGTTACACATGAGCACATTTCCTATTCACGCTGTGTTAAAAGATGATTGCAGGGGTGTTGCAAACTCAAGGAATCAAAAATAAGAATATTCAGCTTTAATTCCACCTGTTTAGGCACATTCATACTGCAGGGTTTGGGACTTTGTGTTCCCATACTGCCTTAGTCGTGGACTTCTAACAGCTTACTTTCTCTGACAGACCTGATTAACTCAGAGGAGGACACTAAAAGGGATATAAAAATAGAGGTGGGGGGAGTCCACCCCCACACTTGGGGAGAGAGAAAAGAGAATGTTTATCAAAAGAGCTCCCTTGCTGTCTGGGCAGCATATGAGTAAACACAACAGCAGTCACAAAATTCATGGGAAAGAAAACAAAATATGTTTAAAAACCAGACACTTGTCAGCAAAAGATCCATCCATTCCACCAGAGGTGTGGGGTACAGGGGTTAGGAAGGAAGAAGCTGGGAGTCCCGTACCATGTTAGAAGAAATTCTGACTATAGGAAAAAGACAAATAAATTCAAAGGAATTATTATGATCCTTCACTTCCTAGGAGTCATCTTTCTAACCAGAAAGGGAAGAAAAAAAACCCAAAACCCAAAAAACAACAAAACACAAATTACAGGAAACATTTTGGGCCAGTTGTGGAATTGTATTACAGAGCTATCTCTTTAAAATTTATCATATGATTATTTTTATTAGATATTTTTATTACACTGTCATAGTCTTCATCCATTTTGAAGCCCTGCGATTGTCATTATTTAATATTCTGGTTTTAGAACAGGCTTTCATTTCAAATTTTCTAGAAAATCTTAGTAAGGAATCTGCTGTTTTCTTAACTAAGACTTAATTGTTTGGAAACATCCCATACGTAATAATCAAAAGGAAATGCAGATGAAGATTTAAGGTATGTAATACTGATAGAATTCTTTAGTCATTTTTTGAGCAGAATATTAAGACAGAACCCACAAATGTAGTTTCTTTAGAGAGGGGTTTCCTACTGTCCTTAAAACAACAGTGACTTTCTTACAAGATTTTAATACAAGATTTCACGGGTTTGCTGAGGAGGGTAAGCCTTATGCTGCAAAGATAAAATCTCTGGCAGCCATAATCCTTCATGCATAAAATCTAATGGCTGGAGTCAGAATTTTAGCATAGTTAAGATCTCAAACAACATACCTAAAAGGTGGAATTTCCTGGCTTTAACTAATGAAACTTCTTATTCATGGCAAAGGAATTGTGTCCATTGGTGAACCTGGCCCCAGGTATGGTAAGAAGGCTTTTTCAGTTTAACTATATTGCATTAATTCTTCCTGTAAAGCACTGATACATTAACATCAACGTAACTGTTTAACTTACCATTTTACTCAGTTGCATAGTAAATGACAAGTATTTTTCAGCTTTTTGAATAAGCTTTCCAGCACCCAAACATTTTGTCTGAAGATATGTCTGTAATGATCACACAGGTGTAAAACACTAATGCATGTTCTGGCATCCACTGCTGAGTGTACAATTACCTCTTTTACCTTTAAGAGTCTATTTTGGAAATTATGCATATTTCATAACAACAAAATAAGACTGTGACTTTCCATTGAATGTACATTGAGAACAATTTTACAGATAGTGTTTCTGACTTTTTGGATAAATTTCTAAATTGTCTGAAGTTAAATATCAAAAAATAAGGAAATGGTTCTACCAGTTTCCTTTACCATAGTGAACAATCTAGTACATTTCTTTGCAAAGTTTGAGAAAATGAATTTATGTTCCATCTCTCCAAGCCATAACAATAGTCTATCACAAAAATAAATTACTGACTTCAGTTCTGTTCTTAAAGGGATTTTTTCTCCAACCTTAAAGATGAAATAAGGCAAAAGAAAATGAAAAAGTAACAGAAAGGTAATTAATACTAATTACACGTTTGCTGTCAGCCTCAACTCACACCAGCAAGATTCTCAGCCCCAAATGGCTAAGAACAACCTAAAATGAAGTCCTAATCCATTAGAGAACCTTTGCCAATATAGAAGCAAGTACATTTCCTGAGAATAACTGTGACCATTCAGCAAATAAGAGCACAAAAACATGTGTCCATGTTCAAAGCCTTGAAAAAAACAAGTCCATCCTTCTATACATAACTAAACTTGCAAAAGCCCTGATTTTGATATGGATATTCCAACAACACTATCCTTGCTTTAATACATCCGACTTCCTTCAGAGAGCTCAACTGCATTGAAAATGCGTACCTTTGTAGTGGATGGCTACATAGATTAAGGTTTCTAATATGGACAAAACTGTAATGAAGATATTACAAAGTAGTGGTTCTAACACTATATGAATTAAAATATATTTCCTTTTCAGTTCACCCATCCGGCATCTCTCATACCACTTCTGCTTAAAATATGTAAGGATGAAAGAGTTAAGGGCTGACTACATTTAAGGGTCTTGTTGACATTTGACTTTATGCTTCAGACATCTTCATGATAATGCCTATGCTATGACACACATGGTTACACCCACATTATCACATTGCATAAGAATGCTACAGGATTTCTTAAAAAATTATTTCTCAATCTTGTATTAAATAGGCATGTACACGATAGAATTGTAGACTTTTATGCAAATGTCTTCTACCCACCCACACAAAAATTTGAATTAAAATGGGTAGAGATCCAGACAAGCTATTTACAAAATACCAAACTCATGAGATATATGCAGATCTAACACTTCTCTTAAACTAGACATCCAACAGAGACAACAAGCAGTGATAAAAAATTCTAATAAGCTTCCAAAACACAACCTGCAGTTATCAAAAGTGATGTTACCTGTACAGTAATTAACATACTTAATTTATTCAAAGCAGATGAAGATTTGCAAATAGGACTAATGTCTGACTAAAAGTGGAACCCCAGAGGCAAAATGAAATAATCAGAGGTTAAAGAAAAAATAATAGCTGTATATGAAAATGTTAAAAACCTTCTAGATAATATGCATGACATGTTCTAGTAGGAGATTAGAGTTCAGTGTGCTCACTGTTTTCTCCAGACAGTGCTAATTTGCTTCCAATTAGTAGAAAATTTACTGCAACTGACTTAACAGAGTAAAGTGGTCACAGGAATATTGTCTCTGCTTGTGATCTTGCCACAGAAATCTGTTCTCCCTTGTGTTACCTTGTTCTGAAAAATTATACCCAGTCAGTTGTCTGCTTGCCACGTACTCAGTCTTTTTTTTCTTTTTAATAGGATATCATTTGTGAGAACACACATTAATTTAGACATCCCCTCAACCACATTAGATGCCACTACAGAAGAGAGGATTTGTAGCTGCTCTGGTGGAAATAATAATGGAGTAATTGAAACCGATTATAATACTGTACTTAAGCCACTTGATACAGTCTGCAAGGATCTTGTGTGAGAATTATATGCTGAGCAAAGATTAATGAACCCCTGTTCTCAGTATGTTTGGGTTTGCTTTTTTTTTTTTTTTTTCCCAGGCAGTTGTTAATGCCCTAATCTTTAATCAGAAAATGTTTTTTTGCACTGCTGTAGGAGTAGGTAATTGTTTCCTTATGTGTCTAATCCTTTTGATGCCTTTGCTGTGCCATGTAAGTCACTCTCATCACTGTAGGAAAAGAAGCCGCAGAAGGTGGGAAGAACACAGTTTCTAAAAACAATAGTGGTCTTTTGCATTGAGGTTACACCATTGCTTGTCTTTCCAAATAAAAGTTGTGAAATTCTTCAAACTCTTTGTCTCTTCCTCTTGCTAAGCTGTAGTTAAAAGATCAGGGAGCTTAAGAAATGTCAACATCTCAAAAGAGAAACCAATTCAAGACACACAAATTAAAAGAAAAATGGCTCCTGCGGGTGCCACTCTCCAGCCCTTCAACTGCACAAAACATCTCTTCAACAAGGCAAGGATCACAGAATCTCCTGAGATTCACCTGAGGATGCACCTAACTTGAGTGGTACATGGGAAAACTCACTTCTAAACCAAGAACCAGAGCTGTCTGAGAAGGGATTCATTACCACATCTCCAACAGACTGTGAAATCAACTAGGTAATGTACAGCCAAGTATCAGATACTGGAAAATGAAAGGCTGTACACAGAATAATTAGTAAGTTGAGAGATGCGAGTGTTTAAGGAAAAAAGAGACTAAATCTCTCATCATTTCATGCTGAATGGCAGGTGACACTATTTTTCATTATTTATTGAAGTGATACATCGATGTCAGTGGTTTGAGAATGAGATAATCTAAGCTTTACTTTTTCCATTGACCGACTGTGGGTTATGTTATAGGCAGGTGTCTTCCATCTCCGTAGGTCAGAATCTTAGATGTAAGTTAGGATAAAAATGTTATCTCTTTCTTTTTCTTTTTTTTTTTTATTTTTAAATAAACTATATGTCTTTATCAAATATCAAACATTTAGTCATCCTGACTATTTCTTAATTTTTTTTTTTGTTTCTTACTATCTAAGATTCCATGCAACGAAATAATATATTGGAAAAAAAAATAGTAATTTATTAACTTTGTCATCAAGTAAAGGCTCTGTAATATCATGTTTTGATTTTTAAAAACAAAAAAGACTGCTTCATTAATTTATTATTGTCACTAGGAGATTAGATTAGATTTTACGTTTACATAGCCCTAGTTTTTGTCATTTCTCACATGATTGTTGCCCTGCATTTTCAATCAATGGTCTCATCAAATGGGCAAGGCATTTCTAGCCTCTATTAAACCTTGGTCTGATCTGCTTGGGAAAGTCACTTGACATTCTTGTGCCTTAGTTTTCTCAAATTTAAAACAAGTTTGTTAAGGGTAATTGCCCTATATTAATAACTCCTATCTCTACTTCCTAAATAGCAGCTGTCTCCAAAGATTTGGTTTTATAAATCATCATTTCTCATTGAAAATGCATTTAGTCACAACCTTTCTGATCACTTCTAGTTAGCGTATTACCATCAGAGAATAACATATACTTTTCCTAGATGCACATAAATAATATGTTATTTTTCAACTTGATGTGCTTACAGCTATAGGCCAAATAAATTTATGTTAGCAGCCAGCATTAATTTACATTTTCTACAGTTGTTTAGAGGATTGGCAGAAATGTAGTATCTGAAAATCAAAGCCTGCTTATCAGATTGTGTGCTCATTTGGTTTGTTTTTACTCCTTCATTTTGCAACTCTTGCTACTGCAACGCACAGCAGGAAATTCAGCTGAAGTCAAAAGACTAAGTAAATAAATAAAGCAGCTGGTTTGGAAAACTTCAGACAGAGCCAAGTCATGAATTACAGGGCACATTAGCTAAAATAAGGAAGGTGAAAAATTTAAACAGTATAAAAATACTTTATGTCTGTCCCGTCATAAAAGGCATTTCATTCAGTTTTTAGTTCATTCAGAATTTTTTTTAAATGATGAAGGAAGAGTGATGGAGGGAGATTGCTAGTTGAAGACTAAAGGTCTAGTTCTGGTTTGGGATGCATAAGTGTGGTTCCTATTTGTCTCAAAAGAGGCCTGAGGCCACAGCTTGGCCCTGAGTGATTTGTGACAGATGGTGAATAACAAATAAACTCTCTAAGCGGAGATCAAGGGCTTTGGGTAAGCATCTCAGATTCTTGCCTGAGAAGATGCAAGGGCTTTGTTATAACTTGGATTTTAGCAACCTTTACCTGTCATTAAACCTTACGTAAACACAGAAAGCATGAGGATGGGAGAAATATATTAAACAAATGTAGGCACAGATGCTTAAAGGTTTTGCTTCTGACTGCTGATCATTGTCTCCTTCTTTACCAAGGCAGGTAATGTAGCCTGACATATGGACATGATGGAAATGAGACACAGCTGACAGTTTATGCATTATACCAGAGTGATAACCCAACGGATAGCAAGAAACCTTTTGCTGAGAAAGTCCTTCCTCATGCCGTCACCTTAATATGATAGCATCAACCTATTGTTGTACTGTTCCAAGATGCTTCTATGTGCCTCCATGAAAGCAGTTTACTATAAAATAAATGTGTTTTGGAAATTAGAACCTCTTAAAAGTAACGCCTGCAGTATCTAGATTTGAGACTGATTTTAGGCTAAGGCTAAATTTGTAAATTTGTAAATACCACAAATAGACAGTGCAGAGGGCTTATTTTAGAGAAAAATGTGATGATTGTTGTAGACAGTGACTGGAAACGGGTACATAGATTTGTGAAGAAATATTGTTTACTGCAAGTTTTATGCAGACATGTGAACCCACATCCTAGCTAATGTTCTATTGGCCTGTGTTATTTGACTAAAATATCACTCATTCAGTAAAAGAATAGTTTGGCAGCCTGCAATCTGATGTCCTCATGTTAACTCCAAGAAAAGTAGTGCAAAATTGATGTTACCAGTTTCATACTGTACCCACGGTATTAGTTTTGACACTGACTGCATGCAGGTGGATTATAATGCATAATATTGATCTGGAGGATTTTTTTCCTCCCTTCAGCTGTATCTTAGCTTCTAGCCTTGATCTTAAAAGTTAAGATGGATGATCAGTATTATTATCTAGCAGAAAGGGTAAAAAATCAATTTTATCTGCTACTGCTTCATTCCCTCATCTTCCAGTTCACGAGCAGTGGGGTTGTAACAACCGTCAGCATAAAATCATTTATTAGCTGATGTTATGACAACTTCTGGCAGATGAATATATTACTATATGTTCGTTGATGCTCCTGAAATCAACTTTCTGATTAAAGATACGAAAAGAGTATGGCAACCAATCAACTGTTTTTAATGGAGTAATAATTTCATAAAGCACTGCATTGCAGAAGAAGAGTAGTGAGATCTAGCTAAGAAAAACCTATGTGTGAGCCGTGCATTTTCCAAGACTGACGGTGATAGATGATAGTTACTCATTATAGGTTATGGATTTTGAAGGTGACCTGAGCAGATAAAATAGGACAGTTTAAAAATTTTTGGCGTTCTACTTTCTAAGAGGTAATGAAATCAAACAAAGGAAGAATTCTCATCTTTACTAACCCTGTACTAAATTACCAGAAAAGCTTTGACTCATCTTTAGCTTGAATTCTAGCTGCAGGTAATTTTTTATTAAAATATATTGATGAGTCCTCTAAACTCTGTTGGAGAACTTCCTTATCTCACAAGATGCTTTGCGACTGGGAAGTGAAAACCTGCCTTCCTACCCTGCTTTCAGGACAGTATTCAGCCAGAGCTGAGGATTTGTTCCACTATCCCCTGGTCTTTCCTAACCTTTTAAACCTCATTAATCCTTTCCTGCCATGTCCTCTATAATTCAATTTGTTAAATGTAGGCTTCATCTAGCCTTTCATTAGCTCAGTAAATCTTTTTATGTTTGATTATTTTACACAGATGTAATGTAGATCCAAATCTAAGTGAAACCTTCACGGCTGAAAGCAACATTAAACTGTTAGTTTTTTCCTCATCATGTTGATCGTTCTGGGTTCATACAGGACAATTTCTTGTACGATATTGTCTACATGATATAGACAACAATGTAATAGAACAAGTTATCAAGCTACACTAGCAATATTTACACAACTAATTTATTCCTTTAACAAATGTATCATGCAGGCTGCTGACCTACCAAGAAAGCTGAGAGAAGGTAAAGATTATAAAACACAGATGTTATGTTGATCTCCCTTAAAACAATATAGTGAAGGACATTTCTTTTAAAATGTGTAGAATTTTGTACCTACTTAAACTCACTGAATAGCACTGTAAATGACTATGTATAATGAAATCATCAGAGAATTAGCATTTTAGGTATTTTATAAGATGGTATTAAAGTGCTGTTAAGACACCACCTATCTTTCTTAACGTTCAAATAGAATCCAATGTACTTCTGACAGTTTGAATATTCCTATTTAAATGGAGCAAAAAATCATGATATTAGATTAAAAATCAGGGAATGCAAAATAAATGCTAAACATTTCCTTTTACGCTTCCTCCTTTCCCCCTTTTTTTTCTTGTTTCTTAGCATTTGAGGTTATTAAAGGAAATAATTGAAAGAGTTTTTTTTTCAACTAGCTGATATTTCTGGGAAAAAACATAGAAAAGGCAGTAATAGTAGAAATAAATAATTAAACCAGCCAATACTAGCATATAATGACCTGACACCATGAGTCAAAAATTATGAAGAGTTAAATGTCAGGATTCCTTGCTGTGCTTTTGTATTTCTCTCTATTTGTTTTTACAATTCAGCTTGTATTTAAGGAGGTATGACTTTCATTTTCTGCTTATAATCAATATATATTTAAATTCTTTAAAAGCACTTAGAAGGTTTATGTTTATAAACACACGTCCCTGCATTATTAAACAAAACTTTCAAAAGCAAAATTTTTAGATCTTTATACATCTGCATAAAATGTTATAAAACAGGTCTACTGTTTTATCTTCTCAGGATTTTAATAAAAACCTAAAATTTTAAAGATCTATGTTTTGTATTTAAAAAGCCAAATTACTAAAGTAAGTGTTCAGTGGTTTCAGTCAAGATAACCTTCATGGAAATTTTTGCAGAAAAGAGTAACGAATTATAATTTTTTTTGTATTTTACATTAATGAATAGAAACCAAGATCAGAAATATAAATCTCTGATAAATTCTTTGTTATATCAGAATAAGATAATTTTGTATTGATTTGTGTAAATTTTAGGACAATTTCTCTTAATTTCTGTCAAGGTACCCTGATTAGCATAAACTCTAACAATAAGTATTTAATTTGGATCAAGTAGGTAGATGAACCCTTTTTTTAATTACTTGCACTTCTTAAGCCAACTGGCTACTCATTTCTGTACCCCAAGATTTGAAATGAATTCATTTTTCTTTAAGAAAAAAAACAACAATCTTTAGCAGCATGGATTACTGCAGTGCACAGAACTAAATATAATAAAACTACTCATTTTAATGATGTTTACATATGTGACAACACACCTATGAAAATTATTCAGATGTGAGCTGTAAATATAAAGGCTGGCACTGAAGCGAATTGAAATCCTTATGAAAGATAATTCTATTCCTAGGAAAATAATAATTTTGTTGTGCAGCAAATTCTATGTTTATGGTGAAAATAGCACCAAGTAACAAAATGATCATGCATAATTCTTTACTTCCCTCACTGCTGTTGTCATGTTGTCTCTTTTTTTTTTAAAGGATAAAACACACACAAGCACACACAGACTATACGTGGAATGGCTGGAATATTTAGACTTCACTAGGCTAGTTATACACAGGTACCATGCTGATGGACTTGCTTTTCTGGTGGTGTTGACTTCCTTTCTTTTCTCATATGGCTGATATTTTCTATTGCTTCTCATCTATGGACAATGGATAGTTAATTTTATTATTTTTTTATACCTCCATCTCTTAAGGAACGAACAGAAAACTTTCTGTTCAGGCTGTAACAGAAAAGATTAGCATTTTCTCCCGGTGAGAACACGCCCCAGTGTTTTACCTATACAGATAAATAAATCCAGGTATTTTGCAGAATAATGTTATCCTAAACAGTAGCTTGCTTATATCCTCAGCTTTAGCTGGATATCCCTCAGGTCTCCCATACTAGCAGATGACAGAGTAGAAACAATTCTGTTGCAAAAAGAGCATGCAGTTAAGAAATTACTTTGGTTTCCAATCAATTAAGCTTGATATTCCAATAAAAGTAACTGTAATAATGGGTTTCAATTCATCCTTCGTGTCCACACATCTAAATATTACTGAACAAAGGAAATGTGGCTGATCTACACTAGCAACAACCCTTCCAAATTTGGGTCTGTGAAGTTATTTGTCTTCTGTCAAACTGCAGAATATACGTCTGACAATTGTCTATCAGGGAAAAAAAATATAATTCTGCAACATTAAATAAAAATTCAATATAACATCAATGGCATCATGTTCATATAATTGTGTGTGTTTGAAGAGGTGGGTTTCTGAAGACTGTAATTTAAGGTGGGACTTATGAGCAGCACTGAACTACTGTCATGAAGCTGAAAGAAACTTGTGTCAGAAGAACAATACGTGAAGATACAGAAATCACAACATATCAAAAACTCAGAAAGTGGAGCATATAATTTTTTTATGTTTTAGTGTGGACTATGTGGCACACATATTTCTGGAATGGCACTTTTGGATCTGAAAGCATTTTTTTTTTTTTACTCAGGAAAGCAATGGTTGTCATAAAAGGACTGCATTTTTATTTTATCTTATGAAATTCAGGCCCAATACATAGGGTTATATATATATATTAAGATGTGATGAATTTACATTTTTTCCTTGAAATGGAAGGCTTGGGCTGACCTGCATTTTTCCTGTTAATTAGCTCAACAAAAAAGCGTATTTTTTTTTAAGGATTTTGCAGTTCACACATCAATTTAATTCAACTCATGTTCAAGAAAACCAAACATATATTTATAAAAAACTCCTATAATGAGAGCAATCTTACAATACTATTGATTTTAAATAACTGCTGTAATCAGAACAGTTTGAGGATTATTAGCCTATTTTACACACTAAGAGCCTAAGCTCTGCTTTCAAACAGCACGTAGGCAATTACATTAAAAGAGTCTGTTGCAAAGGGCCAGAGTCTGAGAAGGTCCACATTTCCCAGATCTCCTCAGCTTCCCTGGAATTACACTGCCTGGAACCCAAAGCACTTCTAAACTCCTGGAAACACCAGATTTATGTTATCTTTTCAGCTCATGTCAGAGTGGCTTCATTTCTACAACAACCCTGTGATGAGGGAATAAAATGAAATCAAAAGACCATAATTAAAAAGGAAAAATTGTGTAAATCTCCCATGTAGAGTAGAAAGTTGTTTCTGAGTAGAGAAGTGTTATTGTCAAGAATACGAGTGGGCATGTCTACACATACTCAGAACCCTCATCTTTTCACTGTTGTCTGAAGCCAACAGTACTGCCACTAAATATCCACCTCCTGGGGAAGGTCCTGGCATTAACCTTCAGAAGCTGAAAGTTTCACTTTTAAACACAAGAGAAGGACTACAAACAATCAAAAGGATCACGCTGCGTAGCTATTACGCATTAGTATAGGGATCTAAATGAAAAAAAAAAAGTTTAAATTGTTTAAAATAATTGGCAATTATTCTGTGTTGCATGCATAAAATAATTTAAATGGAGACATACTTTAATTTGGGAAAAAAATAAGGGATTAAAGAGAAGAAAACCCACTAAAAATCTATATGTCCTAGTCTGGCATTTGACTTCAACAAGCCTATTTAAATTACATGGACAATTCCCTAAAGAATAAACACATTAAGGTGGGGGGGTGTACGTGTACATAGACAAAAACTGCCCAGTTACTGAGTGGTAGTTCCATATATTTAAGATTCACTAAGTTTCTGGCTATGAGAAGCATAGGTAATTAATACATTAATAAAATTAATGTAATTAATACTAAGTGACAGAGAAATACTTAAGAAGCAAAAAATGTCTAAATACTTGGTTTTAGCTTAGTTAAAAATTTTCATGATGAATTTAAAATAGCACCTACTTCTGATTCTCCTGTCAACCTGCTAAAGGTTTTAGGACAAATCTTTTCTCTGTGTATAGTTATTCTGGGGTTTTTCTGAGGTGTGATAATGGAGTTTGTGATTGAGCACTGAGGATGTCATAGAGCTAGATGCTTTTACACCACAGGGATCAACTTCTCAAAGTGACTCATACTTCTTTTCCTCTCTTAAGGAGAAATACAAAGTGTTAGGCCATCTGCAGAGACGTCATGTAGCTCTGTAATAGCTCCAGGGATCCCTGCTGTAGATACAGGGAAGTGAGAAACAGTAGTAGTACAGCTGAGGTTTGGTTTTGGAGTACAAACTCATTGAAAAGGTAATCCAACATGGTGGAAATTGATACTGAAATACAATTCTCGCTTTTCATTCCAATTACTTCTCATTTACTCTCCATTGAGCCTTGACTTATGTGTCTTATGGAAGAAAAAAACCCAATATTTTCTACTGAATATCTCGTTAAACTTTATTTATAGAAAGTATAAGTCATGTAATGGCATATAAAATAGGTAACTACATGAACTGATTAATAAAACTAATTAAAAACCAAAATGCAGCATTCATTCTTGGCCTTAGTTTAAATCTAGGGTAAATCATGTCTTCTGTCTTCCCTCAGGGTATTGACACTTCTCAGAACTGTAGGGTACTCATAGAAACTCTTTTTCTCTTTCATTTTGTGATTTTTTTGTTGATGTCCTTTTCAGATTTTCCAGGGAAATGAAGCATGTGTCTGAAATTGGGCCTCTGAGGACTATTAATGAGGCGCCTAAAAATCAACACAGGTGGGCTCCCAACCACATTAAACAACAAAAATTGCTCACAGAAGTTCTTCGTATGCATTACAGGTCACTGCAAGGGAAATACCCTTTAGCTCAGTTACGAACTTTAGTTAGCAGATATCTTTGGACAATTAATCATTTTTAAACTCCACCAAATTTGCTTCATATATATATAGTCTCTTCTATTTCCAGTGCCTCAGTGATATATACCACACAGAGCAAAGTGTTTCAAAATTCCATATTACCACACACTCCTTTTAATTAAGCTAACTCCAAATGCCATAGATAAATCTATAAATGTGGAATAAAATGTCCACAAATATTTTTATCAAAGCAGTCCTTAGGAGTCCCTGATTTTGCAGGGTTTTGCCTGAAAAGAAATGATGAGTAAAAAAAATAAAATTAATAAAATCCCCAACAAACTCAATGAAGTTTGGAATGGGGGTCACAACCCATATGTATCTAGGGGTTTGAAGCCTTTCTGTGAGTCTGTACATGTGTACTTATGTATCTAAAACAATAAGAAAAATTACTTACTTTAGGTTATTTCTGAAACTTTTTTTCAAAGTCCAAACTTATAAAGCATGTAAATGGCAAAAAAAAATAATCAAAGAATCATTTTTATTATCTATTAGACTATAAAATTATAACTTTGATTACATCACATCAAAATTTGAGTATCATTTGGAAAATATCTAACAGAAGTCAATCAAACCATTATGATTCACTATGTAGTTGGATGGAATTCTACCTGTCTGGACAAAAAGTGTTTATTTTTGCCTGTTATTTGTATAGGATTTTGTTCTGAATTATATAATCATATCATAATGCATATTGTATAGCATAATCTTCCCTATCTAAATCACATTCTGAAGCTCTATTCCTGTTCCGTGGCTCTTTCTTGTTCCTCTTTTTCTGATGGGCATAGCAAGAGTTTAGGTTGCAATCCATAACAATGCAGTGTTTTCCCATTCAAGGTGACTGCAAATTCAATACCTCTTGGCAGCACAAATTATTCACCTCTCAAGTTTTCCTTCTGACACCGATACCGGTTGCAGAAGAAAATGTGTCTAGCAGCCTTGAAATGGAAACAGACAAATTGTAAAGAAAGGTAGCAAGGCATCTAAGCGCTGCTGCCGCGTCCTGCTGACAGATGGGAGCTGTAACACCAGTCACCAGTGCTCGCAACTCCAGTGCAGTTAAAGAAAAGGAAGCATTCATCAAGCCATTCATTTCTCATTCTTCAAACGGAAGGCTGTTTACATCATGTCAGCAAATGATTACCCTCTGCTGCTGCTGTTGTGCTACCTGTTGGAAAAGGTGAAGAGGTTATGTTTTGAAACCTCATGGAGATGTTGATTAAGGAAACAAAGGAAGCTGGTTCTTAACACCCAACCTCCCCTCAAAAAAAACAAATAGGAAGCAGGCAACATCACACTCACATCTCTGACATGAGAAATGGGTTCTTCTTGGAGAAAACAATGAATTCAAAGCACAGAGTGCTTACATATATCAAGGGAGAACCAAAGGGCCTAAGCACTTTCCCTTCCAACTGGGTCATGTCTTTAGGTCCTTTCTGTGGTTTTAGGTCCTTATTCAACTTTTATCTGAGAGATGCTCTCTCTGAGAGAGCATGGATCTAAGATTTCCTTGGTTTCTTCTTAAGGCTTCTCTTTTTTTTTTTTTTTTTTTTGTTGTTTATTTTCATTGGTTGGACTAGATGATCTTAAAAGGTCCCTTCCAACCTAGGTGTTTCTGTGATTCATTTACTGTGCCTAAGAAAACAAAACATAACCTATGTGGAAGTCTGCAAATGTACAACTTTGTAAATGAGTCCATATTGGACCATCACTGGAAAAAAATAAGGATCCATACACAGGAAAAGATTAAGTACTACTATTTTAGACACTGAATTCCTACCAAGCTTAAATTACTGCCAGATATCATCCACTTTTTGCAGGGTCTTTGTCAAGTACAAGATGCAGTTTAACAACTCATCAATTTTTGAGACTTGGAGTTCTTTGATTCTCAAAGAAGACACATGAAATGATTCTACTGTTAAAGGTAGAACTTGACTTTTTTGAAAATATCTTGTGTAACTGTGCACAAAAGTATTGTGATGATTTCCATGATTTAGTTTAATTTTTTTGTTTGAATATGTGCATTTCACCACTCTTGAAGAACTGATTCTTCTCCCTCAGGGATTTAGTCTAATATCTGGGCTTATGTGAATCAAGAATATTAAACAAAAATCTTCAGCGTGTTGATGAATTAGCTGCCTGCTATACAAATCTTCCATCCTTCACTTTTGTTATATAATGTGTGTTTTTGTTATCTGACATAACATATTAAACCAAATATGTGTGTAAAAAATCTGAACCTCATAGCAGCCCATCTGAAATACCCGGAGAACTCTTACTGAACATGCTTGTAGACACGGTACACGGAGCGGAACAGGCATGTTAAACATGAAACTGCCTGCTCTTACAGCAATACTCTAACCCCTGTTCGCCACAAAGATTTTGAACAACTGGGAATTGTGCACAGACAGTCAGCTTGCCATTAATACAATACAGCACTACTTTTCATATTTCTAACCAATGTTTATGTGCGATTCATTTGGCACTTCTAAACTTTGCTCTGTTTCTGATTCTGAACCTCAGGTGCATGGTAACTTACCGCTAATACTGTAACTTCTGCATGAGACTCTGCTAGGTTTTACGATCCTAGGTTAGGTAATTCACACCACTGCTGATGATGTTATGAATGGCTAGCATAAAATGAACACGTGATTAACTTTAACTAAGTCACAGACATTGACAATAAAAAGAAAATTTTAATTTGCACTGCATAAGTCTAGATACAGTCCCTATAGAAAACAAGACTGTTTTGAGTGTATTTGGAAATTTTAAAATCGGCTATGTAAGTATTTAAAGACACGCAACTAAGTACATATATAAATCAGCAAGTACAAATACATGATCTGTACGGATATGACTATACAAGTGGTGGGACTATTTCAGAATCAGAACTTCAGCAGTATAAATGGGGCAAAACTATATGTCAATGTGGGCAAGTTAATGTATTCTTTTCATAAGAATATAGTAAACTTCTACATCTGGAACCAGTATAACACCTGAATTAAGCCTGGGGTTAGGTAGTTTTGGATTTCTGACAACATTTTTCTTTCATCTTTAAACTGGATTTTCTACCTCCTCAAAGGAGCATGGTCAGACCTACGGTCATTGTCGAGTTCTCAAAACCCTTCCAGAAGCCATTTCGTAAGTGATTCACACTACATAGCAAATCACAAAAAACCCAAAGTTATTCCATACCAGCATCTCAAGATTTTCTTCCTTTCACCTCAGAAGTTAAGAGGTGGAATTGGCTCGTATATTGCTCCAGCACCTACAGAAACAGATTTAGAATTGGCCTCAGGTGCAGTACTGACGTGACTTGCCCAGAGACTTAGGTCTTTCTCTAAAAGTCAGAATGACAAACCTCTTTCTATACTTGGAAAAAAGAATAAAAAGAAAAAAAAACTACTATATGCAGTACCAATATAAGTAAGCAACTATGTCAATATATCCATAGAAGAACAAAGGGGAAAGCAACATTCTAGTAATGAAGTAAGCTAGAAAACCATTGTTAATGAGAGTTTTATCCTGTACCAGGACAGAAATCAATTAGTATTATAATAAGAGAGGCATGAGAATAAAACAAAAAACAGACCTGCAAGGGGTTTTGAGAGATGATCTGGCTTATTCATTCTCCCAGGCCATAACTGTTACATCTTTGCCTTTCCTAACAAAAAAAAAAAAATGTATAAAAGGCAACAGCTAGGAGCACAGCAAATCAAAGCAGAGATGTGTCAGCACATTACTGGCGAGGAGCAAGACAAAGATAAAAGTGGGAAACTGTGGTGAACAACTTCAGGCTTGGTTCTGGGCCCTTGCCTGAACATAGCCAAAACTGGTAGCATGCCAAAGTGAAATAGTAAAAAAAAATAAATAGTATTTTGCTATTCATTTTTTAAATTATTTTTTAAGAACTATATAAAAATAGCAATTATAATTTAATAATTAAGAAGTAACATGCATTATTTTTATATAGTATATATGTGACCATTATAAGTAAGATTATCATAGACTATATTATGTCATTTACCATATATTTTGTATATTATATCTTATAATAATAGTAATATATTAATTTAATATATTCCTGTTAAAATTACTCAACGTATCTTACTGTCTGAAGATACTGAAATCTACAATCTGTTGTGTAAGAAAACCTAATCAACCAGGAAATTATACAACATGATCTATAGTTTGTCTAAATTAATTATTAATGAGTGGAAACAGTATGACCTTATTTCTCTTTTCTGATCTTCATATTTTTTTACTCACACCTAGCTCCTTTGCCTCTTCAAATGATGCTACTGCACTTAGGGCAAAATCATCCTACTCTATTTCTCCTGCCATTTAGTACAACATTCCAGTAATTCTTTGACTCATTAAGATATAAAATCAACCAAAAAACTTTCCTTTTTTCAGGTCTATCTATGTATTTTAGCTTCTCTTTCTTTCTATCAACCTTTTAACACCACATTATCCTGTCTATGAGTGCTTATGTCAAGACATGTGGATCCTAATGCCAAATTTTGCACAGGCTCAGTGTACGTCTCTAAACATAAACTAACCTCTTTGCAGAACATGAACCCCGTACAGATATCAGCCCATAAAATTGATTCCATTTATTCATCATGCACAGAAGCATTCTGCAATATACGCTAAGGTCAATTAGGAACTTGTTAATTTGAAAGACATTACCTAAATTAAACTGGAGTGATGTTGTGTTATGATCAGAATCATTGATGATTTGAGAATATCTTCAGTACATGCTTCCAAACTGATACATTATCAGTATTTATGGCTTGATTTTCAAAGTTTGCAGTCTCATACACTAGAAGAACTCTCAGTTAACTGTGCAGTTAGCTGGTTTCATGGTTAAATAACTTATTAGGTTATTCACATAGCAAATCGTTTTACACGTATACTTATATGCATTCATTTCTTGGTTGTCAAATTCCCTTTGATATTTATGGATATGAATAAGGGTTTTAGTTAATCAGGAAAATCTATTTGCTGCCCATTCTCTAAATTTCTACTTAGAAGCTTCAGTTTGCTGTGTAGCTGGGGCAGTAGACTGTGAACTTTCTGATTATGGTACTGAACTTGGTGCATTTTTCTTTTTAAGTATAAAGCAAAGGAATACAAAATCTTTAACAATCTCCCTTTATAACCGTTCCCAGGGTTTGGAGGAAATGGGTCACTGGTGTTGCTAACAATATTGAACAGTTCACTGATGCAAAGAAATATATTTTTTCTTTCTGACATGTCAAAAGTTACTGAATAGAAAAGCTCTTGTTCATTGGCACTTAACCATACTGTCTTCTACCAGTCATGCAACAAATATATTTAGTATTTTTTCAAAAGGAATCAACAGAATAACACTACTAAAGAACCCAACATTTCATTCTGTCTTCCATTCCTGGATCTGTCAGTGACTTACTTCTTAGCCCTGTAGATGTAGTTCATTTAGCCAATGTACAAATTGATATATTGAGGCATTTAGAGTTTTGATAACATAATTTGCTTAAATATTATGCAACATGGTGTGTTTTGATGTTATAAAATACATAAGAACATATTGTACTTAATCGTAGGGCAAGCAGCAGAATGTTAAGAAAGCTGTTTTGAATAATACTTTGCCAAAAGTTAAAACTTTCATTTTCACCTTTTTTTTTTTTTTCCTTTTTAATTTGGGATAAAACATAGTCATCAAATATGAAATAGCCAAATGATATATTTGTTTGTCAGATCTGTGTGTTTCAGTGAAATAGTCCTTTAGTGATGTGTTATGCACTTGCTTACAGAACAATTCCAATGAAAAACAGATTTCAGAAAAAAAATATTTCTGAGCATTCTTACATAATGTCACAATCCTGAAAATTTCCACCTTGTCATTTCCTTTATATGTTTGATGGACTGAATACAAACTATTCATATTCATATGTTTATTTTGTTCAGAATCAGTCTCAATCCTTGTAACATTGTGAAAAAAAAACCCTTCAAAAATCTTGTTTTGATACTCTGTCTTTTGTATGAAGGGTGACTATCTCTGACTATTCGGTTTAAGAGATGATAACTGAAAAGTGTTTCTGAAACTGACTGTAAAACATTCTGTAATAAGCAATCTGTTACCATAGTGGCTATTTTGAAAAAAAAATAAATCATATCATTATAAAAGTGTTGCTTTAAAAATAAAATCCAAATGAATGCTGACTTACATTTGACCTAATATGAGCATCAAGGTATTACGTAAATGGTAAAGCAGATCCTGGTTTTCTGAAGGAAAAGAGCACACCCTTGGTACTATGCCAGGTTTCCTTCTGCAACCCAACAGAAATGACAGTAAGAAAGTAATTGAGAACAAAAGTTTTTATTTTCTCCTTAAGATTCTGGTGGTTGTGTAAGCACTGCTCAGCAGTATCTAAAGCATCCTTGTTTATCAACACTGTTTTTGTCACAACTCCAAAATGCAGCCTCATACTAGCTTATATGAAGAAAATTAACTCTATCCCAGCTAAAACCAGCACAAAGAGAAAGGGTTCAGGTACAAAGAAGCCAAAGCCAACTGATGGTGATTTTAGAAAAGACAAAATGTGTCTACATCTGAGTTTTGGTGATGTTCAGATAATCTGGATCCCAATGTTTTGATAAGGATTTATTTCTAATCACCTCTGTCTTTTGGCCCACTGTATAAACACTAACTGAAATGAAGATTTGTGTTAATTCCTAAACTATACAAATTATATATACTATTTTCCTGTTGACGCCTAAGGATCTAATGGTAATACCATATCGATCTATTTATTTTAAGGGTTACTGAATTTCAAATTTCTGAGCATGGAAAAATCTTTGAGCATATTTACAAGAAAGGAGAAGAGGCAAATTTTTCAATTTCCACAATTTTAACCTTTATCAAAATGCATTCACATTCATAACATGCTGTTTGATTATTTTTTTCAGAAAAATAATATTTTACAAGCAGAATTTTTGGTTTAATAAGGTGAATGCATTTTAACACATTGCTCTGTTTATAAGTAAATTTGTATCAATAAAGTCTCTTTAAAATAGGCAGTGTTTCAGTCATCATCTTCATTTTAAGATTAGCCTTCAGTTCCTAGTGTTTATATTCAACTCTCAAGAACTCTATTACCAAAAAAATCCTCCCTTACATGCAAAGTGAGTTGGGAGAAACTGTTTCAGAATATTTTATATAGCAGGTGTTTCTATTTAGCATCAGTACTCATACAGTTCTTTGAATAATCAGGAACTTTAATGGACTTCTATAGCATCTAACGAATAAATATTTCAAGTAACATACTGTTGCATTGTTTAGAAGTTAATCATCAGGTAATATTAGTAGTTATATGGAATACCATATGTTAGCATTAATCACCATAATATTGAGCACTTGAAAGGCTCATGAAGAACTGGAAATCCTTCAGAACAAAGTAGTTCTTGATGATGTTTCTAATAAGCAATATTTTTTAAAAAGACCAAGTAATCCATGTAGCATTGTTTATTTTTAATCTAATTAATATATACATATAAAATATGTGTATGACTATGTGAGGTGGATTGAGTCCTGGTTGTGTGATGGAACTCAGAGGGTTGTCATTAAAGGAGCGGGGTCAAGTTGGAGGCCTGTGACCAGTGGTGTCCTCCAGGGTCAATACTCAGCCCAGTCCTGTTCAACATATTCATCAATGACCTGGACGAGGGGACAGAGTGTATCCTCAGCAA
>JAOTQQ010000041.1:43881043-43956142 GCA_026546715.1 Gallinago undulata | reverse complement strand
CACCTCCCTTACGAGGAAAGGCTCAAGGAGCTGGGACTCTTTAGCCTGGACAAGCGAAGGCTGAGGGGAGACCTTATCTATGTTTATAAGTATCTAAAGGGTGGGTTGAAGGATGTTGGAGCCGGACTCTTTTCAGTGGTTTCCAGTGAAAGGACAAGGGGCAACGGGCTCAAGCTGGAACATGGGAAGTTCCATTCAAATATGAGGAAAAATATGAGGGTGACAGAGCCCTGGAACAGGCTGTCCAGGGAGGTCGTGGAGTCCCCTTCTCTGGAGATCTTCAAGACCTGCCTGAATGCAGTCCTGAGTGATGTGCTCTGGGCGTTCCTGCTTTAGCAGGGGAGTTGGACTAGATGATCTCCAGAGATCTCTTCCAACTCTGACGATTCTGTGATTCCGTAACTAGAGTGAAGATCAGACATAAAATACTCATATTTAACTGTTAAGGAATACTGAAGATTAGATGCAAGATCTTATTATTCAAGAAGCAGAAGAAAGATTTTGTTACACCTCATAATGTCTCTTACGCTGTATGTCTCAGGGTGATTGCAAAGGTACCTAATCATCTGCTATGCTTATACTCTTGGCTACAGACTTTGTATCAGCAATTATTACTAAACTGTAGAAAATTCTACTTGTTATCCATATTTGAACATTTTATAGATTGCTTGTTTTTGTACTTGTCAGATATGAGATCAGCGTGAGCAGACTTTGTGTGACAAGGGATAGGATCTGCATGAGAAAACACAGCAAGTCTTCAAACATAAGAAAGTTAATTGTTTTGCCAGTGGCATTAGGGTAAAAAAGCTTAATGTAGATTCAGACACCTGCGTGGGACAACAACCTTCACAAACAGGCCAGTGTATCTGGGCTATCTTGACATAACAGAGTCTGGAGGAAAGGCATGCCTGCCTTGACCACTGGCTTTGTAGAGAGTGGTGCAAATCTCTGAGTACTTTAACCAGATATTTATGAGGCGTCACAAGGTGCTTTCCAAAGTCCACACGGAGTGATGTCATTCACTCTGCCACAAGCACTCTGTTCTGCTCATAGGTGTTACAGAAGTGCTGCCCAAATGCACGGGGCAGGAATTGCACAGCCAACCAGAGTTACGTGGAGTTTCAGAGGAAATATCAGATGGAGAGATTATAACTACATGCAGTGGAATTTGGCCAGGACACTGAAATTAACACATTCGGCTCTTCTGAAAAGCATTATGCAATCTTGAAAAAATGCAAGCAGTTGGGATGTGTTTCATATCTCATCCAAAAATAGCGAACTTCAACTCCATGAAGCTCCCTGAAACCATAATGGAAAATATATAGGCTATTATCTTAGAAGGTACCAGACATACATAGAAGTTAGCATGATTTAAATGATGTTACTCCTAGTTTATACATGTGTCAAAGAGAAGAAAATTAGGTCTTGGGTTTCCTTGCTTTCCTCCTTGGGAGGGGCAACAACCTCATGAAATCCTAGCTCATTTGTTAGGCATTTCCAGAGCAGAGTAAAAATTGTGCCAAATGTTGTAATTCACATGTGGTCTGAGCTTAGAGATCCCAAGACTATTTCATTTACAAGGATATAAAGTTTACTGTAACTTGCATCATGATCACACAAGGGAAGACCTGGTTCTCTATTCTCCATATTCTGAACCTCCTTGATACTGCCTTAAGTACTTTCAGATTGCATTTGTTCAAACCATGTGCTGCGACGTGGTTTTTTATCATGTCTAATTGGAAGTACAATGCCAATGCAAACATGTAACATTACACATTACTTTTTGGAGACATTTAAAAAGACTCTGTAGTTCGGTTTATATTAACTATAAATTAGTCTGAAAGCTATAGCATACTATAAAACCAGAAATACATAAACACCTTCTGATAATGTTCTGAATGAAGCAGCCAAATTGCCTTTACAGATTAAATGTAAGGGAAGAGTTAATCTGACTAATCTTTTGCTGTTTCAGTTGGGGATTTTTTCCTCACATTTTTAAGGTCTCTGCATGTAAAAGATGATAATGCTGGGGATATCTAAAGAATTGAGGGAATGAATCCTAATGAAAACTGGCATTAGCTGTATATTTAAATCTCTTAATATCATTTTGACATCTCAGCAAAAAACAGTCTATGTACATTTAGTTGATGATTTAGGCTGAGCCACTAATTAAGTTTTTTGATTTAGTTTAATAGCCATTCCTGAAAATGAAATTGAATTAATATCTTGAATGAAGTTAAAAATATGTAGTTTTTCACATTCTTATAAAATTAAAAACCTCTTTATATTCTGTTAGGGCATTTTAAACAAATCAGAGCAAGGGAAATGATGACCTGAACTTAGAATGTGGTTTCATCATCTGTAAATCCACTGAATAATCCAGCAGCACATATTTGATCCAGATCAGACAATTATATTCCTGTCAAATTAGCCAGAGTACATGTTATGGACTTTTAATGCTAGAATTATGTTAGCTGTAAAAGGACAGATGATACATGGCTTGGCGTAAAGCCTTGTTCATTGAAATTTAATGCATCACTATTTTTGATCATATTAAACCAGAGGAAATTATAGGTGGTTAATATTTTGTATCAACTGGCCAGAACATTTCCGAATCCAAATTATGAGTGTTTAAAAACTGGATTTGCTGCCATGATGACCAGCATACAAAAGCAGCAACAAAAAAGGACATCTTTAGTAGCCTAAACATCCTCACCGTCCAAAAGATGAGGCACAAGAAGTAGAGCAGTCACACAGAGTGTATGAGAGATGAGCTCAGTGCCTTCATCTAGCTCTGAGATCTCGAAAAATGTACTCCTCACCTTTTCAGAAAAGTTTACCAATCCTTCTGCCACTTGCTCTTCAGGGTGAAGGATTT
Organism: Gallinago undulata; assembly: GCA_026546715.1. Classification (NCBI taxonomy): domain Eukaryota; kingdom Metazoa; phylum Chordata; class Aves; order Charadriiformes; family Scolopacidae; genus Gallinago; species Gallinago undulata. Next base: position 43,953,264 of record JAOTQQ010000041.1, on the reverse strand, counting down.
CTCAGTCTTTTCTTCTGATGTTTTTCTACTTTACAGTAGAAACAAATGAATTAGGGCAACTATGTGGGACACTGGTGTTTCCATTCTTGTTCCAGGAAATGCTTGAGTATTTAGGAAGAAATGAAACATCTTTTTCTAGAAAAAAAGTGACCGACAGGTTTTTGGGTTTGCTTTTGGTTTTGTAGGCTACTCAGCACATTGTAATAGGAATTGGGGATATATCTCTCCTCCCCTCTCCCTCTCCTGAATCCAGCTCTCCTGAGCCTGGCTTCAGCATTCAAAGCACAGGACCACCCTGTTGTCTCTAGAGTCAGGTGGGAGCTCTGACTGCTGCAATCTACATGGGATTTTGGTTTGGTCTGGCAGACTATTTGCACAAACTGCAAAATTTGAATCTGTACTTTCCTGCAGCTCATGGGTGTTCAGATTGCATGTTCACTTTGAGGCTGTATCTTGTATAAAGAGATTGCCTGCTTTCTGAGGGACAGATTTGGCACAAAACAGCAGCAGGATCAGAGAACTTCAATAAGCCTCACCCTGATTCTTTCTGCAGCCCCAGCTGAGAGCCTGAACCAGTGTGTTTCAGTTACAAACTACTGCTAAAACCCCCACAGGCAGATAATTAAAAAAATAAAAAAGAAAAAGAAAAAGTTTGATACAAAATACTGTAAAACTCAGCTTTGAAGAATAATGTTTAATTTTCAAATGTTTTGCTTTTTTTTTTTTTTGTCTGTATTGAATGGTCACTAAAGCAGAACATAGCTAAAGACAGAAGCGATCGTTTTGAATTATTTTGTTCCTTGAGTCCTACCTCAGAGAAAAAAAAAAATGTCCAACGATGAACAGTTCTTAATTTGTAACTCTGTAGACTTTATAGTTCTTTCCCTCTTTTTTCCTGGTTGCTTTAAGTTATTAATTTTTCTAATTTATGAATGTTTTTCCAAATATTTATAAGAATTGCTGTAAATTCTTTTCACTCCAGCAATTTGTGTGTACACCACTGGGGTAAGAAAGCAGAAGTCACAGCACAGCAGCAGCTCCCTGATTCCTCATGAGGGAGAGTTCATTTCTTGGTTGTTTGATGTAGTCTATATTTCACTAAATCAAAAGTAAGTTCTAATATTAAGTACTGGTGACACCTACTATATTTGGGGTTTGCTGTCATTGGTTTATTTTTAAATGAAATTGAAACTTAAATGTTTAGAAGTAAAGAGTATCTGTTTACACTACAATTGGCCAATTGGGACACAAAATCCTTTTTTTGGTCTCCACTAGCTAAAATTTGACTGCCCTGATCAAAGAAACAAGATTATAATGATTCATATAAGAGCATAGTAGTTCTGTTTGGATCATTTATTCCCAGTTCTCTAGTGGATCAGTATGATTATCTCAAAAGCATATTAAATATATACATTTCATAAAGCTTTTAGTACATGAAAATTTTATTTGAATGAGAACCTGAGCTTTGGTTCTGGAATGACACAGTTTTCAGAAGAACAGCTCTCTACATGAGTGTATTGGATTTTCTCATTTCTGTATTCCCTGCATATACACAAGTCAATGTGACAAAATGACAAAACCATGAGACCTCTTGGGGACTGTTCAAGGGTCTCCCTCAGTCTTCCCTTAGCAGTCCTTATTTTTACCAGCAATGTTTCAGCCACTCCAGTTAAAAGTGATACTAAAACACTTTGTTAAGAATTGTCACACCAATTCTCCCAGGTGATACTTCTAGCTTGTAAGAGCCTATGCACTGCTATAGCAATGATGCTCTATAGCATTATTGCTCTTCTTATTTAAGCTTATTTGAATGTGATGTCAAACCTTGAACATGGTGTTCAAATTTACATTCTCACTCTAAGTAGCTCTTTTTAGTTTTACCACGTCTTCCTTTAAAAGGTTCTGTTTCAAGAAAAGTCAGTCACAGTGTCCATGCTTTAGTGATTAGAGATAGATACACTTCTGGTGGTGTGGGTGAGTGTGTGTGTAAAAAAAAATTAATTAGAAAATCTTAATAATTTGATTCCTTTGTTAGAACAAGTAAGAGTAAAATTTTGGGTTTGTTCATATTAAACACAGCTGGTTGAGATCATGCAGCATTATATTAATTAGAACACAATTCCCCCAGACCTGCTGTTATTGCAACAATTCATTAAACAGTCCAGGTGTAAAATATGAGGGATTTGATTGCTCATGGGATTCGTAAGAGCATATGGAGGTTTTCACCTTTAAGTTGTTGGTGTGAATCCAGCCTAGGCCAATAGTCAGCAACTCTCGAGTTGTTACTCTCTAATGACTCTTCTGTAGCTCAAGGGATATGCCTAGGTAGTTGCAGTCTTATTCCCAAGTGTCTAGTTCACAAAATTTCTGAACATTACCTTGACATTTCCAGCTAATGGGATGAAAAGTAGAAACAAAAATATAGACTGATTTCTTTTCAGTGGTCCAGTTTTGAGACATATTGGGAAACTTGTAGAGATGATGTGTTGAACTTATTCTTTCAGTAGCAGCATATGAATAGGATTATTTTTTAATGCGTTTAATTTACCAGCTTCAGCAAGCACTGCTTTCAGAAATAAACCATATTACATCTGACCATTATGCTATCTAGCGCTCTGTCTGAAGGCAGTAAAAACTATATCAAGGCAGAAGACTTTATATAAGCAAAGGCCCAGTTTCTCCTTGTCATCAAGACTTTGTATTTTCTTTTTCTTGGTAAGGTTAATTTCTTTTATCAGAAGGAATAGGGTAAGTCATGGTAGTGAATTGCCTCATGTTCCAATGGCCTGGGAGGCTCTGGTCTTTAGTTCTTGTAAATGGAGGATGATGAAGCGACGATAAATTACTGAAAGAAATCTGGGGGCAGTACATACATAAACAAATGATTAACAGCAGACAAGACTAATTCTAAACTCATTTCATTTTATGAAAAGTATTTACACCTCTCTGGAGAATCCTTGGAAATGTTTTTATGTCTAGTCTGCAGGTCTATTTTTTAATTTTTCTAAGTCACCAGGCAAACGCTGTGGTTAGGAGTTCTGCTGCCATCTGATTGGGATCGGGCCATCCTTGCTGCTTTCATGTAACATAAGTTTCTGTGTAGCAGGTGGTCTTTCCTGCTGTTTATAGTGCAGCCTAGGGAGGTCTGTCAGATGTAACAGCTCTTCTTTATCTGCATGGAATTTGGTTAAATCACAATGGAACAGATGGAAAAACACTCACGTACCACCACAGTCCCACCTCTTAATCGCAGCTTGTAAAATCCCACAAACAGGCCCGGCTCCTCAAAGGAGAGAGAGAAAAAAGTCCAATGGGCGTGTTTCTGAACTGCTGGGGAATATTTGCTTTGTTTATACACAAACCTAAACCTGTGAGTTTGGAAAAGACCAAACTAAAATACATCTTAAATTATCACAGCTGTTCTGTACATATATTTTACAATTACAGTCCCGATTTCTGCAGGAAAACATTTAGAAATTGGAAATTATTCTTTTTCATTCCTCTCATTCTTTTAAATTTTCTCCTCTCATCTCCTCTCCTTAAAATTTGACACACTTCTCTAATTAATTTTGTATGAAAGCTATTTAGTGAAACCAAATGTTGCTAAGATCCTTGCCTAAAAGAGCTTTCTTTGCTTTAATGAGTAGCTTGAAAATAATTTGCAAAAATCTTCCCCATCCAAGGTTCTAAAGAGCTCTTTCATGTTTTAAAAGATGCCAAGAGGTACAAATGTATAACAAGTATAATACTTTAAAATTGCTTATTAAAAATCAGGAAGAAAAATTCATTTAAGGGGGGAAATCTAAGCAAATTAACTACTTAGAACAAACATTCTCGATGCTAATTTTCAGAACAAACATTTTTCCTTTGCATACCAAAACAGTGGTTTATTTAAAAACAATAGCATTCCTAGCACACTAGGTACTCATTTTCCATTGAATACCTGCCTTTTCTGTGGGTCATAAACATGGAAGTGACTACTTTCATAAACATGGCATGACCACATATGTATACATACTAATAACCCGTGTTTCTTCCAGTCTGATTTCTTTCCATTCATTCCAGGTTCTTTTTGACTCCCATTTGCTTCTAATAAGGAAATAAAAACTCTCAGAAAGCTATGCATGTGCATTTATCAATAGCAAAAACTTTATCAGCTAGAACTCATGAGAATATTAAGTCATTAATTCTGTGTATGACTCTAAGTATATGATAACTGCAGATGGGAAAGATGGTTCAGTCCTGCAGGAATTTAATTCAGTCAACAGCTGCCAAGTTCCTTTCAATTTTAATTTTGTGTGTGGTGGGTTGACACCAGATGCCCATGAAGCCGCTCTATCACTCCCCCTCCTCAACTAGACAGGGGAGAAAATACAATGAAAAGTTCGTGGGTCAACATAAGGATAGGGAGATCCTTCACCAATTACCATAATGGGCAAAACAGACTTGACTTGGAGAAAATTAATTTAATTTATTACCAATCAAATCAGAGTAGGGTAATGAGAAATAAAACACCTTCCTTCTTCCCAGGCTTAAATTTACTCCTGATTTTCTCTCTCCCCAGCAGCACAATTAAGTTCATACATGTCTATGAATAATGAACACTGCTCTGCCCATCTGCTCTACTTGTCAAGTTCACATGGTTTTGGAGCTAAAGTCATTCTACTTCTAAAAGCATAGGACAGAGTTAAACTATTAAGGTAGACTTATTTGTCTGCAGTACCACATAAGCCCAACTTTGTACAAGTTAAAGTAAGTCTCATGAAGGTCTGTTACATAGAGGAGATTTCTGACTTTTTTTCTGTCATATGATTCTTCTATTTACTGCTTCTAATAATTCTTTAAAAAAGGGAAGATTTTATTAACTTTTAAATGAGTTACTAGGACTGGATTTCATTATATGAATATACAGAATTAACACGAGAACCTGATACCTCATTTAAGTCTCTAGACACCAGCATAATAACATTACAATAATAGAAATTTAGATGATGAGCAAACTGGCACAACAATTAATTCTGTTTTTCACGTATATAGAAAACTTTTCATCAGATAGAATGATTCTAGACCTGAAGATTATTTAATTTGCTGGTACCACTGGATACAAAATCCTTTGTCAGCTACTTGCGATGCAAAATCCTTACCGGAAAGCAAACCCTTCCCTTCAGGCATTCTCTCCCTCACTGAACTGTTTCCATTAATTAAAGGTAGCACAGAAAAAGCTCTGTGTTGTCTAAGTAAAGATGAAAAAAAAATAAATAAAAAGAGAGTGAGCAAGAGACAGAAAAGCGGAAGTGTCTTAGCACTTTCCACTTCTTCTTTGGAAGGTTACTTATGTTTCCTTTTACGCTGCTCGCTTCTGCCAAGAAGAAACAAAATGAATAAAGGGGTGCCCCATCAAGCATCCTGTGTGTCAGAGTATACTGTAAATTTCAAAGCTATGTGCCAGTGAAAACACACACTTCAAAGAAAAACAGAATTGATCAGCAATTGTGGACTAAAAATAACAGCTCTTCATTCCCAGCTAAAAGGCACAGCTGCTAAGTGCTGATGCAGCTTTATATTTGATGTGATCTTCAATGTAACATTTTCTGATGTATTTAAGATTAGTACTTGAGGCTTTGGCAGGTAAATAATAACTTTCAAAGGCAGTTAATATTTTAAGGCCACCAGTCTGTGCTATCTAGCCCTGCAATAATTATTTTTCTTTCCCTGCAGAGCCCAGTGCACACAAGATCAGCAGATCGTTGCTAAAGGAGGCAGTACCACACAACAGTTAGGGAAAAAAATATGCCTACTAACAGGGTGTTTGGGTCACTGTGCAAATCTGGGGAAACTACTTAATTGTTTTGGCCCTGACTCAGAGAAAATTTTAAGTATATTTTTAGTGTTTAACTTTTCCTTTAACTCCCTGCTGATCTCTGGGAGTTCTATCTTTATGTTTAGATTGCTGTCTTGAACAAAGGTACCTCCCTACAGCAAATCACTCTATTACAGTACTTCCATCTTTGTAGTGGTTATGATTATTTTTATTCTACCAACACATTCTCAAATATAATTACTGTTTCTAAGGTGGCCATCTTGACATCTTGGGGCAAATTTTAAAATATAGTTTTAATGTACAATTCAGAAGCTAAATGATGATTTTACAGAGAAAAGAACATGACTAATGTATGTCCACTTTGCAAAAGTGAATTTTCTGATTTGCATAAGCATTTGCATTGTATTGGGCAGAGACACAGTCTGTTATAAATTCTCAAAATTTAACACCATGTACTTGAACATGACCTGTTCTACTACACTGAAAACTATACTTCATGTTAAGTGATTAGCTAAATATCTACATCTGTGCACCAAAAATCAACATTTTTGATCTTGTGACATTTTTTAGATATCTTGCACAGCCGGAACAGATTGAGTGCTGAAAGACTTTCTGAGCAAGGCAGATAGAAAGAGTTTTAAAAGAACAAACAGATGTATTTATGTCTTATGCATCCTATTCTGTCTTATATAACTTCTTAAACATATTCCACCTCTGAACCTTGTTTTGAATGTCTTTGAAAAAATAAAAAAGTCAATTAGAATAGGATCTACAGCTGAAGTAAACAGTCATTAAGCATGTACTGCCACTGTCTGTGCATCCAACTTGAAAATACTGTTGTGTCTGCACTTCAGCATTTCAGTGTGATGTCTAATGACTTTTTTTCCCGGTTTCAAGGCCTCTAAAATATTGCTGAAAGCAGAAATGTTTCCTTTGCTTGAACTGCTAATTAGTTTTGCGTATATGGGATTTATGAAGTACCGGGTATTTAAATCATATGTCATATTAGATCTGCCTGGAAGGGCTCTACATTAAAAAAATAGATAAATAAAAGCAGCATCCTAACAAATAGAAGGTTTGTGGCTTACATACGTGCAGATCTTACAGATGAAATTACGTCTGTAAATCTTTTACCCTACAATTGTTGATTTCCCCAGTCCTCTTTTTATAATTATATTTACTTTGATTAAATCCATTATCCAATCTTGAATGGAGTAATAGTTCTGGCCAAGAAATAATGAAAATGACACATAATTCAGGGACTTCCCATCTCCCTGGCTGTTTTGATGACAAAGAAACATTTGCACAAATCTCGCACAGCTTTTGTCAACTGATATCTGAGTTCATTGCCTAAACAAGGGAGAAAAAAATATCTGTGTAACAATAAAGCTTGTATTTTCATCTTCCTCAGATTTTGTAGACATTGTCTTATTAGGAATCCAGTCTGTCAGGAAAAACAAAGTCTATGCAAAGAGATTTTTATTGGCTCTGTGTTATGTTACGGTACTTTTATTAGATGGTGACATTCCTGAGACAGCACCTGCTGCGTGGATTTGGGCTGTTAGCCAGAAAAGAAATAAAAAATAAATGTGTGGTTTAAATCTAAGTGGCAATAGGCTTGCATTACTGTAACAAATACCCACATGCCTGAACAGTTGGAAAGTTAGAGTGAATCACAGTTATAAGCATTGGGGATAAATATATGTATAAGTGGCATTGTTATCACCATAGCTTTCAGAGCAACAAAGATATAAAATGTCTCTTCTACATCTGTTCTCCTTCCCCCTGCGAATGTGACTATTGAATGATATTTTCTACCCAATATGCATGAAAAGAGTGAACTTTTTCATTCTTTCATCTGTGGATTTTTTAGCATACGCTGGCCCATTCTACTGCCAAAGCAACATAATCTGTAATGAGAAAAAAAAATATCAAATTCTATTTTTCCATATATCCCTGTAAATCTGGAGTAGCTCTAGATTTACTGCTGTTTGAATGTGGCTGAAGGCAGAATTATATCTAGAAATATTTGTTGGTTTCCAGGGCTGCTCAAAAATAACTGTTCTCCATGTGTTAAAATTCACTCCCCAAAGCCAAAGGAGCTCACAAATCCAAAGCAAATGTACTCTTCAGAGATGATATAAAAGATCATTTCTAATTTGTGAGTTCTGCATTTCGTATGCTGGAAGGGAGATTTGGATATATGATCAAATCTAAAACACAAGTGATAAATAAGTTCAAGAAAACAAGCAGATACTAAACTAAAAGACTGTAAGCCTTTTTTATTCTACAAATCTGGATGTAGAATTTTCTTTCTGAATTTATATTGTTTCACCCCCCGCAGTACAGGGCAGATGTCACAGAATTAATTTTCATTGATGACAGACATATTATTTTAGAAGGAACATAAGACTGAACTGGTCCCTCATGCAAAGAGGGAGGTTCTGCTCTAGAAACTAACGTCTAGCAACAAGATTGTCATTGAAAAACACAGTAAATAATGTTCCGTCAGCTTCTGGCATTCATCACTTTCTCAGAAGAACAACATTTTGGCCTTTGAGACATCTATCTATTTAAGTTCAAGGGTGTTGATTTTATGGGATTAGTCCAGATGACCATAACTCGATGTGAGGCAAGTGCAAGTAATTCCTCAGACTTTTCATGGGAGATGGGCAAGACACAGATCAGTTGTTCTCTTTGTGGTATTCACACTCCTCTGACAGATACAGGGCAAAAGTAAAAATGTCATAGTTTGAGTAATGGTACTTAATAGAATCCTCTTCTTATAATTGGTTCAATTTATTTAGCAGCTGCCTCAATGTCTTGGGAACTTTCTAAACATTCAAGAAGATCCTACACTGAGAAAACTCATAATGATTGGAATTCATTCAGAGATCTTTGGGTATGTTCAGAAGGTATGGTTAAAACGTTCTTCATAAGAAGTGTTACAAGGTTGGAGGTAGAGTGAAGGCATAAACTTCTTTAATGTTGATTAGAAGAATCTTATACAACTTCACGTCATTAAATTGTGACCAATTTTGCAACCAGTGGAAAAGTATGTTTGCTGATAATACAAAACTGAGAGGAGTGATACACCAGAAGACTGTGCTGCCATTCAGTGAGACAAGGACAGGCTAGAGAGTTGGGTGGAGAGGAACCTAATGAAGTTCAACAAAAGCAAGCGCGGGGTCCTGCACCTTGACAGGAATAACCCCATACATCAGTACAAGTTAGGGGCTGACCTGCTGTAAACCAGCTCTGCAGAAAGGGACCTGGGAGTCCTGGTGGACAAGTTGACATGAGCCAGCAATGTGCCCTTGTGGCCAAGAAGGCCAGTGGCCTCCTGGGTTGCATTAAAAAGAGTGTGGCCAGCATGTGGAGGGAGTTTATCCTCCTCCTCTACTCTGCTATAGTGAGGCCACATGCAGAGTACTGTGTCCAGTTCTGGGCTCCCCAGTTCAAGAAAGACAAGGAACTACTGGAGAGAGTCCAGTGGAGGGCTACAAAGATCATCAGGGAACTGGAGCACCTCTCTGGAGGAAAGTCTGAGAGACCTCAATCTGTTTGTCCTGAGAAGACTGAGAGGAAACATCATCAGTGTTTATAAATATCTAAAGGGTGGGTGTCAAGAGGATGGAGCCAGACTCTTCAGTGGTGCTCAGGACAAGGGACAATGGGCACAAATTGGAACACAGGAAGTTCCATCTAAACATGAGGAAAATGTTTACATTGAGGGTGACAGAGGACTGGAACAGCCTGCCTGGAGAGGGTGTGGAGTCTCCTTCCCTGGAAATATTCAAAACCTGCCTGGTCATGATCCCCATGCAACCTGCTCAATGTGAACCTGCTTTAGCAAGGGGATTAGACTAGATGATCTCTAGAGGTCCCTTCCAGCTCCTACCATTCTGTGATTACCTTATTGCCTTACTTAACCTTGAACATAATGATGTGTAGAACTGTAGACAGTGGTCTTAGTGGTATTTCTAGTCTTCTCTATCAAGGTTAGAGGTGGTTAAGAATATGGGAGAGAAGACAAATACTCAGAAGAAATGGAAAGCTATGACAAGAGTAAGTGTCCTGACCTTTGTTTAGCAAATTATAATGCTTTCTAGATAAACCCTTAGTGGTTTTGGATTTTTGTTTTGTTATGCTTTGTTTTTCTCTCTGGCTGGGCTATTCCTACTGTTATTATTTAACACATTGGTATTTTTAATAGGTTTGTGAATAAAGCTGAAAGATGTTACATTACCAATTTAAAAACATATAATACTGGAAGAAAGCACTGTTTAGTCATTGTTGATATGGCCTTTATTTCTGAAGCAGTCCTTTCTGGATAAATTCCTTTGTTAACAACAGCACTTTGCTTCCTGCACTCTGTGTTACTTGCTGCATTTTCCCTGCCCACGTCAGCGGGGTTGGAACTAGATGATCTTTAAAGATCCCTTCCAGTCCATGATTCTAAGAATAAGGCATACAGGGATTTTTTTGCTTCCATTTCCTGTCCAGACTGGGCTGGGGTTTTTTTGACCCCTCTACACAGAGGTATTGACACTGCTACAGGTCACAAAACCTGAAACCTTTACCTTCAGTCATCCTTTTTACCTCTGTTGCAAATGAGAAACATGTTTACTGATTTGGCAAAAGAGACTATGTCACCAAGTATCTCACAGGCATGTACTTCTTTAAAAGGCAATACATTTACTTTAAACAGATTTTTTTCTGTTTGACACATTCCCAGTCTTTATGCTGCTTATTGTTGTAAATTGTTAACCTCAGAACAATGTATATTTATATGCATATTGGAAGAAAACTAATGCTTAGAAACTCTGCATTCATCATCTGTCTTTTCATTTTGAATGTTGTCTCTTGTTCTGGTCTTTAAAACAAATGATGTATGGTTCTGTTAGGTAGGGATATTATAGATCTCAGGATACCATTTTGCAAGTAATTTAAAGAGTCCTGATGGGTTAATTGTCATGAATAGGTAGAGAGGTTGCTAAGAAGGTCACAGAGGCAAGAGCTCCTAAGACTCCTAGGGAAAATATGCTTTCAGGACAAGAAGGCGTAGTCCTTGTTATAAATATAAGCTCACAGTGACTGTCAAACTTCTCTAGAGAAATCCTGAAAGCATGGTATTTAGAGAACACACAGGATTGGTAAAGATTAATTTCCACGTTTCTCAGAAGGACCACTGGGACAGAAAAAATGAGTCCCAAGAGAAGCACAGGGAAATCTTGTCAGTACAATAAGAGGAAGATTCTATCAATGTATAAGCTCTGATGAATTAATTCTTCTGCAGTGTTCAAGATGAAGCAAACCTTATGCCAGGGCTTGAGGGCTCTGAATTTTCTGATACTTTGAAGTATCTTTAAAGGTAAGACTCTAATCTTCCTTGAAGGAATGTAACTTTAAAATCCAGATTGCATAGATGTGTGGATAAGGGTATAGGCAAGGAAGGGAGGGCTGCTTTTTTCCTGTCTAAAATTTTGTGTATCTGCCTGTCTCTGGTGCACGTAGGAAACCTGCTGTCTTCATGAAGCATTACCATCACACAACATTTTTAGAAACTGTAAGCATGTGAACTATTATCTCACATTCATCCTTGTTCTGTATGTTATTCCCCCCTCCCCCTACAATAAAATTTTCTTTTTTTGAAAAGGGTTTTAATCTCCAAGATTAAAAAGATTTTAATAGTGTTTTTCTTAAATATAATTTTTTCTTTCCTGGTTTAATTCTAAGATTACACTTCAGATTAAATGCTGGATGTTGGTCCTAACACTCACTCATTTGTTCTGCTGTAGATCAGGAATAATTCAGTTAATATTAATGAAAATACAGCACTATCAAAAAGAAAAATGCAGCCTACAAAAATGTCACCCTGTTTCTCTGACTTCCCACACACTCCCGATCTGTAAAGAGAGTCAGGAGGGAGCTGAGGAGAACATCTTCCAACACCCGTTTGCCTTCCTTCTTAATCTCCAGTGATCTGTCAAGTATGAAATTTTCCATCCTTGAAGGCATATGGTGGGTATTAGTGATAATAGCTGCAGCATGTAGATCCTGGGCCTACACTCTCTTGTTTGACATGCTAGATTGTTGAATGACATTTACCTTGACAAAAAAGAGTTACATGTGCCTTTTCTTTTTCCGCTTTTAAAGACATCTAATACTCCCCTAAATATGAGAGAGGAATAGGGTTTTTCTGTTTGGTTTGTAACTGATTTTCATACTATTCAAGAATAAGATGAATACTGCCTGTAAGATAAATGGGCAAAGCTGGGCAAGTGTCACCAAACCAGATTGGATTGCCTTCCTCCTGGCAGAGTATCTGCAAAGAGACTGGGATTTTATCTGGTCCTCGTAGATGGAATATATTATAAATCAGTAATTATTATTCAAAGGCATCCCCTGTGTTGTTGAATTAGGTTTTTGGCACACTGTCTTATAAATCAGTGTAATATTTCTATGCATAAGACAAGCACAGAGCAGGACAAAAACTAGGATAAGCTACCACATGAGTTAGATAGTATGGCAATAGAATATGTGCACATGGGAGGAAATGTTTCAGAAACAACTTTCCTTCCAACTCAGTCTGTCATGTCCTTGTGGCCTTGACATTTACTCTAGATGAGAAAAGGGTCACATAGTCCACAGCAGTCATAACAATAACAAGTGTTTATTTAAGATTCTGTCATGGATTTGTTTGGTTTTGTTTTCTATTTATTTAATCTATCTCTATGGGAGTAAAATACTATGATCAATTTCTGTTGCCATAAAAAAATATGCAAGAGAATAAGAGTTAAATTGCTGTAGTGACAATATATAGAGATATATGTTTTGGAGAAATATTGACTTGTGCTGAAAAGGACTAATGGTTATCAGAATGAGAAAATTAATCTGTAGTTATACAGCAGAGGTCTGTCTCTCTGGAATTAGCATAGAGCTATTTCCCTCAATAAATTGATTAATGCTTTTAACAGTCCAGTTCTAAACTGCATAAGCTATGGAGTTTTACCTCTTTCTTTGGGTCATTAGGAAGTTATTCGCATTGTTTTATCACTGGGAAATACTAATATCCTAATTCGGGTTGCTTTCTCACTTTTAATCTTCTACTCTTTTTGACCAAGTTAAGCAAATTTGGACAGAACTTTTTGGACAGACCACAGATCTCAAATTTCTTAGGGTCCTTATAGCACTAACATTCATACTGCTGTGTCATTCTTTTCTTAAAAAAACTCATAATGCTACCCTTTATATTTTCCTTGCTGAGGTGCAAAAGAGCTTTGAAAAATGTATGTCAGTATCCATTAAAAGCATTTATTACTTAAAGTTCTCATTTGCTTATCTTGAGTCTCCGTCAAAGGAGGGAATAGAATAAAACTCCCTAGCCTTGCTCATGCAAATAACATTACCTCACAATACAGATATTTTTGATTAGAAACTATAGATCAGGTACAGTTTTTGGATTCTACACTTCATTTGAATGTGTGATTACAGATCTCACATAAAAATTACTTGAGCATGTATGTGCACATGCAGACAGAGCTTCTGTTTCATACCTTTTGCACTGTTTCCAGTAAGACATCCCCTGTGTTGCCACCTTCTAGTCGTGGAGTCTCGCTGCTTTTGAAACACAGACCAAGAAGGTACATTGGACTGACAGAAAACCGATGTCCAGAGATGTTACTCAGCCATCTAATGTTGCTTCTGCTCAGCGGAGAGAGTTCAGATGAAAACACCAGCAACTAAATCAGGGACTTACATAAGATTATCATCCTCACATACTCATCTGAATTTGGACAAAAAATGTTGCCTATTTTAAAAAATAACAGTGGTAATTTCTAATTTTTAAAAAATATTTCCTCACTCAAAGGAGAATGAAGGCAGTATTTTTTTTTCTATGAAATCCTGTATGTCAAAGCATGATACTTTATCACCTATTTGATCTTTCATTAGTTCAATTGAAGTAATTAGAGGTAATTAATGAAATAAAAGTTACCTGAATTAGAATATACAAGGTAGTAGTAATACTGCAACTTCAACATAGTTGCTCTCTGCCTGATGGATATATTTTAGGCATTGTTGTGATGACAGACACTCTTGCCCACCTCTTGCTCCAAGGAGAGGAAGAAGACACATAAAGAGACTACTTTAATGAAAAATTATTAACAAAATAAAAAAAAAAGAAAAAAATAATGAAATAGGTACTAATATATACAAAACCATATCAAGCTCCCAGGTAGATGTTACCAGCAGGCATTGGGAAAGTTCCAGACTGGACCCAGCAGCAAATGGTAAGAGGATTCCAGAAGACATCAATGGGGATCAAAGGTAGACAAACAGAAGGGATCTTCCCTGGGCATCAGCCATCAACAAGTATAACTGAATAAACAGCCATTCAAGAAGAGCCAACCTAACCCCTTTGCTCCCTCAACTTTTATACTGAGCATGGGATACCCCTATTGGTCAGTGTTGGGTCACCTGACCTGTCCATGGCTCCCCCACAGGTGCAACCCTTCCATGGGCTAAATAACCAAATCAGCTGACTCTGGTTTCCACAACAAGCAGAATAAACAAGAGCTTCTATCACTGAACGGAAAGTTGCTTCTGCTTCACCCCAACCCAGGGCTATTTCTGTCAAATGGTTATTAGTGCTGACATTTTTTTGCAGTGGAGTTTTGTGAGGTTTCAGTGAACTTGTCCACAATACATTTAAGCTTGCATTTTCTCAGTTGAAACTTTCTCTTCCTTTTCTCTTCCTCTTCTCTTTCTTTTATTAGAAGACCATTTTGCTTTCTCCTTTTTCCCTGCCACACAACAAAGGCATCTTTATAGTGGAATGTTTAAATTTTAGATAGCATGTGTTCCCAGGATGTAATTCTGCCATGATAACTGCCTTGATATTTAATGACTTAATTAGATAATCATATAATTGCAATAAATAAAGAACTTAAACAAAACAAATCATTTAAATTAATTTTTCTTGGACAGAAGAGGGTAAATTTTGAATTTCATATCCTTAGCTCTTCAGAATCACTAATTAGACCTTGACTTTTAATAATCTTCCACAAAATAGCTGCTGAGATGCTAACCAGATATAATTTTTATTCAATGAGCCTCTATGTGATGAACCCAAACAGTAAAGAAAAGATTTCGTTCCTCTCCCTGGGCGGGGAGCTGAAATAAAAAGTATATTCCCTTACCTCTATTGCCTTTTATTTTGCTGTAGTTGTTTTTTTAGTTTTTCTGGCTGACAGGAAGAAATTAATTAAGACTGAGTTAACATGACCTACAAGTTAATTTGAGATTGAGTGGGTATAGGCTTCTATTTTCAGTCCCATTTTCCATATCACAGGTTCTAACTTGAAAACCCTTGCGGAGTCTTTCATTATTGAAGAATCCCATTTGAACTAGTATGTTTTCCTGCAGGAAGAGTTTTCGATTTCGTCCATGCCAGACGCAAGGTATTCCAAACAGTTGCTTTGCCCAAAGTTTTTATTAGTTATGATACAACCAAGAGTGTTATATGATAGTTAGTAAAGCAATCTATTATTTAGAATTACTCAGTAGGTTCATTACTGTCACTGCATTAAGCATATGAGTCTTAATTGTTGAGAATGTTTTTTAATCTAATCATCTGATATATGTTTTTATGTTCTTTACTTTAAAATGATCAGAAGGAAAAAATGTGGGAACTACTTAAAGGAATCTTGAATATCTGAGAGTTCTTATGTTTAATTAGCATCAATTCCAGAGAGTGACTTTCTATATTTTATCATGAACACTGGATAGATGATCATGTCTTTGAATCCTCTTATTGTTATAAATGTCAAAGATGAAATAATGAATGACATAACTTTCTGAAACTCTTCTCTGCCATTTTTTTTTCTCTTTTCTTTACCTGGAGAACCAACCTTTTTTAGCCTGACTGTTTGCATTGGGCACCTCCACATAATCTTGTGATTTCATATATGCTGACAATCAGATGAAAAACTCTATATCCTCCAAGTGAAAGATTGTAAGCATTATTTTGTTTATTATACATTTCTCTGAACTTAGCAATTCCCTAGTAGCTAGACTTCAGTTCTTAGTTTTACTTTCATGTTAAGGATGATTTGTATGTACCTGATGGATATGAGAGCATTCCATCTCTGGGGAATTGACAATCCTCAAACCAGGATACTCTGGCAGAACCTAGTGTATTATTACAGCTATTACAGCCATGTGAGTTACAGAGCATATATTGACACTAGCCTCATGGCTTTGTGGACTCATTCGGGAAATGATGAAATATCTCCCCGTGACTAGCATTAGCTAGTGCCTTACTTCAGCAAGACAGTAAGGACAGTAAGGAGTGTTGTATAAGGCTGGCTGCAGTGAAAAGCAAACATTGATACCATGGTTTAGGGTTTCCTCCCAATAAACTATAGCATGCAGTAGGATGACATATGGATGGATCCACAGGTTTCAAAATCAAATGCCTAGTTTGAAATAATTTTGCCCTTTTGGTACTCGTGTTTCAAGTTTTAATATTGTTCAGAAAGGAGCCACTACTATTTTCAAATTAGAAGAAAAAAGGAGTATTTCTGAGTCTGTTGTACATTGTTGTTTAGTCCTTTTTTTTGTTAATGACATGTGATTTTTTTGTTGTATGTATGAAACTGTGAATCTTCTTCTATCATTAAAATGATAGCAAAACTGAAGCTATACAGTTGGCATACATGTGTGTTTGAGGGTAACACTAAGAAGTAGTTACATGTGAATCATCCAGTCAGGTGTCTTGCAATATTTTAGGCATGTTTTAGAATTTTTGCTGATTTTTTTTGCATTCAAATTGGTCGAAAAGAGATAAGAAAGCCCATAATAGATTCTGGATTAAACTAATTTACTTAGAGCTAGGCATTTGATTTTTGTCTTTGCAGTAAATCAAATGCCTAATTTTACACAAGAAGCATTCCAAGGAAATCAAAAGAACTACTCATGTGGTTCAGACCTTAATTCTTAGCTTAGCCATATTCATTTTAGAATGTAATAGACCAAATCCAGCTTTCTCTATTCATGTTAAGTGGCAACAGGTGTTGATAAAAATGTATATAAATAGTCACTTAAAACTTCAGTATTTTTAAATTTCAGTATGTTTATTTAAAGTTACTTTTTTATTTATTTCATAGAATACTTGCAAGGATTTACTGGTGACTTTTAGTAGTGAGAATAAAAAAAACAACCCACAACTAAAATAATGAAAACATATTTATATTAAATTTCTGTGTTTTCAAAATTGTCCAGAAAAATCCCACACTTTTAAGCCCTTCTTGCAGATACAGTCTGACAGACAGGTAGACAGATGGACAAATAGAATTGGCAGATAGGTATCACAGTTTATTTTCCTAGTGAATAAGGTGATTACATTGGAAAAGCTGGCTATACAAACACCGGGGATGGAAGAAAACAGATGGTATGCATTCCAGTGCCTGGTGGCTGTTTGGGCATCAAACATTTGTCTGAATCAGTTCTCTGTATGAAAAGGATCTGTATATTTTAATATCTTCAATTAAATGAAGACCCAGTGAGTGGGGAAATGAAAGAAGAATGAATTTTACAGCTTGTAATGGCATTCAAAAAACAAGTGTTTGTTATGCATTCAATCCAGTAAAGTCTCATGGAAAAGTCTTTGTATAAATACTTAAAATTAGAAATAAGAAAACGTAAAACTCCTACGTAATTATACAAAATCTGTTCCAAAATGGTTCATTCTTCCATGAAGATATTTTTCACCACTCCTTTTTGAGAAGCTCCCTCCCTTTCCTATTGACTCTATAGAAAAATTAGAATGCAGGTCTGCTTACAGAAGGATGGTGGAGTGTAAGCTCTTAAGTTTTATGTTACTGCTATCCTAATAGCAGAATCAATGACATTATACAAACCTGGCTCACACCCATCACCTGCAATTACAATGAGTTGCTGTTCGTTGCATACGTGGTTGTTGTTTTTAAGTCACTGAGGATTAAGAAAGAGAGAAAAATGTACTACAGTCCAAAGTCATGAAGGGGAAAGTGTGTGAGAATCACATACACTGTATATTTATTTACTTATGATGAGCCCCAGCCACGAGCCATCAGCTTACAGTTTCTCTTACAATCACCCTCATTGGCTATTCATGAACAGGTTATGAATAGCAGGATTATATCACTTTGTTTTTGCTTCCTTAATAGGAGCTATTAAAGAGTCACTTTTCAGATTGGTATTATTAACTGTTTGTTAGGCTATATTTTACGAATAGTGCTTTCCTTATTCAGAAGAGAAGGACAGCATAGAGAACTGACTGGAAATGGTTTGAGAAGTAATATGAACATCAAATTATTTGTAAGACAGGAAATAATTGGTATACATTGGCAAATGCAGTTTGAATAAAAGAGCTGAATACCAGCCTATTGCGGGAAGGAGAGAAGTTTAGACAGTTATTCTGAACAGATCTGCACCTCTAGTTTCCAAATTGCCTGAATTGCTTTTTAGGTCAGTGCCCAAAAGGGCATTTACATCTTAATTTAATGACTAACAGATTATAGAACATCAAATTTCACCAGGTGATCCAGGCTGAAAGCCATAATTTTGTAATGTTTTAAAGAGGCAATCAAACATATCCAAACTTCATTTTAAAAGTTGAAACCATTTCATGGCATAAAAGATTTACTGTATCCCTAGGTTAGATGTCCCAAAGGTTCAATACAGTCTTCATTAACCATAATCCTAGTCTGAATTGTGTCATCTGATTTGTGGCACTGTGTCATCACTTTTTGAGATGTAATTAACTAAGGACTAAGAACAAGTAGAAAAACTAAAATAATACAGGGCAACAAATCCTTCACTATTGTAAACAAATCACTTCTTGCCCATGCACAACTGTCCTGGTTTCAGCTGGAAAACAGTTAATTTTCTTTCTAGTGATTGCTATGAAAGGAATGTCAATGATACCTATTGTTTTTACTTGTCGCTAGGTGATGTTTACGTTATTCAAGTGCTTTTTTCAGCTTCCCATAGAATCATAGACAGAATGATGGAATGACCAATGAACTATTCCATACCATAGATGTCATTCTGAGAATATAAATGGGGGCTAGCCGGGGTGGGGGGGGTGTGGGGGGGGTGTGATAATCCATGGTCACTGCTCACAATGGTGACAATTCACCGTGTGGTAAGAGTGATTCATGTCATTATTATAATTGCTATTATTATTGTTATTTTTCCTTTTCTGTTATTCTTTCTATTAAACCATCTTCATATCAGTCCATGACTTTGGGCTTTTTTTCACCCTTTCCCCTCTTTTTTCTTTTTTTTTTTTTCACTGTTCTTCCCATCCCTTTTGGGGGGCTGTCTGGTGCTACCTGCTGACTTGAGTCAAACTGCAACAACGAATTCTGGATTTTCTTGCCCTCACTTGTTCAAGAACTGAATTTCAGAGCCTCTTTTTGAGGTATGTATAATCTGTGTGGTGCAAGGTAAAATGAAATGTTTGTTTCACTTATTCAGTTGCTTCGGGTTCCAAATGTTGACATCTCACTTACAAAAGACGTGTCAGTAATGTTGATGAATTTGTGTCAAGATGATTGTCTAGATATCAGACATTTTTTCAAAACCCAAAATAGTGTTTCCATTTTTTATTCCATGTATTCTATTATATGTAGAACACAAGAGGTGCAAATGTCAAGTCAAAAAGAGAAACTTTAATGGTTTTTTTTTTTCTTCACAGTACGATTTTGTGGCACTTCATTATTTTTATCTTCCTTTTGTTCTGTTTCAGAACAGTAAATGTATTTTTAAAATTTCAGATTTCCTTTCAAATTGAAGATCAGGTGTTAGCCACACTATATTCATAATGTTCCTTTACTCTTGATACCTAAAATTTATCACTATTGGAAAAAAATAAAAAAGAATAAGAGCCACAGAGAACAGTTTAGTGGGGAGTCACAGACTTCTGTAGTCATTGACTAAAAGGGTTAATACTTGACTGAATACTTCATTTTAATTAAATAAGAAAACAACACTAGAATTACAATAAACATTACATCAATCAACCATTCTCAAGATTACACCCAAAATACTCACAAAATAAAAAGCATGGCTGTGTATCTGCCCCGAAAGGCTGAAGGGCAAAAGGAAGTATGCTAGGATCTGACTAGGTGTTTTCATGGCATTTAACAGTGATTATGACAAGAAACCTCAACTATTCATCTGCTCTGGTTTTTTTGTGGCTTTTCCTTTTTTTTACTTAATGTCATGTTTGTTTAAGCACTGAAAATAATGGAGGTTCACCCAAAACTAAGAGATCAAAACTCTTTTGTCTTTTTTATTAACATAAATTTGAAATATCAGCAGCTAAATCACATTCCGTAGACATCAGTAAATCTTAGCATAATTCAGGCTGGAATTATCAGATCTTTAGTGCAAGCCCCTGGTCAAAGCAGTATATACCAAATCAGTACTTGTGTATAATCTGATCTTGAGGACTTCTAAGGATGAAGACTGCTTAACCTCTCTGCACTACATCTTCCAATACTTGTTTGTCCTCACAGTGAAAAAAACTGTCCTTACATCTAGTTTGAACAACTCGTGTTTAAACTTAGGCCTATTTTTCATCCTCCTATTAAACACCATGGTGAACAATCTGACCCCATCTTCTCCATATCCTCCATGTAAATGCTACGTACCCCCCAAAACTGCCCCTTTTCCAGACATGCCCTAGACCCTTGGTATCTTTTCACAGAGAAAGTGCTCCAGTCCCCCCAGTCATCGTGGCAGCCTCTGTGAACTTGCATTAGTTTATTGACATTTTTCTCATAAAGAGGAACTTAAAACTGGTTACAATATTCTTGATGTTGTTCTTATCCTCAGAATTGACAGGTAGAGATGAGCACAAAGACAGATTGCAAAAATGTGAGACAATGTAATTTTGTCTTTTAGAGTGGGAAGAATCTCTGTATTTACAAACAACAGGCATTAAACCTTGGTCAGCAAACATCTTCATAATGGTGTGGAGTGTGCACAAATATGTTTGAAAGAGAAGAGTGCCATACGTATGAATAGTCAGATGGACTGCTAGGACTCTCCACAAGAAAGACTGACATAAAGCCTCAAGAATGAGAATGGACTTTTTTTCTCAGTAAGATATGATTATGGAAAAAGAGCATCAATAAGAACGTTGCCTTTTCCGACCCAGATTGCAACCTAAGCAAAACTGCAAACAGGATGTTTTATGATCAGTAGAAAAATTATATGTAACATGCAGTTCAAAATCTGCTGTTTTCTCTTCAAAACAGTGGACAGAATGATACAGATTTCTTCCTTAAAACCTTTGGTTTTTATTTCCCTGAGCTTTTCAGAAGGCAGCACAGTGGATGTGAAAATACCTCACTAGCTTACAGAGATGTACGCATATATGCCCATATAAACCTATACTATATCTCCATTTTTGGGAATATCACCATTCTTGCTTATGTTTGCAATATTACAGGTATGTTGACCAGTCATGGCATATTTCTATGTAAAAAAGGAACAGAGAAGGGGAAAGCAACTCTTAAGGCGGAGTAATATACTAATGCAAAGAGGCTATTGTCTCTTTCCGTAAGAACACACTTTCAAATCTGCGCATTCAAAAAAAACTGTAAAATTTCAACATTCATTCAGTAGCTTTAACTTGTTGAAGCATCCAAGCCAATGTATTTCTCCCTTATAGCTTTGTTTCAAACTCATATAAAGATTTGCATTGCTCACACAAGTTGCAGCAATGGCAGAGTAATGCAGCAATTGTTTCAAGAAAATGGAAACTGTGCCAGGAAGTATTCATTCCAGGATTTGCTCGTGCAGTTTTCCATTAGCATCTGTAGTTTGCATTTGTGAACTTGCTTAGGTTATATGATATTTATCAATAACATAAAACTGGCTAGTTATTTCTACACATTCTCCCATCAGAAACACAATTGAAAACTTATCAAAAAAAGGTCTTATCCAACCAGATGGAACCAGCAATTCAGAAATGTACTTGCATAGCCAGAAGGCTAGGGAGGGAAATAAAATTCAGGTAACAGGCCCCCCCCCTTTTTTTTTTTATAAAGAATCCAACCTCAAATTTTAACTTGTACCTCCAGCTGTGAATTCTAGTTTGTTTGGATTCTTTTTATTACTTTTGAATAGTCATCTGCGTTGGAGGGGGGAAAAAGAAAGTCACCATACACAAATATGAAACTAGTATTCTTGCAACTATAAAAATAGAGCTATCACTGTTTACAAAGAAAGGACACAATAGTGGGGTTTTTTTTTCAGATTTGATCGGAGGTGTAAAATCTGGGGGTTTTTGACAATGCTTAAGAAGAAACAATAGAGCTCAAGTTTCCTTGTTCTTATTAATTATACCTGTGCTACATGTCTGTCACTGTCAACTTTTTGTCTTTGAAAAGGGTTTCCAGCCCTCTGGCATGCATGAAAATGTACCTGTCTTTGCAACCAATCTCTGCCTGCTCCTTGTAAACGGATCCCTGTGTTTTATTAGCCTTATCGCAACCAGTCTTTTGTGGTGAAGTTATGCCTCCCCTCCTCCTTCTAATGAATAGATTCATTGTTGAAAATTTAGTGGTTAAACTTTTATTAATGTTGGCTGTCTGCAGAGATGCACAAACATGTTGGCTAGTCAGAAGGGAGGCTCCTTTTCATGTGGCGTTACAATACAGATAGGTTTTATGAGTTTCTGTTCAGATGCCAGAGCCAAACGAGAACATACCCATCCCAGTCATTTTCCTGTGACTTGGGGCTCTACGGCTGCATGCCTGGGAGGTTGATGACTGAGCAAGTTTACATGATCTCAAGGGAAGAAAAGAAGGAAATTATTTAAAAGAACTAGTGTATAAATATAGCAAAGGGGTTTTCTACTGACTAAAAGGGCTAATTGTCTATTACAAAAAAATGGATGTGAGAATTAAGGACACCTGAACCAATAAGGTCCAATGTTTGCATTTCTGGAAGGGAGAGAACAAATAAAAAATTTGTGAAGAAAGCGAATTTCTAATGAAAGCTGTGAGAATTTGAAAAAAAAAAGGAAACTAAAACAAAATATTTTGTGATTATCTAGTATTCCCTTTCAACTGTAAAACAAAAAATGGACAACTTTTGAATGAGAAAGGATACTTTTAGTGTGATTATTTTGTTTCAGTTTTAAAAAAATCTTTTTTTTTTCTCTATTTTGCCTCACTGTTCTCATCCCTAAAATGAGTCTACTATTCATGATATTAACATGCATTATACAAATATGATGCACTCAGCATGTAGGATGCTTAAACATTTTCTTTCACCCATGAAGAACAACCATGCCTGTATGGAACCAGAAAACTTTTTAGCAGCACAAAGCAGCTTGACACAGTAGTCAAAAGCAAGAAAGACTGGATTGAGCTGAGCATCTCCTGATCAGTTCTGAGAACATTCACTTACAGGACACGTGAGAACATACTCAGTTTCTTTCAGGTTTGAGTTTTTTCTACGAAATGTTGTATAAACCTTGCCTTTCTTCAGTGCTGTTTTGTCACTGTTCTCCGTCCCCAGACTTCTATTATGCTTCTGGTTAGGTTTAAGGCACTCATTAGAGGAAAGAGATAATGTTTTCTCCAATTATTTGTTAGGAATAAACAGGACAGTTCAGCTGCTTTTTCTTAGGTGACTGTTACAGTAGGCACAGTTTTTGGATCTTTTTGACTACCCATTTTCATTGAAGTCAATTTGTTTTGTAATACTGAAAAGCTATTGATTTGACATTTTGTTCTGAGATTGTTTGCACTGCAATAAAATGGGAGAAGCTGCAGAAAAATCAGACCTCATCTTATGTGAAAGATCCTCTAGAGCTTATTTTTTATATCACTACATAGTTACAATAGACTAATAGTCCATCCTGAAATGTAACACAAACTTGGCTAAAAGGGTAGAATGCTTGAGAAAGGAGGGCTTAAGATTATTCCTCAAAGTCTGTCCTACCTGAGAGTAGCCACGTCAGTGTAAATTTACCATTCTCCCTTTCTCTCTGCAATCTGAGATGCATCCTGACGCTCCTGGTGTTACTGGGTCTGGGGACTGTTGGCACAAAGGAATGGTGGGTAGGCAGTAAAGAGGAAAACAGCAATGATGTGTATATACAGTGGAGGTTAAATGTGTTACACAGCTGTTGTTTTCCTCTGTAAGGTATGAGTAATCCTTAGAGGGTGAGACCTAGGAAATACAACAGCTGTGGTCTGAATGGCCTGGTGCCACCAGAGCAATTTCCTTCAAATGCTGATTCTATTCAGTGTTAACCAATAGCACATGAATCATCAGGCCAAATTCATTTCAGATGTACAATTCTCTTCATTCTATACATTTGATCACTGGGTGGAATTAGGTGAAACCTGTAGAACGGTGGTATACACTTCTCATTAAAAATCTGCATGTGGTCATGGCTGACGAGGGTGGATGTAAATCTTCAAGAGCAAAGAGAAGCATTGGAAATTGTGTGGTGGTAACTTTGAGTCTATACTATGAAAAAAGATTCCATCATAATGGCAAATAATAGTTTACATATTAGCTAGTAGAACTGTGATGATACATACACCCTACTAAGAATAATCACATGAAAATAAAATCACTGATATTTTAATTGTGTCCTCCCTGCATCTCATTTTCCAAGAGATTATCCTTAAATGATAATTTCGTATGTAACAATCATGACTGAAGCTTGTCCACTTTTTATCTTATAGCAGTGAAACTGGGTGATTACTTTGCTTTACAAGGCCTTAATTTCATTCTAGAGGTAATAGACTAAGGAATATATTGAGTACACTGGGTAATTAACTGCAATTGAAGTAATTAAACAAATAGAATAAATGGCAAATCTTGAAGGCAGAATTTGAAAAAGAATAGCAGCATGAATGATCATAAAGAACCGTTTCAGAAGCATGGGCAGGAGAGACAGAGGAATAAGGCTTTTGTAAGGGAGTAAAGCACAGCAACCCCATGGAATCATATCAGCTTTTTCTGTGTTCTAAAGAACATCTTTCCTATATGTGTGTTCCAGTTTGACATGCAAATGATTTTACTAACATAAGGAAAACTCAATCAAGTCTGTGTGTAGGTAACTAAAATTTACTCATATATATCCCATCTGTGAAAATGGAATTTTGTACAGACATCCTCCACAGTAAGTAGGTAGGTTTC
Organism: Gallinago undulata; assembly: GCA_026546715.1. Lineage (NCBI taxonomy): Eukaryota > Metazoa > Chordata > Aves > Charadriiformes > Scolopacidae > Gallinago > Gallinago undulata. Next base: position 43,928,219 of record JAOTQQ010000041.1, on the reverse strand, counting down.
CAAGGCTGTCAAATGGCTTTTAAAATGTTTTGAGATCTTGAGGCTAGGAGCATGAATTTTATATTTGAGTGCTGAACACCATACACTATTCTGCTGGCCATCCTGAAAAACAAGAAAGCCAAACAGCATCCAAGGACACGGTATAAGCAAACGAGGAAGGGATGTATGAGAGCATCTCACTTGAGGAGCAGGGTTGTTTATACAATCTGTGAGTGTACAACAGGAATTGAAAATGTAGGAACTGAAGCTGAGTGAGTGTCAAACTGTCAGGATACATAAAATAAGTTGCATAGGCTTTATTCCTCTTAACAGGAAAATTGTTACTATGCCATCTTTTGCTCCTCTTCTTCAGGCCAGCTGGGGGCAAACAATAGGGCAACAGAGCCAAATATCTGTGAAATAGCATTGCTGAGGTTCTCAGTATTCACTTCAGAAGCTCCACAAGGGCTAGACAAGGACTTTTCTGGTTGCGTTTCTATTATAGTCAGACTCACTTTATATTAAAGACCTCATAGTTTCCAGACTTGGGACCTCCTAGAGCATTCCATGGCTCCTTGCATCTACCGGAGCTCACTTTTCTTTCCAAATAGGCAGGTAATCTAAATTTCTAAACGAAACACATAAACTTGCATTACTGGTGTATCACAGAACACATCTGTCTTGCAGAATGCATGTAGTGTCTGTCTCTTGGTCTAGATCTTACCAAGTTAGACTGTTACCACCCTTTCTCATGGCTTGTCTGAAGTTAGGCACTTAGGGGAAAAATCAGGAGATGAAGATGTAGGAATTGCTAAGGCCTGATGTGCCAAGAGAAGCTTAATTTAGTATCCACAATACCAGTTCATTGGAGTGAGCATTGTGACCTTGCGTCACTGTAAGGTGGAAATTTAATTATCTCTGGCTGAGATTAGAGTTTGTATATAGCTAAAGCTATCAAGCCGACCACGAGTTCCACATGTTTCAGATTGCAAATTATGATGGTTATCACTAGAGTAGCATTGGACTTAAAAAAACTGCTTCCTATAAAATCCAGACTTTGTAAACAATTACAGCAATATATAATTATATAGAATAATTAAAATGAAGATTGCAATCTCTTCTTTACTCCCCATACTTTCCTTCTATACTTTGTTTTTCCAACAACCCTTCTAACAAAGAGGAATACTTTGAGAAAGATTTCTGGTGGATAAGAATGACAGTAATTCTATTCGCTAAGGTTAACTAATATAATGGCCAGTATTTTAAAATTAACTTTGATGAGTATTTCTGTCTACAGCTATTAATCCCTTGTTGCAAACCTCGTTGAAAAGCTCTATGTGGGGAAGGACTTGATTGCTAAATAAATTAAAGCTAAGTCTAAATGAAATTAACACATCGAATATGATTCAAGATTCTTAGGATGGTGAGGAGGGCACCCAGTAAGTTCTCTAACCTGGACTTCAGGAGAGCAGGCTTTGGCCTCTTCAGGGATCTGCTTGCTAGAGTACTGTGGAATAAGTCCTGGAAGGAATAGGGGCCCAAGAAAGCTGGTTAATTAAAGGAACACTCCTTCAGGCTCAGTACTGATTCAGCCCAACAAAGTCGTTGTTCAAAACCACCAAGAGGCCTGCACGGAGGACAAAGGAGCTCTTGGACAAACTCAAACTCAAAAAGGAGCTGCCACTTGATTCTTCTTTTACATTGTTGCCTGTTTTCCTGAGTGAAATTCTAGTAAGGATCAAAATACCAGGCAATATGTTTAAAGAGAAGGCATCAGAACGCAACACCAGATTTATTAAGGTAAATGTATTACCATGTATACAGATAATGTTGTTAGCAGTATGTTTTAATGATGTGAATAACTAGAAAAGTTAAATCACTGGTGTTCAGGGCTCTACATAGGAATGTGCTTTGAAGGATCTTCCTATTTGAAACTTTTTATGTTCAAATCCTTTTGTGAAGCTGTATGATTCTTCATAGAATTACATCCAACAAAAGAATAGGGCAATTTTTAATCCCTTGTCAGTTTTTGAGGTATTACTAGAAAAATATGACACAGGTACGTACTGGTTTAAGTTTTTCAAAAGGGGTTTTTAAGTTTGTCAAAAGGGGTTGATTTATTTTTTTGCAAGGAGAGCAAGTTGTAACATTTATGGATACATACACTGTGTGAGATGCAAGTTAATCAAATTTTAGGGTGCCACCTGATCTTTACAAAGTAAACCTCCTCCCTAAGTGCAGTGGAGCAGAACTGATTGGGTCCATTACAGTAATTTGTGCTTTTCTCTAGGAGATACTAAAATTCATGGACTTTCAATAGATTCCAGTAAGGAAAAATGCTCTCTGGACATAAATTGCACAGTTGGCAGCTGAGATAAGTTGAACATGGTTCCTGCTGGCTCAGTTAAAACAATATTCCTCTGGTAGAATTTTAAGTGTCCCAGATGAACTGTGTTCAAATTTTAATTCTCACTGAAGTTAAGGGAATTGCCTTCTACTTATTAGTTCAGCCATGAAACAGCTTCACTTTCAAAGCCACAGGTACACATTGTTATTTTTGCAGAGCAAATATGATTGTAGTAAGAACCACCACAAATTTTAATACATTTTTTTTCTCAAGATCTTTTATTAAATAAAAATTAAATAAAGTCTATAATCCTTGACAGTGGAAAGTAATTTTTTTCCCCCCTCTTCTCCTCATATTAGTTTAGGAAAGTATATTTTTTTCTTCTTCCTTATACTTTTGCCCTAAATTTTAAGAAGACTCTCTGAAAGAAAGTAGAAAAGACTGAAAGACAAAGTGTAAAAAATAAAGATTACAATGCATATAATAAAGATGGCATAAACTTTTTAAAATAAATGAAATGTCTCCCTCATTCAAAATCTGTGAAATTAATATTTGTTGGTGTTTCTATATAATTCACTTGCAGAATTTAAACATTTAAGCTTTTAAACATTTAAAATTTTAAATGTTTCTTTTTTTACTAGTTTTATATAAATAAAAAGTAATTCAAATCTTATAAAAAAAAATTAAACTAAATTTTCTATACCTTACCTATTAAAATGTGTGTGATTTTTATTTGCTTGCTTGATCTATTTATCTATTTAATTATGTTTTCTTTTTTTCTGTAGCTTTTTTTCCTTTTATAGCAGAATTATGATAATTTTGTAGCAGTTTTCTTCTACTTCTTGCTGATGTGTATTGCACTGTTATACATTGTTCATGAAAGTCTTTACTGTCATCCATGATTCTTGTGCAAATACAAGAAAAATCAAAAACTGATGTGAAACAAAGCAGATACAAATGTGAAATTCTTTAGAACTTTACTTATTTAGAATCATAAAATCATAGACTAGTCTAAGTTGGAAGGAACCTTTCAGATCATCTAGTCCAACCATCAACCTAACACTGCCAAAACCACCACTAAACCATATCCCTAAACACAACATCTACCCATCTTTTAAATACCTCCAGGGATGGCGACCCAACCACTTCCCTGGGCAGCTTGTTCCAATGTTTGATAACCCTTTCAGTGAAGAATTTTTTCCTAATATCTAATCTAAACTTTCCCCCCTGCAACTTGAGGTAATTTCCTTTTGTCCTGTTGCTTGTTTCTTGGGAGAAGAGACTGACCCCAACTTCTCTACAATCTCTTTTCAGGTAGTTGTAGAGAGTGAAATGGTCTCCCCTCAGCCTCCTTTTCTCCAGGCTAAACAACCCCAGTTCCCTCAGCCACTCCTCAGAAGACTCCAGACCCCTCAGCAGCTTTGTTGCCCTTCTCTGGACCCTCTCCAGCACCTCCATGTCTTTCGTGTAGTGAGAGGCCCCAAACTGAACACATTATTCAAGGTGGGCTCATTTAGCATTACTGCCTATGAAATGAGAGATAGTTTTTAGTATATAGCTATATCATAATTTCTTTTGATTTTACCCATCCCACAGCGGCTAAAACTAGATTCTTCTTACCAGTGACACACTACCACTTTGCATTCTGTGCCCTGCAGATGACTTGTGCTTTGACTAGAGATTTTCTTGAATATTGGCCTATCCTGCCTTAGTGTGAGACTATCTGTGGGCGGTGGTGGTGGTTTAGATACGTTTGACTGGCCCATCAATCTTTCTGTGAAATAGCATAGCTTGTATTTATTTATAAATATGTCTGATGATGATATTTATATTTTCCTGGCCTAGTTTTAACACACAGAAAAAAACCCTGAGAAATCAAGAACTGACTATACTCTTTAATACTCTGTTATTTATAGTTAATTGTATTTTAAGGAAAAGGTCTAGGAGAGAAAACTTAACAGCAATACTATCATATACTATTAGCATACCTTAAATAACGCCAAGATAAACTAATGATGCATATATTGTTAGTTCCAGTTATGCATATAAGTGATGGTTTACACAGAATTATTTGCTTCTTTTAATGAAATACATTATTGGTCAGGAAAAACTGTGATTCAGTAGGGGAAACTGGCAGGAGGATTTTTTTTCACCCCAAGGATTTTTTCCCACTTTCAACCTGCTCTTCCTCCTCCTCCTACTACAAAAAAAAAAAAAAAAAAAGGAACATTCTACTGCTCAGAAGTCAGAAAGCACAGTATTAATCTCTGTGAAAAAAATCACAGCTGAAGATCTTCTAAGAAGGTTTAACTTTAACTCCAGCATCTGAGGAGCATATAATGAATGACTGGTGACCTATTTTTTGCTCTTTAAATCTTTATGAATTGTGCCCTGAATCTCAAAGTCATCTACAACGTGCTTTCTAAGAGAGTTTAAAAATACAGAATTGGAATGAGGGCAAGACTGTAGTGTCACATCATTCAAAAGGAAAATATTGTATTGTACAAATTTCTGAGATAATAGCAATACCTTTTCTTGGCTTTGAAATAAAGGGCCCAGAGAGCATTTACCGTTCAAATGTCAAATGAAGAGTTTCTGAAATCCCACAAGTTTCATCTCCACATTTTTATTTCACAGCCTGATGAAAAGTCATATAGAAATGGAAAAGGTTTCACAGATGATACAGAGATCTTTAACCCCAGACATAGTTACAGCCTATGAAGAGTAATGCAGTGTCCCTGGTGTATCCTGTGCACGAAAGCAGGGTAAGACAACAGAATATGTGGAAAGTCTGAGGCTTTTAAAATAATTTCCTGATGGAATTGCAACAAACCAATGAGATTAACAGATTGAGAGAGGGTTTCCCAATGCCTATCATCACTTTTGGCGTCACATTAATTAGCTAAACCCAACTGTGACAAACAACCCAGTGTCATTGCATTTAAGTAAAGTAAGAAAATGAAAAACAGTGTTCAGCTCTCCAACCCTGTCCATCAAAGTTTATAAACCCACCCTGTACTTCAAAACACAAATGCAATGGGACTCAAGCAATTACTTGCAAGTGAGCACATGGTTTGTTTTGCAGCATGCAGACACACTTCAAAGAAAACTGTTATGCAGCAGTGTCACATCAGCCAGGTAGTTGTTGTAAAATTTTAAGGGAATAAGAAAAATTACAGCTGAATTATATTTTTTTTTTAAAAATGATTAAATAAATTATAAAACAACAGTAGGGTTGTTTTTACCCATTTTGAGGAAATTGGTTAATTTAGTACTTGAATGAAAATAAGCCTTCTCCATCTGCCAAGAAATGTCAAATGTGTGTGGTATAATTATTCTACACTATTCAAGTATTATTCCATTCATTCTAAGCACAACCTTGTGTTTTTCATGATACAATGTGGTAGGCAGATTAAAAAAAAATTTGTAGCATTGATATAATCCAACTTTAATATGTACTGGATTATTATAACAAGTTATGTATGTTTTATATGTATTTAAAAGTAAAACAAACCCCAACATTAGTAAAGAATGTAAGACTGGCAGTTCAAAATGATGAATTGTACCCTGTCTATCTAGATCAGATAGAAATTGAAGTATAAGAGTGATAGCATTCTGTGCTCCTTTGTACTATTCCTCAGTTGTCCCAACATTATAGACCTCCTTTAATTTTGAGACCACTATAGGGAACCAAGAGCATGAAAATAAATTGCTTTTCTAAAGGTTATTGAGTCTGCTCTACTGAGATCGTTAGCAATGCAGCCAATATGTGTTGTTGTGATAGAGACTGCAATGCAGGTAATTGGCACCTTCATCAACACATTATATATCAAGTAGAATTCATAGGACTAAATAGTTCATACATTCTCCAGATTTCCCTACCCTATAGGTTTTAAAATAAAACTGGTGTGATGGGGTGCTGGCTAATTCTTTACATTAGTTATGCACTTCTCCATAAAAACATGACTGACCACTGTGGACACAAGGCGTATTTACACCTCCTGATAGAGTGTCAATATCAGAAGGAAAACATATGAGCTTTTCATGTTACTTTTTCTTATCTGAATACTATCAAGGAAGTTTGCAATTAGGAGACCCCTTAATGACTCTGCCTATGTTGTCTTTAGACACCTCCATACATTTAGGGGAAAAAAATGGAAAAAAAAACCAACCAAAATCCAAAACCAAACAAAAAAACCCCCCGAACTTAGGTTGTCCTACCATATGGAGTCTGAAAATTAAGTGTATCACTGTTCATGTACTCCTTATACTTGCACCAGCTCATGTAGATCATGAATAGATGGCCAGATATTGATCATGTTAGAATCCCAGGAATGAAAGGTACTAGATAAATATAAAACTTGATGATGATAACATCTTTGTTCATATCAAAACAGTGATGGACAGGTTGCTAATGCATTAACATTTCTAATTTGATGGATATGTCATTCTGCAAGTTAGTGGTTTAACATTAACTTTAATAGAAAGAGACATCTTACTGCTGTGCCTCACCTTTAAAAGGATTACCATAGCTGCCCATACTCAGCACATAAATTGAGCTGAAAGAAGTGCCATATCCATCCATCATAACCAAATGATAGATTTTCATCAGTTTTTAACAAAATTGAATTGCTTGGACAGTCTGCTGAGGTAAATTTAATGCTCTTTGGGAAAAAGAGTATTCTTGGCCTTGGCAGCTGAACATCAGCCATGAAGAAGTGTTCATAGAGCCGCAATTTACTGCATAGTGAAACCCCTAAATCTAATGGCATTGTTCTTTTCCTACAGTTTTTTAGTTGCTTTTTTTTTCAGTTTCATGTTTGCTAAGAAGATATTATTTTCCCATGGTTTTTGACTTTTTGTAAAATCTACTTTACAAGAAGGTCAGAAAAGGAAATTCTGTCTGTCTTCTTGTGACGTGTATTTAATACATTCAAACACATTCCCATCCACATAAAACCAAGCTTGAATCAATTTCAAGACCTGAAATCAAACATTGGATTTCAATTTAATTGTTAAAATAGACTGTTACTCCACCTGCTTCTGGATTTCAAATGATTACTGGACCTAGTAAGAAATAAATATCCCACTTGGGTTTAAAGAGGTTATTTTGAAGTGCTCCCATCCTAACATGATGGAGATGTAAAGTGTGACATACCGTTTAAGAAACATGATCTGTTCTTTGGGACATGCTAATCATTCAAACATTAGATGCTCCATCTAACAGAGCAGAACAAGGACAATTTTCAAGAAAGTATGGCAAGGAGGTAAATTTCAGTGGGTTTGTTGGTCAAAAAGCCAGTGTTGTTTTTCTACTGTGCTTTGAAAAATATAAATTTAAAAGTAAAACGAAGTATTTAAAGATATTGATATAATATTTTACTATTGCCAGCTATAAACCAGAGTATATTTTTGTATGTGCAAATAATATTGGAAATACTAAAAAAATGTTACAGATTAAATTAATGTGCAAGCAAGAGGAGTTACATCTCCTTAAATTACCAGAATTTATGCTAACAAACTGTATTTTATTAGGTGCTATCACCTAATAAAATTTATCTGATAGATGGGCAGAACTTCAAGACATACACAATGATACTGTAATTTTGTTAACTTCAAACTGAACAAGTCTTTTTCTTTAAATACATTTTTTAATTCCCTGTTCTTTTCTGGAATACACATTCCTCATGTGGTCCACGTTAAGATCCTGGAAGGTTTAGAGGTTTACAACAGCAGAGTAATTAAGTAACATAAGCTGTATATAGAAAAGACAATTCAATGTCCTACTTTATTATTTCTCATATATTTTCTGATAACTCAAACTCATTTTCAGAATCTATTCTTCATCGACCTATATGTCTGTCATATGGGCTTTAACCAAGAAAATCTTCCAAACATGCTTCTTTCTTGGTAATTCTTTTTACCAGTCTAAATTTCTGCATTAAAGACAGTTGCATTACAGCTGAAGAGTGTTTGGATCAAGACCCATTTCCAGTAAAGTTTGAGTGTAACTTCTTGAATATCAATGGAAAAATAACACTTCTACTAAGCTACCAAAAATATCAGGATCATCCAGAAAAGGAGCTGTCCCTATTCATTTCATACAGGTGAATGAAATTATTTTATTGTTAAATGCAATCATAAAACATGCAAAATCCATCTAGTTTAACCAACTGGGAAAACAACCTTCTCTGAACAGTAAATTCCACTACTACCATTATTTGAACTTAAATTAAAAAATATTAGTTTTACTAGCACTTGAATAAAGAAGCTTGTTCAAAATCTGCACTCTACTTGTTCCTCGTAATGTTCAATGTACAGTCAAATGAATCTCCTAATATCGTCACCTTTTGACACAAACCTTCAACCACAGAATGGTAAGGGTTGGAAGGGACCTCTGGAAGGCACCTGAGCTTAACTGTGAGGAAGTTATGGAAAACAGCTTAAAAATCTTTGCTAAAGTCAAGGTAGACAGCATCCACTTCTCTCCTCTCATCTACCCAGCTAGTCATGCCACCATAGAAGGCTTTCATATTTGTCAAACATGATATTCCCTTGGTGAAACCATGTTGACCACCTCCTTTTCCTCCCGAATGAGCTATTCCGTCACCTTTCCAGTAAAGGAGGTGCGGCTGAATGGCCTGTAGTTTCCTAGGTCCTCCTTCTTGTCCTTTGTGAAGACTGGAGTGACACTGGCTCTCCTCCAGTCCTTAGGCACCTCTCCTGTTCTCCATGACCTTTCAAATATGATGGAGAGTGACACATTTCAGAATGTTTGTTTCTCAATTTTCTCTCCTCATCTTTTTGCAAAATCAATTTACAACTTCAAATTATAAATATAAGTTGTAATATATAGATTTCAATACTTCTATTTTAATCAAGCAGCTGCAAAGAGTCAGCAGTTTACTCTTTGTTTATGTTTATGCAAGTTTTTATCACCCACTGATTATGAGATACATCACCTAAGGAGCAAACCAAACTTCTAAGTAGCACATTTGTAAGTATCCCCAAAAGCAAGCCAGCATGCATACAAACTATAACTCATGAGTGATGAGGGACTAGAAAATAACACACTGCTGTAAGCAGCTGACTCTTTATGAACACAGTGGCACAGTAACCAGTTATATATAGACTATTACAGTAGCCATGAGCATCTTTCAGAATGAGAAGCTGAGTATGCAGAGTTGAGGAGTTCATCAGTGACCTATAACAACAAACCAGAATGCCCTCAAAAATGCTCTGTGAAAGAAAAGGAAATATTAGGAAGCATTTCAGCATAATATTTCACAGAGCTACTTAAAATCTGATATCTCTGTCCCAGGAGACGTTTCTGGTATTTTCATTCAAAATTATGATGAAAAGAGTCATATTTTTAAATATTTGCCAGTGGGCCTGTGTAATAATGTACTGCAAAACTTTGAACAAAAATCCTTTCTGAAATACTCAAACACTAGATTTCTTATTTTAAAAATTACATTTTCTTTGTAAAGTTTGTGAGATCATCTCAGTTGTCTGCTTTCTTTGGACCCACTGCTTTGATACGTCTTGAGAATGAAAAGATGGCAGGATCAATTTTATTTTTTTTTGTGCAAACAAATACTTTCAATTACAATTTAAATCTTTGCATACAAATTTGCAATTTCCTCATTTTTTTCTGGTAAAAATAGAAAACAAAGTAGCTGATAAGTTACAGTACAGTTATAGCTATTAAAAAAATGGGTGAGAACAATGATTAATTCTTTGATATTGGCTGCTATAAGTGAAATTTTAAGGAGTTATAAGAGAAGCCACAGATATTTTTAAAAATAATACACATCTGTGTCTTTATTCTCAAAGACAAAGCTTCGAAGACTGTGACATAAATGAACAATTTGCTGTAATCAGCTTTTAGTGCTATTAGAAATAGGTTTTTACAACTAATTTTTTTCTAATCTTGCATTTCCTATTGCTTACCATGGTAATTATATTATGGTTTTAAAAAAGACATGATTCCAAATGCAGCTCAGAATTTTATTTTTTTCTGCTCCATATCATTACTCATTGAGCTTTTATACTGTTTCACAGTTTTTGGTAGACCAATTATCAATGTCAAGAAAAGTCTGCCCCATAAGCTTCTCCATGGCACAATGGAACAACTTATAAGACGCTGAGAGTTGTTAAATACTCTTTTTTCATCCCAGTCTCATTACAGATATTTTGGTTCTTGCTGAAGAAGTTCTGGCTTGGTTATTTAGTGTCACATCAGACAGTCCCTTATAAAATGTTCAAGGGTGTTTCACATCTTTTTATAGGTTATTTGAACAGAGAAGACAAAAACTAATGATCCAAGAAACCACTGGATACATGCCACAAACTTACACGTGAGGCTGTAGGAATGGAGTATAATTCAAAAAAAGCAACGTTTTTATTTAAAGGAATCATCTATTCTTCATTTAAAGGTGGGAAGTATAATATTCCTTCTCCCATTTCTTTACAAAGTGCATAAACAAATAATTTTTCCATCCTGCAAAAAGGATCAAGTTGAATGATGTCCTAGATAAAAACAGTGTGAGAGAGAGCACACACACAAATGCTTAACACCTCTTACACATCTGATATACTTAAAACATCAATGCTAAAAGGGAACATAAATTACAAAGCAATTAGAGATATAAAGGTATGAAATAAGCAGTCATAATTTAAGTAGAGATAATAACTTACGGTTTGCTGCTTTTTACTTCTCCTTCTGGTTCAAGCGTGCTGAACTTAGTGTAAAAACAAATGTACATCTGAAACAGAAATGCACATTTTTGTATATATATACACAACAATTTTTAACTTTTTTTGTTTTAGAGGCAGCATTTGTAAGTATAATTAAATAAAAAGACAAAACATCCACCTGTGACACTGAATGATAACTGACATTCAAAATTTGGTGACATCAGCAGACATTTTCCCATTAATTCCATTGGGTATTATATTACAAACCTAGTTGTTGTTTTTTTTTTTTTTTTTAAATAGAAATCAAACAGATTTCTTTCTAACTGATTTATCTAAGTATCTTTAATGATCTGATGTCTTAAATATCTGAGGAAGTGACAAAATTTGGAAGAAGCATGTAATATAGCAGAGGATTTCAATATAACCCTTTAAGGGTTGTTTCAAGGATGACAGTATTACATTAAAACATCTTAGCTCAGCCAGGATATCTTTTGTGTGAATTGCTGTGTTTTAAACAGTGAGAACAGCAGTGAGTAGCAGAATTATTTTAAATAAATGTGTGTTTTTATAATCCAAAAAAATAATTATGAATGCGTATAAATAATTTGCACAACTCTTTTTGTTGAGAGAACAGACAATTTCATGCAGAGTTTCACTGGAAGTTCAGTAGGGCTGTACTGGTATTAATCCATCTTTTCTCAATTGCTCAGTATGTCAGATTAAGCAGAGAAGCACTAAGAAGCCACTGGTGGAATACATAGGGTTAAATATAAATTACAGGTCATCATCTCTGGGCAGTCTGTACATGCTAGATCTCACATCTTCATTTTTACAAACAAATTTACATCTGGAACAGATGAAGGCAGGTAATATTTTACATAATCATAATTTCCAAATGAGAACAAAGACTGTTTAATAGGTGCCAAACTAAAAATTTGTATGAGAAACAATCATCAGTTCCAGCAAGGGACAAAATTTTATTTAAATTCTATGTACAAAGACATATATATGACTGTTGTCACATTTTTCCCTGTTTTTCTAATTGGTTTTAATTTTAACCAATGGCTTCTTTAGGCATTTTGCTTACACTGTACAAATAAAATAATACTTACATTTCCTCCTCCGTGCCATATGCACAGGCTTACATTTCCTTAGAGGCTGACAGCCTTAGTGGACTTTGCATGTGTCTTCTACATTCTGAAATATAATCCAGTTTACAAAGATTGCATCCCCTCTTGGAAGAGAAATCGTAAAAGTTCATGACATGGTTCAACTTTTCAGTGTATTCCCACCTTGAAGTGGTTTGCAGGGCCATGTGAAGCTGCATGAAATCAGGCCACTCACAAACAGTTCATTGCCTCAAAAGGGAATCCTACCTTTTCTACAGCTTTTTTTTTTTGATACTGTGATATTAAAGCGAACTCTCAACAAGATGAGAGGTACAGTTTAAAGCAAATAAATGATCAAATCCTCAAAGCTCAACTTTGTAATTTACATGTGTTGCTTTAGACATTTATCATGTAAGGATCTGAAAAAGACAGGATTACCATCTTCTCAACGGGAAATAAAAAGCTTTCCAAAAATGAGAAGCGAAAGCACAAAACCTGACATCTGAGTAATTTCAGGGTACCATAAATGGAAAAAGAAAGGGAATTAGAGGGGACATCAAGAGGTACATCCCCTACAGTGACACAGTGCTCTCAAAAATGCCAGAAGCATTTGAATGCTGCGCATGTACCATCATACCTGTGAAAGGCCCAGTGATTACAAATCTCCAGCATGCACTCAGTCAAAATTTCCTCCTCCCAATGCTGTGATCAGCTCCTGTTGGAGACCTAGCTGAGACAGATAGGTGTTTTATCATATTACACGGTGTTGATAAGACTTAATCAAATAATGACACTTCCAACAAAGGGAGAAGTTTGATGGTTTTCCCTTTATCAAATGTGACTGGAGGACAGATTTATAAAAGTATTTGGATGTTAAAGCGCTCAGACAAATAGGTATTTCAAAAATAGCTAAGCAGACAATATTCCATCTATATTTCTCTATCTAAATGCCTTTCATTTTCTATTTGCACACACTTCAGAATTGCCCAGAAAATAGGAAACAACAACCTTAAAAACATAATGTAAATCTCTGTCTTTGTGATTTTGCCTCGGTCTAAAGTATTTCAAAGAGTGTCAGTTAAAGAGCAGCTCAGAGTGTAATAAATCATGAGCAATGCTCCTTGCATAAACACTGCAATGAGGTTATATTAATCAGATTGGTTGCCTATGGCTCCTGGTGAAACTTGTGGCAAATTACATTGCACTTTTCCTGGAGGGACCCTTATTGCCTTCTTTAAGCCATATGGTACTTAGTGCAAGTAGAGATGAGGTAATGGGAGGCCTTTTTGGCCAGAAAAGTCATGATTATATCTGTCTTGTTTCTAGAACCACAGCAGGTCGCCACTTGTCTCTATCCAGTTTTCTCTAAGACAAATCTACCCAAGAGACAACTAGTCACAAGAAGTCTGAATGAAAATCAGGGCCAGTTTACCTCAGGGCTAAAACATGTTCTTGGTCTTTCTGAATTTAGCAACATAGACATAGCCTGTTAGTTTTGTCTTCCCTTGCCATTCCTGCCCCCTTAAATTGGAAACAAAGATGGAAAAGCAGTCAGCATATAAAATAAATTGCATCTTATTTGCCTATTGTTCAATGATAAAGCAAAGCAGTGTGTAGAAAGTTCTCTGGAAGAAAGAAAAAAGAGAGTGAAATGGAAGAGTAGAGCCAATGAAGCAACTAATTCTTAGCCTGACAGTTTCCATATGGCCCCCAAGAAATATCACAGTTGTGAAATGATGTGAGTACTTGACCTCCTTGTTGTTGACAGCTGAAGGGAGGAGAAAGAGAAGAAGAAAAGAAGATAGGAACAACAACTTCTCTGAGCCCTTCAGCATTTGTCTGGCTCTCCCATTTTCAAAGACTCTAAGACTCCCCTTTTGGAAGGCAGACATGTCACAGTGGTGTATTTGTTGGAAGGGTGCAAGAAAAAAGTCACACCGAAGAATAGATTCTTTGGGTTATGTGGTGTTCTCTGAAATTATTAAGATATGGGGACAAGTATAAAGAAGAAAAAAAAAGCTGCCAAACATTACAGGGAAGTTAGACCGTATGAAATAAAAACACCAAGAATCCTCCAGGTGCCTCTACTACCATTCAGTTCAAATAGGCAATGAAAATACACACTTTATCTGGAATGTGGTCCAGTTTTCTATGTCTTCTGCCCTATGATGTCTGCTGCTTTATTACCCAAAAGAGTTAAAGATTTGCAAGCTGTGGAGAAGTTCATGCAGATCTTTGTCTGGACCCATGTAAGACATAGATTTACAATGCAGCTTAAGCCCCAATGTATTAGGCAGTGAAAGACTGAGCATAATGTCTGCTCTGCTTCCTCCTCCATACATGGTCTAGTCTAACAATTCTTTTGTTTCCTTTGCTAGCACATATGATCATATACTTGTGATATGCCTTTGAGTATAACCTGAAGTTTAATTACTTCAGGTATTGAAGAGGAAAAGTTCAGAGCAAAAATAGATGGTTAAGAACAAGGGATACTTTATTTAGGCTTGGTGTCTAAACTTGTCCTTAAAAGATGCTCTTTGGGATATCCTCTTTGGATTTATAACCAGGGCACTGAAGAAATCCAAGAACAGTATTTCTCTAAAACAAAAGCTGAATATGGACTAAAAAAGCTAATGTGATCATTGATGCACAAATGATCAATGGACAATTTATATCATGATAATCTTTGGTACTCTGTGTTTATAACTCATAAACTGTTGTATGACTCCAAATGTCAGCATCTCAGGAAGAATGCTGAAAAATTGCAAAAAGGCCATAAAAGACCCCCCAAAATGGGAAAATATTTGTTACAACAAATATCCACTTTAGTTTAGCAAGGAGGGGTTGGACTAGATGACCTTTAAAGGTCCCCTCCAACCCAAACTATTCCATGATTCTATGATAATATGTTAATTGATGGGTTGATCTGTCATTCAGAATAAACTTGTATGTCTGTATAAGTACATAAGTACTAAATATTTAAATCAAGTTGGAATATTTCTACACAAGATACAGTGTTTGTAGCAAGTAGGAAAGGAACACGGAATAATCCCAGGGCATGCTTTCTGTAGGAGAACAGACTAAACATTGGCCTCAAATGCTACTGCCTTCTGGCTTTCAAACCTGTGAATCATCAATCTGAGATTCTTTTTAATTGACTCATTTCATTGCAAGGGAGAATTGGGGGGTTAGTCTGTACCATCTGAATACTGACACAGTGTAGGGGCTATCAATAATGTTCATAGTTTACAGACTTTGCTACTGCATTTCCCAGCCTTGATTTAATAATCTCTGAGTTGCCATGGATTCAGAGGATAAACATCCAGGTTTTTCAATATACAAACTGAAGCTATGAAATCCACATGTCACTGCTTGTAATACACGAAGTTTATATTCTTTCATTTGGACAAGGAGTATCAGAGTCAGATGATCCCAGAAATCTAAGGGGTGGGTAGGTGGAGTAGGAAACAAGAAGAGAATTTCTGTGGTCTGCCTATCTTCACTCATTATTAGAAACAATCTATTTTTCTAACCAAAATTCCATACAGACTGTATAAATGGCTGGAATGTCAAACTTTAAATCACTGTCTAAAGCAGCTAAAGAATCCAGTGCTTAGACTATAATTTCTAAAATGGTTATTTAACGTCTTTGGAGCAGAAACTAAGGAGGGTATGTTTAGACTGCTGTGTACCATTTTTCTTATCCACACATGGTTAAGTCTGCTAAGCATTTTCTTTTTTTTGAAATATCCCAGTGAAAGGACAATCTCTGGTCTTTCTCAGGTATGTACAGTACCTTGTGAAATCTGTTATTTAGTATATTTATTATTATTTTATTTAGTATACAGAGGTCAGGATAGTGAGATACATATTTTCTTAGTAGCTTATCATGAGGGAGCTTCATTGCTTTTCAGGGAATATTTCTTGAAATGCCAAAGCAGGTGTCTTAAAATGCCTCATATTTTCTGCAGTAACCCTCACTCGTAAAAACCCTGCTATGCATGTTAAAACTTAATAGCTGGAATATATCATATTAACACACCAAGAGCTATATTGAAGTAACGTTATGAAACTGAGACTTATACCCAGAAAAAGTCAGGAATTTAGTGTAAGTAATTTCACTTGAGCTTTACATCTTTTTGCACTGTGCCTGAGTGACACAAAAGTGTGAAATCAATTTGTGATGTTGAATATTTGAAGGCTGAGACTACAGTGTAAACAAATGTAGGCAAAGAAAGTATACGTAGCACAAATTGATTGCTAACTAGAAGGAATACAGTGGAATTAAAAAGATATCCTTCTCTCAAAGCTATACTGACCTTTATGGATGAACATAAACCAAATGAGTTAAAGGGTTAAGGCTGCCAGGAGCAGGGAGCATCTAGCATAATTCTCTTCCAGTTCTGTACTGTCAATAGTTTCCAGTGACCCAGGAAGTACAGTTGCCTAGAAAAGGGAGGTTATTTTCTTGGCATTCATTTTGTCCAAAGTTTTTATACTCTGAATACAATCATTAAAAGGAATGCAGTCCTTCAGTGTTGGGACTGTGTATGCTTGGGGGGCGGGAGGGAGGAGTTATCACTGACTATGAGAACAATTAAAACAAATGCAGCTATAGTGCTCTCAGTTAAAATCTCAATCCTGATCGTTTAAATAAAAAAGGTAAAAGGTACATTAAACTATGCAAGACATTTTTTTTTTTTGCTAACTGTAGCTTTACCCAACTTCTTTGCCTTTTGAATAATCAGCTGAAATATACCCACTTGCATTGTCACAACTACACTTTCATATTTCTTAAAAATATGCTTTTACATTGGACATTTCTTTCTAATACCCCAGCATTTTTTTCTCATTTTCCATCACATTTACTCACTAGCACTTCAGATGTGAGTACAAATGCAAATACATAGATAGTGTTTTCACAATCCCCACAGTTTAATATCCCATCTCCCTTTTACAAGGAGACCTGGATCAAATTTGAAGTGAAGGGAAAGAAGAGGGCAATTCAAATACTAGGATGAGACTAGGTGCATGACAATAAATCTATGCAATAAATTCAGACAATCTATGCAATAGATGCATATTATACACTATATTTTGGAGTAGCACTTTTTCTTTCTCCAAACTGTTTGCCCTTTAAATTGAGTTCAGTAAAATTCATTAACTGAATCAGGATCCACTTCCAGGACCGACCCATGTTTCAGCATCATGTGAATTTTTATGACTAAATTATTGCCCCTGCTGGAAAAATTGCAGTTTTTAACAATGGAAATAGTGACAGGCAGACCCTGAGCCATTGTAACGTTAGTACAATGTAGACTGTACAAATGCAAAGGCATTACTGGAGTTCCTAAGAGAATTAAAATTACATTATGTATATACTTTCCTGATTAAAACCTGCCATCCATGATTTAATGATGAAGCCTGAGAATACATATATCCTTTTGCCAAAAGACCTATAAGCAGTCTGGATTATTTGGACCAATTTTGCCATTCATGGCTGAAGACGCCTCAGGTATTAACATAAATTGGGTGTTCAAAGTAATGCACTAATCACACTAAGAAAGGGTAAATTGAATGAGCCCTATGCTGAGGCCAGGACCAAAAGTAAAAATAAAGTTTAAAGAAAGAATCATCAAAATACTCAGAAGTTGTTTCTCTTTCCTCTAATCTCTGTCAATAATGAGGCCTTCAAGAATATCAAGAGAAAGCCTGTTCCTGTCAGAAAAATACCAAACTAATAATGTGAAATAAAGAAGCTCAGATAATTTGTAATTAATACATATCACAATTCAAAGTCTAAGATTATTAACCACAATTAAAAGTCCACAAGTTATCTGAACTGATTGGGTGCAGTTCTGTAGGAGGTCTCAAAAGACTCAGAAATATTTCTCACTCACTGTAGAAGCTACAGAATTTTTTCAAAGCCTTATACAGAGTTTAAAGACACAATAAAATACAAATAGTAATGAAACACTGCATTAAAATGTGTAAGAAAACGCATAGTTCACATACAGGAAAATAGAGTCACTTGTTATTTCTCTTAGATGTCATAGGAAGCCAAACTCAGAAGACAGGAATCCTTAGTTCTCCAGTCACTCTCTTATATCTAGATTTAATCTGTGTTAAAACCTCCAACTAATGCCACTTTTTCCTTCAACTAGGCAGTGAAGGTAACAGCTGTGCCTTGATACAGCAAGGCCTTTGTACAGGACTGTCTCTCATCTCCTGGTGCAAGCAGTTCTGCATTTTTCAACCAGTAGTTCTGCACAACAGGCACCTTCTGTCAAGCCAGATATGGAAATTTTGTTTGCACTTTTCAAGGTCCTGGGAAAAACCATAGAACTTTACTACCCTGGCCAGTCCCCCGGGACCCTTACCCACGCTGTGGATCTGTATCTTAATGTCAGCTCAGACTTGGGCACTCATGGTGGCCTGGTGAATGTTATTGGTCAATGTTATGAGTCAACCCATGTCCATCTCTACTTCTACTACTCTAGATAACTGTCAGGTATTCATTGATGGACTCTGGACCTACCAGGTGCGTTGTCTCCAGTGCCACCTATGCTGTGGTCACCCATAGCTCCTGTCTTGTCTTGCCCTGTGGAACAACCCCCCTCTTCCTCCTCTCTTTCAGCAGTTTTCACTGTTTTTCCTTCTCCCCTGTTCTTTTTCTTCATATTCATATCATGGCTGCTCCAGCTTGGAGCTGAGCACATATTTTTTCCTTGCTTTTAACAACGTGAAGTCTTCAGACTACAGTTTAATGGGAGGCCAAAGGGCTGCTAATAATACTTGAAGTCTGGAGTTCAGAAGTCAAGTGTTTTTAGACTGCCATCTGGGTTCCAGAGAGAAAGAAAATTCAAGAAATCCTACCTACTTTCTCCCTTCACCTTTGCAGGTCAGCCTGCAACGTTATAATAATAGTACTACTTACGGTTAACCTAAGCTCCTTCAACTGAGGGATAGAACTGACTTCATTTCTCTAGAGGGGTTCAGATTTGAAGATGATTTGCTTAAAGTCATAGATCAATAGAACTGAAAATGCAGCTGTTATGCTCAGTACAGCCCACATTTTCTAACCCCCAGTTTGTGCTCAAGCTTCCAACTATGTTCTAGTGTTCAGACTGAACATCTAGCTTGAAATCTTTGTCTTTTCTGCCCAGCCTTCATCTGTATGTAGTAGAAAGGAGAAAGATCTTTCAGAGGGCAGATCTGGAGGATTTGATATCTTTTTTTTTTGGCAAAATATGGCACACAGGTTTCGATCTCAGACCCATTAAAAGCTTAATTGTAAAATGCTCCCCTATAAGCAAGAGTATCAGCCTTGCACTGCCCGCTTTTTCACGTAGTACAGAAAGAAATTACCTTTGGAAGAACTCCTCCTGTAGTGGGGTACGTGCAGTCATCACAGGAAAACCCTGAGACCTGCTTATTAATGTTTGTGTTATCCTTGGAGAAAAGGCTTCAAAACAAAGACTCCACTTCTCTGACTATCCCTAGATTTCTCTTCCCCCCCTCACTGCCTTCCCCGCACCTCCCTTAAAGTCTTGAGTCATAGAATCATAAAATCATAGCATTGTTTAGGTTGGAAAGGACCTTTATGATCATCGAGTCCAATCATTAATCTAACACTACCAAGTCCACCACTAAACCATGTCTTTAAGTACCACATCTACCTGTCTATTAAATACTTACAGGGATGTTGTCTCAACCACCTCCCTGGGCAGCTTGTTCTAATGCTTGACAACCCTTTTAGTGAAGAAACTCTTCCTAATATCCAATGTAAAATTTTCCTGGTACAACTAGAGGCCATTTCATCTTGCCCTACCACTTGTTACTTAGAAAAAGCAATCGACGCTCACCTCACTACAACCTTCTTTCAGGTCATTGTAGAGAGAGCTCTCATGAGCCTCCTTTTCTCCAGGCTAAACAACCCCAGTTCCCTCAGCCACTCCTCAGTAGATTTGTTCTCCAGACCCCTCACCAGCTTCATTGCCCTTCTCTGGACATGCTCCAGCATCTCAATGTCTTTCTTGTAGTGAGGGGACCAAAACTGAACACAGTATTCAAGTTGTGGCCTCACCATTGCAGAGTACAAAGGGATGATCACTTCCACAGTCCTGCTGGCCACATTATTCCTGATATAAGCCAGGATGCTATTTGTCTTCTTTGCCACCTGGGCACACACCCAGCTCAGAGTCAGGTGGTACAATTAACAGGAATAACACAGGTTTTGTGTTACTACCACATCCTCTTCTGCTAAAAACAAAAAATCAAAATAATAAACAAGCAACTTGAAGTAAATTAATTTCCAAGTTTTGAATGTCAAAGTTGGAAAGAAGGAAGGAGAAAACAAGGGAAGGATGGCAGTTGGGTTCTGTTCATTATTTTAATGTTCACAGGGTAATGAGATTGAAATTTTCCTTTATAGATATAAGACCTGCTTGACATGCAGTTATTATAAAAAATTTTGTACCTGAAGAGACTGTTACCTAGGGAAATTTACATATGTAAATTAGCATAAGGCGAACATGTCACTGATGGAGATTTCTGCTTTCATTGATAGTTATTCAGTATAACAGTGTTATCTGTGTACAAATTAACACAATTTTCTTTGCAGTTCTCATTTTACCAAGGGTTATTAATTTAATAACTAATAAGTCTGAGTCCCATGGTACTTTGGTTATATGGAGCTGGCTGGCTCCCATTAACTATAAGCCTATAATTTTAATTTTAAGAAGAGTTCCTATTTAACATATCTGAGAAGTAAATTAAATGTCAGATTGGTATTTGCTGTTTGGGGAGGATTATATAGCTGTGATATATAAAGCAGTTTCCAAAAATTTAACACAGAAATTAGATTAATTGAAATTGGTTTGAATTTCATTTTATTACTTGTTTCACCAATACATAAATCCATTTCATAATGGTATTATGCAGTCATGTTTTGTATGATTGAACATGTATATATTTATATGCAGGTTGTTTTTTGGTTTAGGTTGGGTTTTCTCCGCCCTGCAAAAACACCTGAGACCATTTAGGGATTAAGACCATAGGATTGGTAACTGTGGTATGCATTTTAGGATCAGACCTGCACAAATGACAAGAGGAGAAGCTTTTAATTGGGCCAAGTGGTCTCTAAATGAAAAGGAAAACAGTAATGGGAGTAAAATTTTGAGGAGGTAGGCTTTAATCCTAGAATCACAGAACGGTCTAGGTTGGAAGGGACCTTTCAGATCATCTAGTCATCAACCTAACACTACCCAAACCACCACTAAACCATATTGCTAACCTCTACATCCACCCATCTTTTAAACACCTCCAGGGATAATAATTCCACCACTTCCCTAGACAGCCTGTTCCAATGTTTGATAACCCTTTCAGTGTAAAAATTCTTCCTAATATCCAATCTGAACTTCCCCTGGTGCAACTTGAGGGCATTTCCTATTGTCCTATTGCCTGTGACTTGGGAGAAGAGACCAGCCCCTCCCTCTCTATGACCTCCTTTCAGGTACTTGTAGAGAGCAATAAGGTCTCCCCTCAGCCTCCTTTTCTCCAGGATAAACAACCCTAGTTCCCTCAGCCACTCCTCAGTAGATTTGTTCTCTAGACCCCTCACCAACTTTGTTGCCCTTCTCTGGACCCTCTCCAGCACCTCAATGTCTTTCTTTTAGTGATGGGCCCAAAACTGAAGACAGAACTCAAGGTGGGGCCTCACCAGTGCTGAGTACATGGGGACGATCAGTTCTGTAACCCTACTTACTACACTATTCCTGATACAGGCCAGGATGCTGTGGGCCACCTTGGCCACCTGGGCACACAGCTGGCTCATATTCGACTAGCAGTCAACCAACAGCCTCAAGTCCTTTTCTGCCAAGCAACTCTCTAACCACTTTTCCCCAAGTCTGTAGTTTTGCATGGGTTTGTATCTCTCTGGGACTGGCCCTCCAGCCAGTTTTTTTACCCAGCAAAGAGTACTCGTGTTCAAGACATGGGCAGCCAGTTTCTCCAGGAGAATGCTGTGGGAAACAGCGTATCAAAGGCTTTACTAAAGTCCAGGTAAACAGCATCCACAGCCTCTCCCTTATCCACCAAGCAGGTCACCTTGTTGTAGAAGGAGATCAGGTTAGTCAAGCAGGACCCACCTTTCATAAACCCATGCTGACTGGTCCTGACCACCTGGTTGTCCTTCATGTGCTGTGTAATGGTACTCAGGATGATATTAGTCAGGAGTTTCAGGAACCAATCACAGTTTGGACAACTCATTTTAATAAGTTTATCTCACTGACCATCAAAAACCCCTCTACTGTGTGCTTGTAAAAAAAAATCACTGTTGTGCTATATGAACTTTATAGTTGGGGAAGAATAAGGAGGTATCCCACAGTGACCTCATATAAAGCAAGTGTGTGTACACTGAAGCAATAGGGACATTCTCAAAGGATTTGCGGCATCGCTGTATGCCACAAGCAATTCCCTCTAAAATGAACTTTCTTAGGGTATAATTTCTTCCTGAGAACAATGAATTCAGTGTGCATGTAGGGCAGATTCAAATCATCACCCAATGAATTGCATGAAATTGCCAGCTGAATATATAGCAGTTGTTACCACATGTGAATATATATTGCTAAATGCTTCTGTGGTAAAGGTCCTTTAGTTTCACAATGTTTTTGTATGAGAATACTATAGTAATGGTACAAAAAAATGCGATAAAATCAAGTTAACTCCTGCCCTCTCATGGAAAGGAAAAACGAACTTTTGGAAATGAGATAACTGGTTTTAAACCGCGAGGGAAGAGGATCAGATGGAAGAAGATGACTTCCTTCCAGATCCCATGGCACTGAAAGGCTGCATTAGTTTCACATTGAAGCCATTTGGGTCAATTGCATTTCCAGACTTTAACATCCCATGGAATTGCCTTGTCATTGTGAAAACCAAGAGAAAATGGGATAGGAAAAGGGAGGAAATTGCAAAGCTGAGAGGAAATTAGATCAACTTTGCTTGTCAGAACTATAACTCGTTGCACCCTGGATCAATTACCAACATTAGCTGAGGTTGCTTCTCAACGGTTTAAGCCAGATTTTTTGGAGGTGAAGCAGGAGTTGGAAACCAGGGCTCCACTGACTGATCCAACCCCCAGACCTTTCTTTCTCCCTCTGTCTTTGTTTTTCAGTGAATAACGGATTAAAAAAATAACATCTTTTAGGAGGGGAACTGAGAGAATTATCCCTCAGGATAGATAGTAATCAGGGCATCAGGTCACAACTCTGTGGGACGAGAGATACGTTCAATAAAAAATGCCAGTTTTGGGTGTCAGTCTTTCTTATATCTGTTTCAATGTTCTGTCAGCTTGACTATTGGCTATAAAAAAAATTCTTTATGTCTGGGATTTTTGAATCAATCAGAGAATGCCTGTCATATATGTCTTCCTGGAAGACCCAGTAAACCTAAATATATCTTTATTGAAAAAGTCTTTTCCTAAATACCTTGCACATCTGGTTCTAAATTGCTTAGGGTTATCAAGACTTAGCTAATTTAAGCATAGTAATAATTAGAAATGTACACTTCTAGGAAGGAATATCTTAAGGTTATGCGACTATTGAGTGGGGACTGCAAGCATTTTTCTCTAAATATGGACGTAGTTTCTTAAAAAGTTGGTTAGACTGCTTTGTCCACCTAATTTTTTCTCATAGCTCTACTGACATCAGTAAGACAGAAACACAAGAGTTATCCAATATAGCAGTTACCCAATATAACAGTTACCCTATCCCTAATTTCAGTAGATGTGTGGTGTAGGAATTTAGCTGCTTTTTTCCTGTATGAAGTATATTCTCAATCTTTATTATGACATCTTCAAACGCAGTACCTCTTTAAAAATATTTTTTCAAAATCTGGGGAGAATTTTTTAGGTTTTTGGATGGATTTATCGTCTTTTTTATTCTGCATGAACTGTTATGTCAAGCAAGTAATATTTTGTAATATTTTGTGGTTTTCTCTAATTTCAATGATGTTTCAAGTCTTTCCTATATACGTGTTCTAATAAACATGTTGGAAGAATTATGTTTTCCAAAAGTTTTTATGTGCATGATTCAAAATAGAATTTACTGCCGTTATGCTTCCAACTATTTTCATTTAGTTTGCACAGACTTTATTGAGAGCAAGTTGTAGTTATTTTAAAGATGAAGAAAATTGAAGATGAAAATGAAGAATTCTAGTATTTCTTGTATGAATATTGATGAAAAAACTTTTAACTCAAATGTTCAAATAGTCCCTTTGGAAGGGCATTCACTATTTTTTAATCAGACTTGGAATAAAAAAAGCCATGTGATTTATACATCTTGTGCAGATTAGCTAGCAAAGATTGGAATTCAGATATTTTTAATCATTAGGCATAATGTAAACAAACTCAAAGTAGCTCAGTAATCACAACTATAAGGATATCTATGAAATTTCTGTTTCTCTCATTCCTTAATGAGGAAAGACACAAAACTCCCTAGATAAGTGATACTTTGAATATTGTTTATGCTATTCTATGATATATTTTTGCCCATGATTACACGTCAAGCAAGATGATCTTTTTTTGGTGTTTCTGAAATAGGTGAAATCATCTTTAATCTTTGCCTAAGTTGTCATTGGCTACTCTACAGTTTTAATAAAAGCTCATGTTGTTTTCTTTATAACTTTGTTTCTATTGTGTGCTTTCCAAAGGTCTAACAGTGGGCTTATTCTGCTTCCTGTAGAACTACGTCAACCCAAATTAAGAATACCAGAAAGATCAGATTTAGATATTTCCTTCTCAGTTGCCATCCTGTTGTTCTCCAGTGAGCAGGGTCAAAACTGATTCTGAAAAAGATGATGGGAAAGTTCAAACATGTTTTCAGAAAACACTTAGGGCAGCATGTATTGACAGATTTTCACTGAACATAATACAAATAGTCTCCTGAAATCAGAACTATACTCTCAGCCCTTAGTTCTGTTACAGAAAAAACAAACAAACAAACAAACAAACAAAAAGGTATTGGATGTCAGAGAAACTAAATGACAGATCACAGCTGAGAATTTTTAATCTGATGGATTAGTTGGCCAAGTAGATCTGAGGAAAACTATGTATCTGGTGTTCATTTTCAAACAAGAAGTGATATTCTAGTGGCATCAGTTGTATGCTAACTTGCCTTCTTGCCACTGTCAGTATTTCCTTAGTAGATTTTATTGGTGACCGCTGAAGATTTCAGACATTTTTGTTCAAGTGATGTCCAGATAATGAGAATGAAATGGAAATAATTGGTAAATATACTGTCCTGTATGAGTTAAAAGCAACAGTTAAGGTATTTGCTAGTAGAAATAAGGAGCTAGAGTCTTTCAACTCCAGAGACCTGTAACTACAGGACTTCTATTTGGCTTTGTCTGAGCCTTCATCTGTATTTAGGCTCACGCTTTTTTGGACTCATTTTACAGCATTCTTTATGTT
Source organism: Gallinago undulata (assembly GCA_026546715.1). Taxonomy (NCBI): domain Eukaryota; kingdom Metazoa; phylum Chordata; class Aves; order Charadriiformes; family Scolopacidae; genus Gallinago; species Gallinago undulata. The sequence continues at coordinate 43,902,616 of JAOTQQ010000041.1, read as the reverse complement.
CCCACATTCTATAGTGCTTGCTGTCTAACCAGCAGGCTATTGAGGCCCAGGTCTTCCCATTAACAAGATAAGAAAACTCTTGAAATAAATAAATGAATGAAATAAATAAAGAAATAAAATAGGAAAACTGCTATATACTAAGGAAACGGAAGCATGATAAGAATTTACACAGCTGGACTAAATAGATTAATTGGTAAATAAACTTGCAAATTCCCTTTTCCATTCCGAGTTTTCTGAAGGTATTTAAAGTGTGCATTGTTCTGCCATTTTCTATTTCAAAGGTGGCTGGATCTTAGTGGCAGTTGGAATACTAATATTCTGCTTGCTTCAATTATACATAAATTCATTAACCAATCTTCTAATATGATTATATAATAGATTCAATAGGACTATTCATATATATATATACTTAACAGGTTTTAACTCCAGTATTGAATTCCTTCTTCCATCAAAGAACCTAGTTAAATATCTATCAATTTTTGAGGAGTCATAATTTCAGTCATTGCTCACATTGTTAATATCTTTTCCCTTTGTATCTTCTAAACACCTTTTTTTGTGGTCATATCTCCTGCAGTCTCTCTGGCACTTCCTAAGGCCATTTATCAACAGAACGTATGGAGACATAGTCCAACTATATAAAAATAAGAAAAAAACCCTACAACTAAAAAGTAGGACAACTCTAAAATTGAGTAAATAGAATAGATCACTAAAAAGTTTACTGATGAACCTTTAAACTCTCTTTGGAGATTAAAAAAAAAAAAAGCCACACCAAAACCATAATAATAACAGATGAGCAGTTAAAGGATATTAAATATGGCCCAAAAAGCTTAGCTATAAAAGATAAAAGCAGCAGTTACTCAAGTTGCCTGAGATTATTTCTTGCATGTAGTAATAACATCACTCCCCCTAATGTCTTAACCTTGAGACCTGCCACATACCAATAAGGTTCAAGACTGAGTTTTTCTCAGGTTTAGGTTTTCTCCCAGCCTCTTCCACCCTCCTATTCCCTGTAATTTGCAGCTGTTTTGAAGAATTTTGTTATCAGTTCCTCACCAGGGAGAGAAACACATGGTAGTTTGGATATTTAAATTCCTCCCAGCTCTAATCATTTCACCTTGTCAAGAAACAGGGCAGAAATGACAATAATTTAAAAAGTTAAAACTTGAGACTGTGAGCCAGTGTCAACTCTGACTTGTTTTATCAGTTATTTGGTTTTTTTTTCCCTCCGTTGATTTTATTTTTTTTCCATATTGTAGATTGCTTATACTGAAGGAGAATTAAAGTCAGAGTTTGAATGATATCCCTCTGCATCTCTTCATGTACTCACCCAGATCACCATTCATTCTTCCTTGTTGTCTTAATAATAATAGTAGTAATAGTCATAATACTGACATTAAACCACAGAATGAGCCACATGATGTTATTTTTTGATGGCTGATATCCTCCATGTGATCATCCAGAGGCCTTACTAACTTATTTCAATTAGCATGTCAAGCATAAATTTGAAATATTGCCAAGACAGAGACAGGGAAAATGGAAACCCAAAGTTTTCTTTCTAAGGTGGGATTAGATTGAGATGATAATGAAGCTGCCAAAGTAATCAGAATGCTGTAGCCAGAAGAGGTGATGCCCTTCTTGGCTGACTGATCTTCAATTGGTAGCCTGTCATAATTTATAAAATGTAAGCCATAGAGCAATGTGAACAAAAGAATGTCTGAAGGGGCCAATGTAGATAAAAGAACCCAGGAAGATTTCTGCAAAGTATGAATACTGCCATGGGGTCATTCAATGCCACTAAACTTTGCATCTTCTCTCTCAAATTCTTTCATAACTTAATTGAGCCTGATCTATTTGGCAAAGAAAAACAGGGGACTAATAGTGTTGTACAAACAACAACAATGGTTTAGGACTGTTATTTATTTCTGGAAATGCCACATCTTCTGCATGGCCATAGAACAACTAAAATTATTTTCCACAAAAACATGAACATAAACTACAGTCTGTTTCAGATTTTTGTGGAGGTTTTTCCTGTTTCTCACATGTGCATTAGCACTATTCTCTTTTGGGGACTTTGCAGCCTTAAGGGGAAGCGGATAAAGATGATGTCTCTGCAGTTTTTTCAGGTGCGCATATGATAGAACTTAAGATACTAGAATCATTAAGTCATAGAATAGTTTAGGTTGGAAGGGACCTTAAAGACCATTTAGTTCCAACCCCCCTGCCATGACTGGGGACACCTCCCACTAGAGCAGGTTGCTCAAAGGCCAATCCAACCTGATCTTGAACACTTCCAGAGATAGGGCAACAATGGTCTCCCCAGACAACCTGTTCCAGTGCCTCACCACTTCCCATTAAGAATTTCTTCTTAATATCTAATCTAAATCTACCCTCTTCCAGTTTGAAGCCATTATGCCCCATCCTATTGCTACATTGTATACATACTTATAAAAAGTCCCTCTCCAGCTTTCTTGTAGGCCCCATTTAAGTACTTGAAGGCTGCTGTAAGGTCTCCTCAGAGCCTTCTCTTCTCTAGGCTGAGCCACTCCCGCTCTTTCAGCCTGTCTTCACAGGAGAGGTGCTCCAGCCCTCTGATCATCTTCGTGGCCCTCCGCTGGGCCTGCTCCAACAGGTCCATGTCATTCTTATGTTGGGGACCCCAGAGCTGGACACAGTACTCCAGATGGGGTCTCAAGAGAGCAGAGTAGCAGGACAGAATCACCTCCCTTGATCTGCTGGTCATGCTTTTTTTGATGCATCCCAGGAAGCTGTTGGCTTTCTGGACTGTGAGCACATATTGCCCAAGAAGACCTCCCTTCAGAAACGTTGGTCATGTTAATGATTTGCCTGTTTTTTAAATGGATAGCAAGAAAATTGTAGAGAAAAACACAAACAAAAAAATAATGTTGCTTAGTGCACTGTAAATTTTCTCCAATGTTAGAGAAATTTTTGTGGTGTCAGCTGAAATCAGTAAGGCTGAAAGACAATTTCCCTTGTGCTTAGCTACAGTATCACTAACCTGGCCAGCTTGAGTTACACATCTTGTCCTCACCTGACTCTTCTGCTGATACACATACCTGTTTTTTATCTAGTTGGCAGAGTAATACATTGCTTTTTAGATAACAAATTATCAATAATGTAATTGGTGAATTCCTTTCTAGGAGTAATCCACTTATGGAAGGAGAGGAGGGGAAAGGATTGTTATTAACTTTTGCTTCTGTTAATTTTATATAGAACTTAGTCTCTACAATGGGATATAACACACTGAAAAAATCTGCAAAACTTGTGTCCCTGGGATTTTTTCTGTGGTCTTAGATTTATGTCTTATTGACTGTACATTTATGGTTATATTCATATCATTTAAAGCAGAAAGATGTTGAAAGATGAGATAATGTGCAATGGGTCTTAGGGTTAGAACTATATTAAAACCATAACTTATAGTTACTGGCAGGAGTCTGCCCAGGAAAAATTCTTGAGCCAAGGAACTAGGACCTTTTACATCAGACAATCTAACCTCATCTTTTTTTTGCCTTTATTAAAATGAAGCTCTTTAAGGATTTTAAAAACATAGCATAAATAATTCCCAGTCTGGACAAACAACTGCTAGCACTGAATATATACATATTATACATGTATCAGAGAAGTTGTCACCTAACACCTGCTAAATTTAGCATAAAATATTGATGTTCTATACCTTAATCTGATGTGGCATCTTAGACAAATCAATTTTTTGTGCTTTGTTTCCACAGCAAACCATTGCCTATAGTCTCTAATTAGAGAAGATTTCTGGGGCCAGGGATGGCCAATTACTTCCTTTGTACAGGACCTAGCAAACCTGAAGCTATAAGAAAAAATTAACTTAGACTGGATAAACTTTTTGAAAGTGGAAAGCATTTCAGTACCAAGCAGATGTACATTTTGGCCATGTTTAAGTATGTATACAGTAAGCGTATGTTTTATATTGATCATTCTCAAAAGTTTACAAGAAAGCTATTTTTGCTTTTTCAGTTTTTCTTTGCAGAATATTTTACAGAGAATAACCAAATCTCTTTTAGATTTTTTTTAGTGTTGCCAGATAATGGGAAAGTAGGTGTATATTGTACATTTCCTTAACTAATTAAGTTTCTGCTTAAGCTTTCTGGTTATTTAAAAAATTCTAAGATAAAGGATTGACACCTGGAAAATGAAAGAGTCATCTAAGAAATAAGAACAGTAAAAAAAGGCTGAAGTTGTATAGAAACATATGGGGGCAAAACCAACAATAAAACTATATAGGCTGACATAACAACCAGTTTTCACACTGGATATCTTTTGCATCTTGGAGGAATTCCAAGACATTTGTGTGATCATGTGGAAATTTCTAACAGGAATCTTTCAGTGGAAAACCTATGAAATATCCATTAAGGTCAACGTGTGTCTACAGTACCAAATAAAATAAAAGCTAACCATTCCCTTTGATATCCTCAGCTTTTCTTAGAAATTCAAGCTCACAGTGACACATAAGGAGTTAACATTAAAACCAGCAGCAATAAATAAAAGAAATCCAAGTAGTTTACAGAAGATGTAAGTCTTAAATATATATTTGGGAGACAAGTGAAAGCGAGCCCAAAAACTTCCTTCCATGGTGAAGAACTCGACGGAAACCATTGATCAGTGACTTTTTCAAACTTTTTCAAAACTGTCACCCTAATTTGAATTATATTTTTCAATGCCTTTTTTTTTTTTCAGGCAAAGAAAGTGACAGGTGGGATGTAATGCTCCTTTTCATAGTATTTTAGAAATCTTTGCATGAGAGGAACTATGGACTCATTCTTGTTCCATATCACATTTGGTTCTTCTTTGCATACAAATATATATGGGAAATAAAACTGGTTACATCCTTTTCCTTTGTTTTTTTCCATTCAGTCCACCACAATGAGCAGTAAGTCTTCAAAATGCTCTGTCATAAGGAAATGCTGAACTTAGAAATGCTTTTTGGCTTTTCCACAACTTTGTTTTGGTCACAAGTATAAAGAACAAAGAGGCTGGTGACACCAGAACACCAGCCAATTCAGTGATAATGTTCTCTTTTCACATTAACATCTTTCCTGTGTTGTCAAGGTAAGACTTTATGAGAGGATTTTTACTCAGTCATTTATCTTTTCTATGCAGCAAGACAGTTGAGTGATGGCACTGTTTAGACATGTGACAAGATGGCATGTGGTATTACTAGTGTCTTGCTAACACAGAAGCAGTTCATGGTGTCTTGCAATTTCTTCCACAAGGCTGTGTAGTATACTTACTAAGAAAAGATGAAGAAAAAGGAAAACAGTTAAATTTGGCTCCAGAAGGACAAGTTTCTAAGCAGGAGAAAAAACATTCCTTAAATTCAGAGGAAAATAACATGAAAAACACTCACCTTCAATAAGAGTGCAGCCAAAGTTGTATTGAAGATGGTAGATACAGCTTCATATTTATTTTACTGGCAGTATATACTAATCTATCTGTTCATACTCACAGCTATCTATATAGCATGTACATATGAATGTATGAGCATGAATACACCTTATCTCAATTTCTATCTCACTTCCTTTCAGAGTGGACTGACAATGAAGAAATACGCTCTATGAAATGTTAAAGATGGTAGAAATAATCACTACAAGCTATTTGCTGGGTCATCTCAGTATTTGCAAATTATCTTTGTACTATGTTCTTTATAATATTTAACTTAATCTGTTGTTCAATACTCACCCTTCAAGTCTCACCACTGTACTGATTAAAGGTGTATGTTTCTGCACACATTTCAGTTTCTGAAAAGTCTTTTTAGCTGAAAATTTTCCTCTTTGCATTTTAAATTTTTCAGTGACTGATCAACTCATTTCTACTTTGCTTAATTTTCTACAAATCCAAATAGCCCCTTTTTGCTGGATGTGCCATACAAGGTGTTTCTAACAGCAAAAAGTATAGCAAGTCCAAATTACAAGGTATTTTCCTTCTTTGCTTTCCCGCTTTGATCAGCAGACCTGTTAAATTCCTTTTTTTAACCTTAATTGCTCAGAAAGAAACATGGGCGTCTTGTGTGCAATAATAGTAGTAGTAAGAGGATGCCTATTTCTACAATGAAAAGGCAAAAATAACAAGCATTCAAAACTGTGACAATGAAAATTCAAACCAATATAAGAGGTTTTCTGAATCACAGAGGAGAAAAGATGCAACAGAGGACTTAGAATTGGATCCATTGATTAGACACAAGGCAAACAGGATTCTGCTGCTTAAAAAATGTTGCCTCATTAATTTCTCTTGCTATCAGAATGCTGAAGAGGCTGAGGAAAGCCCAGGTGCGCTTTAATTCCCAGCTCCTCAGGGAAATGCTCTCAGTGTGTTTATTAAGCTATGTGGGTAACAGCATTTAATAAACTATTTTCAAACATTAAAGATGTTTGCTTATCTGAGAGTGAATAGTCCCTGCTCTCCTTTTGATGGCTTTATGGAAGGAAATTACTTGTGGAAGGGACTGCAACGGGGGCACTGCTCAATTGTGCCACCAAGACCAGATTGGGGCACATGGGCTGTGGTTACTTGCATGTTCACAGTCCTGAAGTGTTGTTGCAATAGCTGGGAACAAGTTGCATTTCACAGGGAGCACAGGAAAGGGTAAGATGACTATGTCTTATTGCTCCAAACATGTGCCCCCTTCCCTTGCAGCCTTTGGTATCTGCTAGGATTTTCAATAAGGTGCTACTTATGCTTTTTGGTTTTATTGCTCACTGTTCAGTGAAGTGAGAACAGACCTGCCAGCAGTTGAGATCAGCAGCTGAGACATCCATTTACGCCCTACAAATTATATCTATTTGTTAATAACACCTTCTAGCTGACACAATCTGGATTGACTTTAGACCTGTACATAAAGGTTATTTATTCTATAGTGACGTTTTCAAATGATTCAGGATAAGGAAGAAGTCAGGACAGGAAAATACAAAAATTGTCAGATGTTGTGCAATAAGCAAATAGTAACATACCATTCATTTGTGATAATGGAATTCATATGGAGATTCTGTCTTGAGCTGAGTCATAGTCTTCTGTGTGAACTAAATTTGCCACTGGGTTAAGTAGTCACAGCTGCACTGAGATCACCGGAGCTTTAGAAGCCATCAGCAAAACTGAATCCGTTTCTTTTCTTTGGTGACTTTAGTCCTAGATCATAAAATATGCTTTCTAAAGCCATTAACACAGGGCACACTAAGCACATTAATGGCCACAGTTTCAATGGAGTTCCTGTGCATAGAATGGACTAAATAGTCACCCAGCTGCATATGGACATGTAAACATCAGAGGCACGTCAGGACTAGCTAAACTGTGCCCATCTGCGTGCCCTACTATTTGCATTAAAGTTCCCATAGTGGCCAACTACCCAAACTTCTAAGATAGGTGACTTACTGCTATGGTTTCAGTTGGGATAGAATTGAGTTTCTTATTAGCAGCTGATATATGTTTTGGATTTGAGACAGGAAATAGTGTTGATAGCACACTGATGTTTTCAGTTGTGCTAAGCAGTCAAGGCTTCTGCTCCTCACACTACACTGCCAGTGAGCACTGGGGGTGGACAAGAAGTTGGGAGGAGACACAGTCAAGGACAGCTGGCCCCAATTGACCAAAGGAATATTCCATGTCTTATGACATCATGCTCAGTATGTAAGCCTGGAGAAGAAGGGGGACATTCGTAGTGATGGCATTTGTCTTCCAAAGTAACCATTATGTGTGATGGAGCCCTGCTTTCCTGGAGATGACTCAACACCTGCTTGCTGATGGGAAGCAGTGAATTAATTCCCTGGTTTGCTTTGCTTGCATGCATGGCTTTGGTTCTGCCTCTTAAACTGTCTTTATCTCAACCCACAAGATTTTTTCTCATTCCTACTCCTTTCTCCCCCATCCCAACTAGGGTAGTGAGCGAGTGACTGCATTGTCCCAGCTGCTGGCTGGGGTTAAACCACGACACTTAGTAAAAGAGGGAATCTTATTTGCACAGATGAAGCTATTTGCTTTCCTTAGAGAAACATCTCTTGTGTTTGCCCCCTGACCTGGAAAGAAAGGTCTTCTACACTGTTTAAAATAGTTTCAGAAGGAGAACCTAATTTTTGTGTTGGTTTTTTGTTTTGTTGGTTTTTTTTTTTTAATTACCCCTTCATTTCACACATTGTATTAAACTGATTTAAACAAGTTGCCTTCCTTCATCTTTCACAATTTATTTATTTATTTATTTATATTTTGTTAGTGCTGTCTCAAATGCATTTCTGTGTAGGGCAGCTAGTATTTGACGTGAATATGATTTGACAGGTTGAAATAAATACTGAAAAGTTTGTAAGCCCAAATTGGCCATATGTTTCACATATTGGACTGCATAACCAGCCCTCATACTGGAGTGTGCCACAGGCAAGTGTTAATTTTGCCACTGCCCTGGTGAGGACAGCTCCAGAGAAATTCATAAATTTCCTTATCTGTATTTTTTCTTCAAATTGAAAAATATTTTGTTCATAATTTAGAAGAAATTCTGTAAGAGCAGTAGAAGAAATATTAATATTTCACTAGTCCTCTTACAGTCACTTCAATATGACACAAAAGATGGCATTTAATTAATATACAGATTGGAACTCCACATTCTTTTTGTGCTTGCAGTAAATGCAAACTTGCATAGATTCCTTTAACACTTTGATTTTTTAGTTGAACACCATAAGGAAGACATTCTCAGAAATCCATCAAGGCCTCAGGGTACATTCCACGTTTGATCATACTGGATACTTCTTAAGTGAAGATTATTCCCTTTTGACAAGAAAAATACAGCCACTAACAGTAAATATTGTTTCCCTCTTTCTTGAAAATACTCTTACTGTGTATCTTCTTGATGTTTAACTTTTCATGGAGAACTATACAGTCATGATTTACTCATATTAGATGTATCTATCTTATCTGACTTCAACTATTTAAAAGTAAAGTGCTTTGTCTAAACTAATAGAAAAAATGGCCATTCTCAGGTGCAGATTCATTCTAGTTATGACAGATAACTGTTGCAGTGGATTAAATAATTTTTAGATTATGTATTGCTCTATTGCCTTTAGTTCTATGCTTAGTAACTTTAAATCCAGATGAATTAGTAGGAAGGAGGTCCTCATAGGTAGAGTGGGTTAACTCTGGTAGACAGCTAATCCCAACATAGCATCTTCCTCACTCTTCCCCAAGAGGGATGGGAAAGTGTATCAGAAGGGTAAAAGTGAGAAAACTCATGGATTGAGATAAAGTCAAATTTAATAGGTAAAGCAAAAGCGGCACACACAAGCAAAGAAAACCAAGAAATTTATTCATTAGTTCTGTCAGCAGCAGGTGTTGAACCATTTCCAGGAAAGCAGGGCTCCATTGCATGTGACAAACTTATCTTAGAAGGCAAAAGCCATAGCTCCAAATGTGTGTCCCTCCCTTCCTCTTTCTTCCCTACACTTTTTGTTGCTCAATATGACATCATATGGTCTGAGATATCCATGTGTGTATTTGGTGTGTTGTCCCAGCTGTGTCCCCCCCTCACCCCCAGCTTCTTGTGCACCTCCAGCCTACTTGCTGGCAGGGCAGTGTGAGAAGCAGAAAAAGCCTTGACACTGTACAAGGTGTTCTCAACAATAGCTAAAACATCTCTGTATTATCATCACTGTTCATCACAAATCCAAAACACAGCACCATACAAGCTTCTATGAAGAAAATTAATTCTATCCCAGACAAAATCTATGCTAGAGAAGGGTCTCCTGATGTTGTGCAATAGCTGTCATACAGTACAAAGGAAATAAGAGAATAGTTAAAGCTTCTCTTCAGAAAGCAATATTCAGAGATAAATTTCAGAGCTTCTAATTGAGTATCATGGCAAGAAAGTGTCATGGACTGTCAAGGACCCTGTCTTTTCTTCTGCCTTTGATCCTAATCCATGTATTCCTGAATCCAGTTCCTAAATCTGGTTCCTCTCCATCGCTGACTTCAGTCCTAGTGCTGGCTGGTGATATGATTATCGTCTTGGGAGCTTGATATTGGTTTTGTATATATTTGTATATATTTCATTATTTTCTTATTAATATTATTATTTTATGATTATTATTTAATATTTTATTAAAGCTGTTTTTAGGTTTTTCTCAATCTATAAATCTCTCTCTCTTATTCTTAATAAGGTTAATAGAGAGCATCTGTGGTTCATTTAGAAGCCAGCCCAGCCCAAACCTTGACAACCCACCCAGAGAAATAGCTGGGCATAGCATCCAGTATATTAAACTGGTGTAGTTTGCCCCCCTCAAATATGTATTTAAGGTCACACAGCTGTATCATTAAATAATTTTCCAGTAAATGTTATTGACAACTGTTTTATAGCTGTTTTTTATTTCTTTTTTTTTTTCTTTTTTAGTAAAGAAATGAATGTAGAATTTCACTGCTAGAATTATGCTATAGTAGTAGGTGACTGAAACAAAACCCAAAGAATAATGAAACATTCCTAGTCTATCTGATTCATATAACATAGAATTGTAGGAATTATAATATTTTTCTTGGTCTTTTTTTTTTTTTTTAGACTTATAAAGCTAAAATAACACAAAACCATCATGTTTGGTATCCTGTTGGCAAAGCTGTTGGCCAAGCTCTGCAGCAATATCATTAATATCAGTGGTGAAAGAGTGTTCAAGTTCCTCAGAAGTCTTTTTCCACCTGGAGGAGGAATGTTTTCTTGTAACAAAATACCACCCTGCAGCCTTGAATTTTACAGGGAATTGCACATATTCTTCCTGCCATGTTTCAGTATTTATTATATGAATGTGATGCATTCCCATTTGCTGGCACATGAGTACCTCTAACATTTGTGCAATAATCTCCTTTTCAGAAAAAGGTACTTCCATTCCTTATATATATATACACCTCCTGCCTATTACCATGAAGGATAAATACTATTGGTTTAAAGGTTGTTCTTTTTTTGAGTATTGGAAATATGAGTTCTTATCTTTTAGGCTCCTGCTTCTTCCTCTGGCCATTTGACATATTAATATTAAATTTGTATTGAGGCTTCTTTTGTGTTTTTACTACATATGCATCATTAAACCACATTCTCCAGCTATTTCAGTAAGAACGCGTGCACTTTTCAAGCCTTTTCAAAATTAACTAGGATTTTCTTGCCAAGTCTGTTTCTGTTCTGATTTTATTCTCCTCCTCCGAGGTTTCTTCACCAATATTAGATTTTATTTTTCCATAGGAATTTTGCCATTCATAACTATATTCAAATTATATCTAATGAAAGATCCTTCCCAATTAAAATGTCAAAAGAGCACAAGGAGAACTCCATTGACTTTCCATTATGGAGACAGATAATGTCATTAAGCTGAATGCTCTTCCCCATATTTCACTGATCCTTCAAACACTCTGTCATTATATTCAGTTGAGAATTTTCTAGGTACTTAAGTAGTTTTATCTGGAACCAAACCAAACACACCACAAAAATATATGTCTCAATTGGGTAAAACAAAGGCTTCACCAGTCAGTTTTCCAGCTTTTGTTTCTTTTGACCTTACATGCAGCTTTATTGTTACAAGGAGTGTTTCTTTCTGACATTGTCTACATCAATGACCTTTTCACTATGCTTATTTTAATTTACTTTTTGTAGTATTTATGGAAATGCTGGCTAATAACACCTGGATGCTCTGGGCACAGTAAAGACAGAGAGAAATCTAGATTTTCTTATAGATGTTTGTGGATTTATGGCTCCCTGTTCCAGAGATATTTGAGCTCTGAACCTCAGAAGTTGTTCTGCATTGTAAATTGGTTTTTCTTCAAGAACTGGTATTTCCTTGTATGGATAACACAAAGCAACTTACTCTGGATATGTTGACACTTACCTACTTTCAAAGACACTATTGAGCTTTTGTTCATAAATATTTATAGAGAGAATTTAATTTCTTAGAAATCAAGAATTTTTAGACATGCAAACTATATGCTATTCACATACAATTTCGTATCTAATAGGACGTAACCACCCATCGTGAAATTTCCAAGGTTATGGGTGATAGATCTAATGATGAGTGAAAAAAATTCATATTTCCCCACTGCACAGCTGTTCAAGTCCCTAAAGACCTTACTTTCCCCTAGTCTATCTTAATCCATTTTTCACCTGAATGTTTCCAATCCTAAGAAAAAGAGGCCAGGTGGTAGATAGATCCCCAAAGATACTCTGAGTTCTGTCATCTAATCAGAGATGGTTTTAACATGTTTTAAAATATTATTTACAGCAGCACAGAGCACAATTTAACACTGTTTATCACTTACAATTGCAGAAGCTAATCAAGTTTAAGGCTTCTTTCAATAACTTCTGCATGTTACATGCAGCTAAACTTCTGTGCATAACTTCACCCTTCTAAGATATCAAAATAAATTTGAAATGGAACATTTTTTTAAATGCAGAAACAAACCTAGATTATTAGAACACCATGATTCTAATTGATACACACAGTGCTGTACATATATGTTTTAATTTATTTTTTTTATTCAATCCATCTTCTTGCTAAGTCTTCTGAGACTTTCTTTGGGGATTTTAAATTCTTTTTCCTTATCAGTTCTGCTGACTTAGCTTATATAAAAGATGCTGATAGATGAAAGCATGGAAATTCTTATTAATTTTCCTTTTTCTATAGTTCTGTGAAATGGCTACAAGGACTCACTATTGAGTATTAAATCTTTTAATATCCCCAAGTATGTAAGGGATTAAGCTTGGAAGGAAACATCTTCCACCGCAGGTAAAACAGTGATGAAAGCCAATGTCAATCTATCTAGAAGTAGTTAAAAACAGAGCTTAGAATGTGGATTTTAAATAAATAAAATTTTTAAATCAACACATGAGATCAAAATACTGAAGTTGCTCCATTGGGTACGAATGTATTTTCCAGTGGCTGAATATATCTTTGAGGTTCAATTCACTACAATCATAGAATCATGGAATCATTTAGGTTGGAAAAGACCCTTAAGATCATTGAGTCCAAGCATAAATCTAACACTGTAAAGTCCACCATTAAACTATATGCCTAATTGTCATGTTTACACATCTTTTAAATACCTCCAGGGAATGTCAGAATGAGGACAGAAGTGGTGTTTGATGACACTGAATGAGGTAGGCAGAAGCTGTCATAGTGCCAGTAGTGGCACTCGAGAACAATTAAGAAGTTTCTGAGCTCTGTGCTATCATCATCATCATCAATTATACCTGAAAGAACCAATTAACTGACCCCTCACAAAACCAAGTGACAGTGCTGTTAAAAGAAGGGTTTATATCCAGTTTGAAGGAACTTGCAGAATACAATTCTGACCCTTTGCAGGTTGTTCTACATAGCTCTTTTAAATTCTGCTTTAGCTCGTTTCATCCCACAACTCCATTACATGTCCTATCAATGGGACCATTGTATAACTTTGCTATTATATATCCTGTCAATCAGTTTTTCTCTGTCTGCACTGCTGATGCATTCCAGATTGCAATACATAACTAAAAGAGACCAATAGGATATATCAATCAGTTGCTGTGTTAGCCTATTTCTGTTTGCATGTTCTGCCTTCTGGAATCACTGAGTTTAGCTGGCTATTAAAGTATCGCATTCAGTCCTGGCAGTTACTCATTTGTGCAGTACTTGACACAGACATAGAGACAAGACTCATGATGTTGAGAATGGCTAGCAAAATTTCATAGCACGAAAAATCAGTGCAGGCCTTTCATGAATGCAAGAACAGACTTATACTGAACATGACAGCTCTGAGGAATTCATTCGGCTACTGGGCATGGGCTAATGGAATAAGATACATCAACATAGGAGGCTCTTAACAAGAACTAGATAAAGAACTTGAAGCTCCGATTCTCTAAGAGGCTAAAATAAAATAATTATGTGAATTAATAACATCTACCAGTGCTAAAAATAGAGAATTTTTGACCTGTTCATGGACTGCATATGTAAACTCGCATAGAATCTGCAAAGCCAAAGAGGTTAGAGGACAAAGATCTTTTTATCTTCTACGAGTCTATAAAAAGCTAGAAAGGAGCACGATTATTTGCCATGTAACTAAAAAAAGCAAGTCTTGAGCCATTAATGCTGTTCATATTCCTAATATTTTCATTAACAGTGGGGAATTTGCTTCATTTGAATTCTCAAGTCAATTCAAAAAGTACAGTTTAGGACCATTTCTTTCATACATATGTCACACGCTGACTTCAAAGGGAAAGAAACAAAGAAACCCAGACATGCAATACTCTTTAAATGTTCATTTTTCTTTGCCTTCTCACTGGCCTCAGCTACTTTAATGCATGGTCCTATTCATTCTTATTTGTTTGTTGTTATCTGATGGTCCATTATTCATCTATAACATCACTTAGTGACTGTCAATATCCAACATCATTTTAAATGTACAGGTGTTACAGGTTACAAATAGTTTCACACATCCCATATGGCATATAATTGTGTGTTACAACGCTTTTCAGGTCTTTGAGACATTTTGAAAGGATACAAAAGCCTTGCAGTAGCCATTCCCAGTGGGGTTTCTCAGAGAACGAGCCCCTGAGGCAGGCAGATGTCTAGGGTTCAAGAGATTAATTAGCACTGATGACTTATAGGTGGATCAGACAGTAAGTATTATGCAGGAGTTAAGTAGCTACAGCCTGACTTAGGTGAACTCATCAACTTCAATGAGAGGGGAGTTCCCCTTGATGAAAGCCACGGAACTGTACTGACCATAAACTAATATAGCATTTTTATGGAAGTTCAACAGCTGAATCTAGTTATGCCCAGAGCCTCCAAAAGCAGATTTCTTAAGAACTAAAATGAATAAAGGTCTGTTGCGTAGGAGCCAAAAATTGTTACAAGGAAGAGAACAACATGAAAACAGACGGGTTTCTTTGTTTCCTGTTACTTGTTTTTTACAGAATAAAAAGCTTTATAATGGGAAGGTGGCCAGAAAACACAGTGGTTTGGGTTGTTTTAGTTGAACTAGAAAACAAACAAATAGCTCCTGATATGCTGAACCTGCAGAGGGATTTAGGATTTCTTCTGTACTTACATTTGGATGCATGTTTAGTCTGGCCTCTGAAAGGGTAGTATCCCAAATCTAAATTGGTCATAAGAACCTATTTAGGGCTGTAAAAATCCAAAGCATTTGCATAGGTGCAAATCACATAACATACCCAAGCAAGAGCAAGGAAAATGTAAATCAGTAAATGAGGCTGCAAAGAGACCTAAATTGGAAATACTGTGGTGCCTCTTGTCCAGAGAAGCCAACAAATAAGATATACAGAGCAGTTTAAAAGGAAGAATATACCTATGTCAAGAACATTTACAGGGAGAGAGGTGTATTTAGTTATAAAGCAACTGTCTAAAAGAAGAAACTTATATTTCAGTTTGGTTAAGGAGTATTTTTGACATAATGTTTCTATTTTCCAACCCTTCTCATAATTTTCCCGTCTCTGCACTTCCAAGAGCTGGCAGATATGTGTAACTTATTATTATTATTATTTTATGACTATTATTATTACTGAAATGTTTCTTTATAGTAGTGGCTCTGCCTGGGCCTGTTTTTCTGTTAATAGTACTAAATTAATTTTAGTAACAGTTTTTGAAAGAGTTGAGACATTGCTCTTATTACATACACACACTGGGAGCTTCACATCCTAAAGAAAGACAGAATTTTGAGAGCACAGTAAGTATGAAGTCAATTTATATCTGCCTTTCAAGCAGTGTTCAGGCAACTATTTAACTGCTCATAGAAGCACTGTATTGGAATAAGATTTTAAAAAGCTTTCATCAGTGCTAAGGTTGACTAACATTATTGCCTCCCCAGCTTCAAGTGTGATATTTGACATGGTATATATCTGTATCTTAAAAAGGGTAAAAAAATCATAAAAGAATATAACATTTTTGAAAAACGTGAAACTGAATTAATACTATGAATTTCCTATTTTTTACCAGTTCCTTTGAAATGAACAATTATTTCTATGGAACTGGATGACAGAACCTGAAATAGGAAAGCCTAAGAAATTGCCACCTCTTTCTCGACTCTTTTCTCCCAGTTAAATTAGTGACAATAGGCCACACCTATCTGACCCCTTCCCTTTACTCCTTTTTGTTTCATCTTCCTCTAAATTTAGCAGTTACCTGAAAGCAACCACGATCACTTTGCTTACAGAGCAGGATTTACCAGAGAGGATCCTAAGGTTTTCCATCTCCTTGCCCTCTAGATCCCATTAAATAGGTTGTACTAAACTTGGGGTGGGGTGGGGGGGTGAGGGGTTGAGGTGTGAGGGGGAGAATCCTTTGCTGACCCCCCGAGTTGATTACCTCCCAACAGCTAGTCCTGCGATCTCTTAGGCGCTCACTGCTAGACAATGTTGCTGCCTTCTCAACAGGCCCACACACCATGTGTTCCAATCAGCTAATTGCTGCTATATTTCTATCTTCTCCTATGCCACAAATGGTATTAGAAAGTAGCTAATGCCACAAATCTACAAACTTTCACAAGCGAATGGTCTGTGGCAAATTCTTTTTTTGGGGCCTTATAAAGGTAAAAAGGCCCCTTTGCTTTCTATTTATCATTATATTATGTCTGACAGGTGCCTCACTATGCTGAAACATTTCAATAGATAAGTTTCACACAGGTGAAAAAAGGACTTTTTCAGAAGCTGAAACTGAAATTGTTAATCTCTGGGGCAGTGTGGAGTGGGGTGGTGGGGAAGGGAGCTCAGCCACTATTTTCTCCCTATTTCCATTCATCAGGATGGAATATGGGCAGCTCTTCTCTCCAGGATATGTTATGAATGTTGCTATGAAAAATTGGTGATTTTTGTTTTTATTTTGATGTATTGTAGCCCCAGTTTTTCAATTTTATACTGTGGAATGGCACATTACTTAGTTTCAGTTACAGAATGCTTAAGCTTTTGTTGTCTGTTTTAGTGAGACATCTTGACACATTACAAATAATGTAAAATTCTGTATTTCATATCATTTATTTATACCGAAGCAATATAGAAAATGCATCTTTGTTTTTGTCATTAATGTACCTCTTCCCAGTTTTTTTTGATTCCAGGTCTATTTTTTTAATCCTGAAACAGTTCTTCCCCAATTTCAGTGAAATAAATATTGATACATAAGTCCTTTTTACACCTCAGGAAGTATTCTGATTAAGATCAGTTCATGCTAGTGAAGGACAAATCTCAAAAGGTTCAAATCAGATCAATCATGCTATTTTTTTCTTTTGCTTACACAAATATCAGCTATTCTGAAATAAAACCAGTCTGTCAGTTTCAGAAGTAAAAAGTTTTCTCACGAGATTTTTTGGTATTTCTTACTGTATTCCCAGCCAAAAATGTTATAAATTCTCATTTTTTCTCAACTTTTCCTTCCAGTCCCAAGTAGATCACACCCCAACATTTTAGAAATGCTAAAAAGGCAGCCAACACAAAATTGCTTACAAATGTGAAAGCTCTCTTCCAAATAGAAGTAGCTGCTCTAAGTTTTTTTTCCTGTGGTGATTTTTTTCCAGGAAACATTTTTATTCCAATCCTGCTTTATTTATTTCCGAACCTGTTGTCTTTAGAATCAATTTTGGCTACTGAACACACCCTGACAGAGTTAACCA
Source organism: Gallinago undulata (assembly GCA_026546715.1). NCBI lineage: Eukaryota > Metazoa > Chordata > Aves > Charadriiformes > Scolopacidae > Gallinago > Gallinago undulata. Next base: position 43,884,970 of record JAOTQQ010000041.1, on the reverse strand, counting down.
TTCTTTATTAGAAGAAATTATTACTATTTTTAAGCAATATACAATTCTTTATTAATTATTAACAAAATAAAAATCAGGAAACCCCAAACATAAATCTTAAAATTTGGAATCTGATTTTTTTTTTTCATTAAAAATATAAATTTATTCATATACCTTCGAAAAAGCAAAATTTAACTACAGCAAACCAAAATATTTAGCTTGACTGTCCATATATGCAGCAAAAAGACAGTCTTATTTGATCTCATACAGCATGTTTTCTATGAGTGCATTTGCTCTGTAAAATTCTGAGATCCTAGTCTCTGGGCACATAATGAGGTATCATCTCAGATCAGAATGTGGTTAAAAGACTTGTATAGCCTGTTTAATTAACTTCTTTCACCATTGGCCATGACTTCAATCGTTTGCAGTAGCTTAAATTTCACAGGTGTGCTTGTCTGTTTGTTTGTTTGTTTTTCCCTCAATATAAAAGAGCAACACACACTCTTCCTGGCTTATTATCCTTCTGCCATCTCAGCAGATCATTGTCCCTCGCTGGAGGAAAGGCTGAAGGCCTGAGTTTGAGGAGCACAAGGCAGGGAGAAGGAATACTGCCACCTGCTGAAGTAGCTCTCCCCACTCCACGTCCAAACTTGGTTTTACTCAGGCATCCAAGCTGAGGTTGCTTGTGCTGAGAGCTGCACTATCATTTCCCCAGCAGTGTAACTGCATATGTGGCTGGGAAAGGTCCCCAAGAACTCGCTACTTATATTAGGAAAAGCCACGAACACCGGCAAACTCCTCACTTTCTTTTTTGTTGTTCTTCCTTGCTGGTTGGGGAATTTACCTAAAAATATGGGGCAAAGCTAAAAGGAAAAGGCACATGTAGTGATAACATCTCAGTGCTTCTTCCTCTGGAAGATACGGCATGCAAGTGCTAGAAATTTTCTTGGCACTTACACCCAAAGACATGTGTCTGACCAATATGTTAGTAGGCATGAGGCCATTTGGCAGATGGATATGAGCAAACTTAGCCAACAAATATGTTCATCAACTGTATATGTTGAAGGCATAATATTCACCTGGGGAATTCAAAATGGATCTCAGGCCACGAGAGTTTTCACACCCGTGAGAAAGCTAGCAGATAAATAACTCAGAGTCCAATGATTTAAGATATAACATTTCAAATTTATTCCAAGTCAAATTCTTACTACATAATTTGAGTACACCTAATAGCCATTTCTAACACTGAGATTTCCTTACACTGTCCTATAAAAAAACCCAAGCAACACCATTCTGATTGTAGCCAGGTTGTAGATAATTTTTATAGTTATTTTAGGTAAATATTCAACAATATGGAAAAAAAATCAGATGGACAAACTCCAAATTGGACAAAAGTCCCTTTTCTGTAGAGCTAGTGATAACGCCTCATTTACCTCTTTTTTTTTGTTTGTTTATTAAGACCAACAGTCTTCAAAGTAAGTGATATGATGTACACTGACTTTACAGAGTTTCAGCTTTGTACGTAGATTTTGCTTTCCATACTGGTTTGATCCATTTAAGAAATTACACAGCAATTTAAGAGAGTATTAGTATCTGCTCCTAAACTGAAAATAAAGAGCAGTTACTGAAATGTTGTAGGAGCAGCACCCAATTTATTCAATTGCACATTGAAAACTTGAGTAAATACAATTATTCCATCTGATTGTCCATTATTAAGCTATCTGATTTGCCACATTCTCTCACCATTGCACCTTACTAGAAAGACAAAATATGTCCTCTAGAAAGTTGAGGTCCCAGACACAAAGATGTCTTACTGTTTCTAAAACTTAAATTTTATCATAAAGATAGATTTTTAAGACATTGTCATTTTCTGATAAAGAAGTTATGGTCTGAATTACATTGAACTTTCCTCAGCTATATGTACAGACACTCAGCTCCACCCCCAGTGAAGGTTAATGAAAAGACTTCAAGGCTTCCATTGCTTCTATGGGCCCCCTAGAGCTCTGTTGGTATGAATCAGTGCTAAAAAAGGAAATGCAATTTTATCTCCTTGCTCTGTATACATGATTCCTGTCAAGGCTGGCACAATGCGCATCTTTTTTTAGATAAGCCCTTTCATTGTTTGGAACCATGTTTTGAGTTCTTTTTTTTTTTTTTTTTAAATAACATTTGAATAGTAATTAAAAGGATCTTTCTTATTTCCATGTGAGTCCTTGGAAATTGTTTTCAACTAAAAGATTTAACTGTTTTGTTTGACCTTACGCTGGCAAAGCTCTCCATCATCCTTATTACAAATTTGCTTAGTGTTGTGTCTTGTTAGCAGATGTGCTCTTTCTTTTTTTGCCACTCATTATGTTGTTATTGTGTATCTTACTATTTCATTTCAATAGCCTCATTTATTGTTTACAGTGTTGCTTTCTTTATGGAAGCAATGTAGTATACATTCCATGTTTCTATTCACACATTTTTTTTAGCTCAGCCTTTTTAAAATCATCTGTTAATTAGATGTAATTATTTGGATTTTGTTTGCATTTACTTTTTACACATTCTCTTCAGTGAGTGCTGTAAGTAAGGAATACCATTCAGTGAAGATACAATACTGGTCTGAGGTATTCATTAAATAAATTCATTCAATAAATTCATTAAATAAGTGCTTTCCATGAGAGGCCATAATTGAATGTGCCAGAAATATAACTTCATCCTTATGTAATTATTTCAATTAGGACAAGTTAACATGACTTATACAATTCTATAACACGGGATTAAAGCATTGTTGTGAGGTAAATACTATTGTTATTTTTGTTAGTGAAGAAAATGAGTGTAAAAAGCAAAGGACTAGATTATTAAATAAATTACATTACTATCTCTACTTCATGAAATGAGCACACTCTTACTTGAATACATAGAGAATTTAGATGCCTATTTTCCACCAATTTAAAGTTGTCCCTTTGAATCATTCTGCATATATAACCTTATGAAGGTGATCTCTTCCATATAGATGGACTTTCTAACTTTTCTAACGTTTACTCTAGTAAGTGTTTCATGTTGCATGGGGAAAAAAGAAAGATCATTTGATACTTGTTGCCTACCACTAATGTAATATCTGAGTTTGCTGACAACTTTGGAAAATCAAAAGTTTGTTCGCTATGATTGGCAAGGCTGTGACTTGTGTTTATATTCCCTTATTCCCAGGTTATGTATATATTTATTTATATATTTGCCTTTGGAAAGATTGCATCATCTTGAATGCATATGACATACTCAACAGCTGAGTAGATGTATTGAGAGTTTAGCAGACAGGCAAACATTTTCATAGATGAGGTGATCCATATCCATTTCATTACAGGAATATTGTCTGGAAAAAATGGAGAAAAGAACAAAAAGAGACCAAATCCCCTTAATATTAGAAGATGTTTATAATATTTTGTGATGAGTTGAAGAGCTGCAATTAGTTATTAAAAAAGAAACTTATTTGAATCTGACAACACATGGTTTTATGTATTACAATTACTGTCACCGGGTGAATTTGGCTAAATCATATATTTAATCACATCATAAAATTAAAAGGCATCATGAATTAATGTTAAAGTCTGAACATGCTAATGCATCATTTCCCATCTTAAAGACATGCAAAAATAACTGCTAAATACGTACATATTTTAGCATTCACTTTGTCTTCTGATAACAGCAATCCTAGTAGTCTTCTGGGTGGCTTCTGGATTGGATATACAAGGACAGTAGATGACCAAAGTGATAGATCATTTTGTTAGTGACAGATCTTGTGAAACTGGAAATATGAACTACCAGTAGCCAGTTAGGGATCTTAGCTTTTGTGCACGATGTGTGGGAAAAGCGAGTCACAAAAGCAAGCGGAGCAAGTGAGGCTCTGGGGAAGGCAATGGGTGTGCTGAGGCATTCTGTCTCAGGGACGTGAGACAGGTCTCTGAA
>JAOTQQ010000041.1:43847513-43880943 GCA_026546715.1 Gallinago undulata | reverse complement strand
GGAGCAAGTGAGGCTCTGGGGAAGGCAATGGGTGTGCTGAGGCATTCTGTCTCAGGGACGTGAGACAGGTCTCTGAAGTGTAATACAGGGGTTTGCTAGGGCTCACTGAACCAGCTCTGTGGAAGCTGGGTTTTTTTTTTACACGGTAAAGTGATGCGCCACTGAAAGATAATCATTTGGATCTGGGAAGCAGTACAAACACAGCAGTTAATTAGCTCTGCTCTCAGTTTACACAGCTGCACTGCTCCAGGTTGAGTATGACACTGTACTGTATGGTGTAGGCATGCCCTTGGGACTCTCTGGAGATATCTAACCCTGATTTCCTCTTTTGAGATGGCCACCTAAGCGATTCTTCAAAACCACACAGTTATCAGTCCTTTCAAAAGCCAGCTGGAGCAGGTGGAGGTTGAGACCCCCCACTTCTATGCCCAGATAAATAGTTACCATTACATTGAAAAGAAAACTGGAAGAATTTCATTTCAGTACCTACCCTGCTCATAATAAGATAAGACTTATTAAATGAAGAAACTTCGACAATATGTTCTAACTTCAGACTAATTGTAGATAGTTCTCCCTTGCTTACCCACTCTGAAATTCTTTTATTTGTAGGAAATACCCCATTTCCACTGGTGCAGGTTTCCCAGCAGACTTTCGCTGGTAAAATTACAAATAGGAATGGAAGACAGAACAGCCATTTTGTTTCCATCTTTTTTCATGCATGTTGAACAAAATAAATACTTATCAAAATTTTGTTAACTATAAACTGTATGAAAATGTATGAAGTGGCATTCAACTGAAGCAGCCTTGCAAATTCCCAAAGATATACTTTTGTTATTCACATGAAGCCCGTAAAACACTTCAAGGTCCTGCTATGGACAAATCTTTATTAAACACTTAAATCAAGCCAGCAGGAAAAAAAAAAATATATCTAGTTTAAATGTCTGACATTTGCATTGAAGGTCTGCAGACATGTCTGTGCAGAATGTAAATATTGGGGAAGTTTCTCAATTTTCCTTGTCTTCATCGATGAAATCCTGCTTTTTTTTAAATGTTCTCCTCAATGCATGTGATTGGTGAAAAACATTCCTGTGTTTATAGAGGTACTAAGTTTTACAAATACTTCCTACAGCAATGTCATGAAATTAGGTGCTTTGAGCAGGAGGGGGCCCGTATATTGATGCTATCCATCTTTCGCTTGTGCCATGCAAGTTAACCTTTTATAGGAAGAGGAAGAGGAGAGGAGAGGAGAGGAGAGGAGAGGAGAGGAGAGGAGAGGAGAGGAGAGGAGACCCAGGCATTCCTAGTAGGATGGGCCCTGGAAATGTAAACAAGCAAGAGATAATAGAAACCAAGCCAAAACCAAGCAGCTGGACTCCTCTTCAGCAGCTGCAAGCTGTGGGGAACCTTCAGTCCTCACAATCTTTATACACATACTCTCCATGAAAATGAGTCAGTTTTACAGTAGTGTCACAGAAAAATGGGCAGGAAATGACCTTCACAGGTCACATAGGTTTTGTGCCTTCTCCAGCCCTTATTGTTTCCAAAATCCAGGCTGGTGGTATGAATAACTTCTGGTTTATCTTTCCCCAGCCTAAATAAACAAACACAAATAAATGCTGTTTACACACAGAGTAAGTCTACAGCAGATTATGAGAAGATGAAGGCCTCGTGTTTTAGATAAATAAGTAACCACAATAGTTCGTGAACTCCAGGACATATTTCTAACTGAATGGGACAACACAGAATATTTTTTAAAGGTGGCAGACTTTGTGTTTTTTCTAGTGAATTGCTTTTTTTTTGTTGTTTTGTTTTCTATTACTTTTTAATTGCAAATGTGGTTACTTCCACATCCTTGACAGGAGAATGTTATGCAGGCACTGGCACTAGTGCAAGAAAATGCTTTGAGTTTCTTATTCAGTATCTATAAAAATAAGAAATATGTCATGGAGACAAAAGGTCTTTGGAGCTTCTTTGAAACTAACTGATAACAGCCCTAGCACTGGCTTCAGGTTGCAAGTACAGAACATTTCACATGATGGGGTGGGTCATCCATTTCAACTGAGCATCCAAAACTTAAGTACTTGTTCCAGGGCTAGGTACCAAAATCAGTACATTTCTGTTAGTCTCTAAAATAAACTGTTCTGATTTCAGCTTTGCCATCAGGATTTCTTTTGAGACTTGTTAAAGTTGGAGAGAAAACTACGAGACCCCATTCTTCCTTCTACTGATCAACCTCATCAATTAAAGTATTACCTCATCACTGCTGCTGCCACAGATGTTAGCTTTTAGAATAAGGTTTGAATTTTAAACTCTTGTCTAATGTCTGCCCCTAATAAGCAGAGCCTACCGTATAATGTATATGGGCCTAGACTTAAGGACGTACTTAAGTGCTTTGATGATTGGGAAAGAAAGAGAATGCATATCTATGCATTCATGGCATTTTTGGATTGCTACAAGTGATCATAGTCTGGGATTTGTTTTTTCTTTCAGCTGCAGATAAATAGCAACTATAAGGTCTTCAGGGGAAATTCTGTTCTCGTTTACTTTGATGTTCTTTACACTTAATTTTCTCTGGCTTTCCTTTGTTACCCCAGATTTATCCCAATGTAGCTGAAAACAGCAGTTGGCTCTTACCAATTGAGACAGAAATGAAAGCAAACACAATTTAATTGCCAGTTTGAAAAGCCCTTGCAGACATTTATTGAAAAGAAGAGTTCATTTTCTAATCTTTCTTCTAACTTTTACTAGACAAGGGAGGAGGTAGTAGTGGGGCATGATATCGCTATTTATAAAGCCAAACATATCTACAACAGGGGATTAACATTCTTTTTCCTCTTGGAAACAGACCCACTTATATTCTCTTGGAGCTCAGTAGGTGCTCTTAGATAGCATAAAAACGTTGAAGAAAGATAAATTGAACTACCATTTCAGTGAGAAGGTCTTGAGATTTTGGCAGTATTTCTAAAAATGTGTTTGAAGCCACCAACTCCTCTTCAGTGTTGAAGAAGTTAAACCCTTAATGGGAGAAGGAATTCTGACAAAAGGTGGTAACAAAAATTAAAGCACTCGGTATCAACACATTTAGAAGGAAGAACAATTTTTTTTTTAGTTTTTAATGGTCTTTTATTTGTGGTTTTGTGTTGATGTTTGTTAATGATAATTGCCTTTCCCTGTAGTGTTTATTTTTAATGAGCCCCTCAAAATGGAGCATAAATACTATAAATTCACAACAGTAATTATTCTGATCTACTTACAAAAGAGTATTAGAAAATAAACAGGACATTGGTGAATTTAAGGCTTAAATTAAGTTTGATAAATGATTCAAACGTTGTTTAATATCACAAAAGTGGGCTGTAGACTTGGGTTTAATTTCAGTAACAAATTTATCCAAAGCAGTACCTCAAGACAACAGCCTAACTTTCTGAACATTCCTAGTTCCACTCTGGTTTCTATTTCAAAGCCATAGTCATATTGCTTCTGTAACAAACCATTCGGTACTTATTTAAACCTCCTCTGAGTTTAACCATAGGGTGTAAAGAAGCCCAGAAAGGGAAGTGCTTGAGCACCTCTACCAGCACTCTGATAGTCAGAGACAAGGAAATTGTAGGAAAGCCCTTGAGAGTGTCAGCATAGGTTTATGCAATTAGATTAATCAGTAGGAGGGAATACTTCCAGACACTGCATCATCGTGTATTATCAGAATAGCTGTAAACACAGCTTTTTGTGCTTAGCTCTCCCAAACAATGTAAAGGTACAAATCAGGATTTACAGGGGAGTGAGCATTGCCAGCAGTTAGACACCCTGTACTGATGACTAGGAAAGTTTGATAACACCGATGCAGAACATTGGTCCTGGCTGGTCTCAAAGCCAGGGAATAGTCTCCGATGCGCTAAATCTACTAGTACAGACTTAGCCCACAGATTAGTTTAAAACAATTAAGTAATTGCATGCTACATTCCATATGTAAAAAGAATTTAGGCAATTTGACGTATTTTCTTTAAAATTACTGAATCGATGCAAGTTAGATCCTTGGATTTGGGACCAATTTCAATTGACTGTGCCTTATGTTTCACCACTACCTTCAGTGTGAGATGATTAACATCCTACTTCACAGAGACATAGGCCAAGTTATTCCTTTAAAACAAGATTTGTATGAACTTGAAGATTTATATCTTCATTAAGTAAATATATAGGTTAATATGTCTGTATATATTTGTACACATCATCAGAATATTATAAACATTACATAATTTCCCAGGTATGTAAAATTAGTGTCAAGAGGTTAAACATTATCTCCTGAATTTTCTCATAAATCCGACTTGAATCAATTGTACCATGGAGGTCATAGAGAAAAACCTATTCCATTAATTCTGAAAGAGGTAGCTACAACACACTGGTAACCTCAGTACTTTTCTTCTTCAATTAAGGGTTTTTAATTGGTCTGCACTAAGGGCCCACCATTCATGTCTTTCACAGATGTTAACTTCAATGTTACTTTCTAGATACAGTGGAGGAAGGTAGAGAACTGTCTCTTGCTGACTCTGGAAAGGATCTGTTCCCGGATCTGAATGTTAAGTAATCACTTTTCATACTCAAGAATCATGAAAGCTTGTTTGCTAATGGTTTGAGGTAGAACAGAACCAATTTTCTTTTCAGTAATTTTACTTTTCAGTTAAGTCTCTTCTAACTAATGGCAGTCTCTGTTGTTAGTTTATTTGCCAGCTCAGCTTAAACCATGACAGATTTATACCTATCCCCATGTTGTCTTGTACTTCTACTTTATAATTCAACATGCCTTCCTGTGAGTTCCTTTTCCCTAAGGAGTGACAGAGTTCAACGAGTGTTAATTCTCCAAAGGTTTTTAAGGATGTGTGTGCTGGGCTGTCAAGATTCTCCAGACAGAGTGCGCGGTGTAACTGCTTAATGACTTTCCATCTCCCTGTGTTGGCACATTATCCTGAAGTCTCAGCTCACCGGGTGCAGGTTTCTGCAGAGCGTTTCGTTAAGGCACGGTGTGCGGCTCCACGCCACTTCCTCTGACAGTTCTGCCTTATGGGAGTGGATTTCTCTGTGCTCTCCTTGCTTTTGTGCTGCACAGTAGATAGGGTATGCAGCTTTCCAAACGTGCAAACATTCTATAGACCTTTTTGTTTAGCTCAGGATGTTAAGAAGAAAGTCATTAAATCTTATGGGGAAATTATGACTCTGGTGTCAGACCACTTCCTCCAACAGGGAATGCATTTTTAACTTTGCAAGCCTCACTCGCCAGGGTTGTCCATACAGCTACGACATTTCCTTCATTTTCTGTATGCTATGTCTAAAAATTGCTAAGGATGACAGCTCTTAATAAAGATTCTGCTCTCAGAGCTGGAGCAAAGAACATGCTCATAGGGTAGCATACTTGTTCACATCAGATCAATTAATTCATGAACTTATTACATGCTCTTTTATATCCTTGTCTCATCCTTTAACTATATTTCCAACTTATTCCAATGTTTACCTAAATTGCTTTGGCACACAAGGCTTTTGTGAAATAAGAGTACAGAGACAAAATAAAAGATTGGCATTTACTATATGGGAGTGTTAGCTATGGCTAACTTGGTACACAACATCTCTAAGCAATCCCAGATGAGATCCATGATTCTTAATAACAGGCATCATTTTTATTCCTTCTTTTTGTTTAGCTTTTCAAGGATGATCCAGCAACAAGGATACAACTTTTTTTGGAGATAAAACATCTATAAAGTTAATGGTGATTGTAAAATAAAATAAATTTTTAAAAAGCCCCATGAAATAAAGTTGTCAGGTGCAAAAGAAAAGAGAAACAAAGACCACGAGAAAGTAAACCAGCAAGATTTTGCCATACCATTACGAGAGCAATGGTGCACCCTAATGAACAAGCACTACCATATAGCATTGCTATTAAACTAATTTCTTCAAAATGTTGAACTGGCCTGAATTTACAAAGGACAGGGTGGTCACAAATTAATTGTAATTGTAATTGTAATGAACTGCATTTCATTATTATTGTTGTCACTCTTATTGTTGTGGAATATTTTAGATTATTTGGAAGCCTTTACAGAGTTTTCATTTGTTCATTTAATTGAAACAGAAAAGATACAGATTGCCTTTACAATTTAGGTTAATGTTAACTTTATTTGTGATTAGGTAATTCTGCTGCATATCATATAAATCATAAGTTCTGAAAAGTTGTTTCTATTTCCCTCCTTTCAAGTTTAAAGTTCATTCCTTCATAACATTCCATAAAACATTCCTATGCTCCTCCTGCTCCAATACATCCGTATCAGTCACAGTGAAGAGATCATTTTCAGATGATGGCAACTCTTAGACAATGGCTAACATCCCTTTTTTTGCCTATTGGGAAAAAAAACCCTCAAAAAATGACCAAAGTTAAATCATTTTCATAGGCAGGTAAGCAACTATAAGAATTAATTCCTGCTTCAAGATGGCCATTTCAATCTTGTCTTTCCCTTCAGCCACCCCTTGACCCTTTCAGTAGTACTGAACTGCTTTCCAGCCCCGTCACATCCAATACCACTGTCCCAGTAGTATCTTTCCTAATAGAATATGCAATAGTTACAACATATATAAATGATAAATTGAGAAATAGATGCCTGGATATGTTAAGTGATTGATTAAAAATCACCTAGAGTGACTGAGCTAGAGTTAGACATAATATTGTACCTAATACAAGGTAAAACATTTGCTTTCTGTCATGGTGTTATTTCTTTCTCTCATTCCCCCTCTCTCTCTCCTATGCTGTAGCTTTTATTTTCTCCCAGAATTATATATGTGTAAAGCAAGAGGTTTCTTTCCTCCCCTCTGAGCATGGACTCCAGTCTCTTTGAGGGGGGAATTATTTATAAAGCCTTATCCTGGTACACTTTTGTTTGTCATAAACTGAAAAAATAATAATTACAATAAATAGCAGTAAGAATGACTTTATTTACATTTCCACTAGTGTGGAAGAAAGCAGTAATTTACTAGTGCTTTGTAAGCATAAATAATACTTGTACACATCTTTTAGCTAAAGTTGCTGTAGCCAGCTGAAGTGGCAGAGAAATCACAAATAAATCAAAGCATCCTGTGTAGGTGGACTTTGCTAGTTTTTACTATGAAGTCAGATGATCACTACTGTGACAAGAGGGAGCTGAAGCACTCAGCCTAGCTACTCCAGGGGCAGTGTGGGTGCCTAAGACTACTTCTGTCCATTCTACTTTTGTTAGAAATGTGTGTATAGTTTATGGCTTACTGATTATGGTGCAGTGGACAACTGACTTCCCACAGCTACTGCCATTGCTGCCAGTACTTTTATTTGTAGGATGACTTACAGCATTTCAGTCCATACTTCAGTATCGTGCTGTGAGCTCTACAGATATACAGAAATATGTTACAACACACCAACAGGATTTCATTCTTAATCTCAGGTTATTAGAATCTGATTTGGGACTTCTAATTAATTTCAGCCTCTCAGGGAAGCTATTTGAAAGCCCTATTCTAGACCTGCTCTGACATATGTATGACATGATCTGTGTCTCATTTCTGATGTCTTCAACCTCATGATTAAAAAGCAAATAAAACAAAAACAAAAATAAAATTTTAACATGTTTCCTAATAGAAAAGAATTGATAGACTTTATAACAGAAAAGCAGATGTTTGGGGATAAATAAACTGTAACACAGCAGAGTAGTCTCTGAAGACAGCCCTGCACATCAAGGCCTGCCAAGTCCTGTTCTAAAACTCATTATTGAAAAGATTGTTGAAAGTCTTTAAATATAGACTGTCAACATGAAGGTGTTTGTCTCCAAATTGGAGAAAGTTTCAATGAAAGTCACACAGTGAGAAAAGCAACAAAGACAGCAAAAGTGAAAAACTAGGAGACCATAGGCGTAAGACAACAGACCTCTCCACAAAAAAAGATATTAGCAAGTATTTGGCCAAGACTTAGGAAACCTTACACATATTTTCATCTTCTTTCCTTTTATTATTCATTAAGAGGGAATGTTTGTACGTATGCATATGCATGTGTGAAGTTAGTGCTCACAGAAATGGTTCAATTTTCTATGACAGAGCATAAAATTTTACACTTATTTCAGACACAATATGGTAGAAATGAAATAGTTTAAGTTCTCCATACACCATCTTAGTGAAATGTTCCAATCATACCACCATATCTGGGATAAAATACCTATATAGGTCTTATACTCTTTCTGTTCACTGTTACTAAACAGAATTTTTAAAGAAGCTAGAATAATTAGCCATAGTAATTTTGATAGGATTGCAGATATAACATTCTCAGATCATTTAGGATCTATAAAAAGAACAAGTGTTTTTTAGTGTTTTTTTTTTAAAATTATTATTCTCAAAATGATTTTAGAGCTGGTATTTATGCATCATTTAATTGGGAAATAAAATTAAGGTTAAGTCAAGAAGCCCTTCCATACAACTCGGGAGATACAAAGGTAGAATAATATTCTTATTGCTGTATTTACATAGCAGCATAAGATGGACACATGTGACCTTAACCATCTGTTCCAGATAATTCAATGAAATGAACAGTTTATAAACAAATCAGACAAACGAGTTTTAAAGGTAGAAAACACATAAAAAGTTAATGGTTATTCTGGCTAATTAGCTATTTATTAATATTTAAGAGTTTGCATTGTGTGGTTTTGGAATATTTGGAGTTCTGCTGTTATTAATAATTGTTTTTTGTTTTATGGTCATTAAACCATGTAAGGTTGCATAAGTATTTGGAAACTAGGTTATTCATACATTAAAATGAATGACAGGCTCTTAACCTGCATTCATCATTAAAGTAATTGCTATACATGAAAGACAAGAAAAGAACTATACCATTTTACAGGCATAATAATCTCAGAAGCTATGTGTCTTAGATGATCTCATGTCTGCAGTATCTAAACAAACTAATGGAGCTGAGGTACAAAGAGGATAAATAAATATTCAAGCTTATGTAAGAACTTCAAAGACTGTCAAGAAGTTGTAACCTGTGTGGGTAAGTCTAGCACCCAGACCTTGAAGTATTTTACCTCTCTAAAAGAAAGGTACCACTGACTGATTGTCTGTAATTGCACAGTAGAAAATTAAAGCAGAAGATCTGACTTCTAATTGACTTGTCTAATCTCTAACTAAGGAATGTTCAGCTGCAGTAGAACTGAATATTCAGATGACTGCTTTAGCAACCTTACAGTTCAAGAACTAAAATTAAGATAGTGAATATTCTGGAATAAAGGTGTGCATTGGGGAAGGTGATAAACATTTTAGAGATATTAGTCAGGACAAAGTTCAATCAATTTAATTAAATTATGTTCTTTTCTGCAGGAGAGTCAGAACAGCAGGAAAAGCTCAGTTGAGCATGAAAACATTCATAAGCAAAAAAGCCCTCACACATGAAGATATTGATCTAAAAATGCCTCAACTATGCTGAAATGCTGTTTATCACAAAATTTTCAAAATCTGGATCAAAACAGATGTATTCTCAGTAGTCACTAATGTTGGCAATTACATCTAGATGCTTATGAATGCATCTTGCACAATTTGCAATTACTGTACAAACTAGGGTACTATCCAGGGAGTTCCGATTGTGTGCAGGAAGTTCAGCAATCCTGGTTTCTAAAAACAGCAGCTGATTGAGCTTTCATGTGCCCCACTTCTGTAAAATTGCATGTGAATCACATTTTATTTTGCTTCTATCCCAATATCTTTTTTTAATCCATTTCTTTTTGTTCCAGACCCATAGGCTGAACACTGGAAATTTATTATCTCCATGCTTTTGTTGTTTTTTCCCTTATAAGTGTTGGTTACCACTATTTCTGCTAGTTTTGCTAAGCTCTAGCTTCAAGAAAGAATGAATGGAGACAGCTGAAGACTTGATGGTTCATTGAGACCTTTAAAAACGTTGGGTTTATGGACATCTCTTTTTAGTTTCTATTTAGATCTTGTCTGCCTGGCACAGACATATTCCCAACACAGTATTCTTCACATCTTTTATTCAGGTGTCTTTTAAGCAAAGTTACCCTCTCTTTTCCTTTGTCATCTGTTACTGATTTCCACATCTCTGTGCACCCACAAAGAGTTTTGATCTGACTACATGCAAAATATAATTGAGCTGAATATTATTGTAAGCAATTTCAGTTGAGACTGATTATGTTTGTAGAAGAGAAGGAAAAAGTAATTTCAACAACAGGGACATATTTCAGCAGAAGAAAAGCTGCCTTTTATGTTGCTTGACAAATTCACATCTTGGCATTTCAACATTGTTCTATGTTCTGAATAGGCTATTGAGTATAAATCATTTTTATTATAGCATGCACTGTTCTTGATAATAAACTTTTAAACACTGTTGTGTTACCCATACAAAACCAGTACCTTTTAGCTAACCACAATAGTTTCTCTCATGAGAAATGATTTTAATAAAATGTAATGAATTTAAGTAATGATTTAAAGTAACGATTTTAATAAAAGTCTATAGGAAAAATTGATACTCCAAGAAAGCCTAACAGTATCCACTGATTGATGCTTTTCCCACACAACCAGTTATACAAAACTGCCTAATTCCATCCTTTCTATGAAAAAGTCTAATTATTTCTTCCCACCAGTTCTAAAGTAATTGTTGTTATATGACCAGCAAATAGTTGTGCAAGCAATCAGACACAGATAGAATACAAAAAAGCAAACTGAACAACATCAAACACTTTGACTGTCCCACATTCAAACACCAAAATAACCTTTCCATGACTAGCAGACTCTATAGAGACCATTTATTCTCTCTGTCAGTTGAAAACTTTGGAGGCCACATATGACAAAACTTAGTTACACAACACTCTATACAGGATTGACGATCCTAGTAGTACATGAGTGACAGAAAAGATAACACAACTCTCTTAAACCCATCCACTTGTGGATTATGGGATAAACATTAAAACAGTACAGATGGCCTTGGAGTCGAGGGATTTGTTTTTTCCATACAATTAAGTTTCTAGAAGGTCTTGTCAAACTTCCAATTTAAAGTACAAATCCCAACAGGCTTCCTGTCTCACCCTCTTGGACACTTCAGGCTACAGGTCCCCTTTTTTGGACAGGCTTAACTTCTGGCAGATAACAGTGATCGTCTTCTTACTTTACTCATTTGTGGAATGGCTTAGATAATGCTCATGCAATCTAGAAGGTACCTTTGAGAAGGTAACCTTTAAGAAGGTAACCAAATAGTTCCTTGGAAAAAAAGTCTACCCATTGCCTTAACATCAAAATGTTCTTCTTTCTGCCTAGTGATGTATGAGGGTAGTAGGTGCTACCTTTAATGAAAAGTATCACATAAACTTTTTTTTAATCTTTATTTGAGAGTGAGATGCATTGAGAGACAGTGTAGATGAAGTACATAATGATTATAGTGTGATCATAAAAAAAATAAAGCTACGGACTTTGACTTCAAAGCCTTTTAGCTCTATCTGAAGACCCTTCAAGACATTCACATTCAATAATCTCAAAAAGTCATAAATTGTATATAAAAGTATCTAAATATGGCCAGTTTACCTCAGCAGCATCAGACAACTATTTTTCTTAACACACATAGATAGAAAAGTCATTAATTAAACTTCTCCCACTAATTCTTCAGCTTCTTTTAGATAGTGTTGACTTCACACCAGCAACTCTCTCAACTTTGTGTTAATGAAGTTAACATTCCTTCCTTATTCAAGACTGTTTTTACGTCTCATACCAGCTGATGCATTTCAGTTATACAACCTACTAACTTGATATTTGTAGGTAGATGAACAACTTTTGCAGAGGTGTCTGCCTATCCTGAGCAGTAACCAAATTTTATTTGTATCTTTTCACTCTTCTCTCAAAGACCTGTGTAATACTTGTTAGGATCCTATATAAATTCCATAAGACTGTGAATGAAGCCAAAGCTACTGCGGTCCTCTACATTACTTGGGCCAATCATTTTCATCATGATTTCAGGAAAATGGTAATTTGTAATTTTATAGACAATTTAAACTATAATTTAAACACTTATGGTGACTTTTTATTGGTAAAAACCACAAAGCATGCTTCTGGGTATTGTAAACCCAAAGCATTAAATAATTAATCATTATTAATCATTAGTATGAACAGCACATGGGATTTACAACTATTGAACTAGGTTATGGATACAGAACATAAACTGATTGAAAGAAGCTTGGTCAATGAATCCAGGCAGCTATTGCTGTGTTCCTTCAACATTTTTATGTGAACAGGAAAATATCATATTTCACCTGAAAAAGAAAACATGTGACATGTCCATTGATATGAAAACAGAAATTTTCATTTTCTAATTGCAGTACTCCTAGAATCTATTCCACCATGTATGAAGAACTTATTTTGTCTGGAAATGAAATAAGTGAACCTATTTCCCACTAGTATGTGATTTGGCTCCAGGTTAATACATACATGTGAACTAAAATCTCTGCTGCCATGCTAGTTAGCTAAGACCTAATTAACAAACTCGAAACAGCTTAGGCAGCCATTAAGTTTATCCTAAAAACAGACACCTATGGTATGATAAGCAGGAAAAATCTATTAGGCGGCACTGATGTTATTGGCTACATCTTTGTTATGTCATAGTAGGAGGTCTGTCACCTCATTCACACATAGACACTGACCTGTAGGCACCTAATCTCAGACATCTGCACAAAATTTACCCTGAGGATAGTTCTTCTTGTTTCAGTGTAGTCCTTGTGGCTACAGTGAAAAACATTTAAAACCTGTAATGCTGTTAGGAAGAATCACTGAGAGTATATGGTAATCAAGACAGCTAACAATGAAAAAATATCAGAAAGCATTCAGTGTTGTGAATCTCCATCAGAAATATATCTGTCCTTGAATGCAAAATAAGCCACTGTAGTCATGGAGAAAGATATGTTTAAGAAAATACCTTTCCATCATTGTTATCTCAGCAGATAAAGAAAATGTGTATGACGCATAGATACGTCTTACTGTATGGATACTCTTTTATTACCCATTCTTAAGTTTCTGTTCTGCAGTATGTTCAAAGACGCAGTACCTAAGAGTAAGTCCCACTGTGCAGTATCAGTCATTTTAAAGAATTCAGAAATCCACATAAGTTTTATGTGGATTTAGGCTATGATGCATTCCTTTACTTTTAAAAGTAATAAATTTAGGCCAGCTATAAAGTAAACCTGAGACAAGCCCATTTAACTTCTTGAATATTCCTTAAGAATGAGGAAAAAAAATGTCCCAAGCAAATTTAGTGTTTCAATTTTAAATTGATAAGTCAATTTTCCCAGATTTTTTATTCAAATATTTTACATGTGTGTATTCAGTGTATGAATTTTTAGTACTCAAGTGAAATGAATAAACATCTTTGTGAATATAAAGCTACTGACCCCACAGTAAAGTATCAAACATTTAAAATGGCTGAGTAAAAGCTGTATACCTCAGGCTTCCTAAAACATTCTTAAAGAAAAAAATCATATTTGAGTTTAGCAATACAGAAACAAGTATGTCAGCAGATCTGCATGCTTCACATTTTAATAACTTTAGAAGTTGTTTATATGTTCTTTGAGCCTTTCCCAGAGTTTTGCCAGAAACATCTCCACACACAGCAAAAATGGAAACAAGACACTATTATCAACTCAACCATCACAGTGTGTCTTTTATTTTTGTATTGGCAGACCTTCAACACTTGTCACACCGTGAGCATAACTCCCCATTAACTCATGTTGTTAGACTTGAGGGGAGAGGAAGAAAAGTAACACAACATGAATAAATTTATTTCCCAAACCAGTTTTGAAAACTTAACTATAAATTAGCAGTAAGATGGTCTGTTCATACCCTGGATATTTAGAGGATATTTTAAAAGAATGAATGGTTGAGTTAAACCAATTTCCTACCTATGATTTCAAGCTAAATTGAAATCTGACTGAACTAAAACTCTTCCTGTTACTTAGACAGTATCAGTGAAATTCTGTGGGACCCCTTTGAACTGTCACATACTTCAACTCCTTACTTTTAAAGGTGTTCTTAGTAGTCATTTCAGAAGAGATCAACAGAACTTACATCTGTGGGGTAACCTCTGAGACCTTTGGTTCAATTGCCTCTATGTAGGCAACTAGTGACAGACAGTTGTGATACCTACCCGTGAGTGAATGAATTATGCCAATACAAACAGACATTTGTAGAATGAGATTTTTCTAAAGAAGACTAAGACAGGTAAAGTGGACTATTCTGAAGCACCTGGGGTTCTTTTGTGGGCATATGAAGTTACATGAGGAAAATACCATCTGAATTCCTAATGGAAAAGTTTCTGGTGATTTCCATCAACTATATGAGAGGTTATGCAAACCTCTGCTGCCAGTCTTGCACTAATGGGGAAAGAAAAGAAGGGGTAAAGATATAGTGGTCTAAGATGAACAGAGAAGACAGTTGTTAGCCTGGTAGTGGCACTAATATAAGATAAACAAGTGATCAAGATCTTAGAAATAGTATCCTATCAGGTGTACCTATCTACCCCATGTAGCTGAAAATGTAGACCTCAGATATTTACTGCTTTCTGTTGATTTTTTTTTGGCGGGTGGAGTTTTTTTTTTTGTTTATGTTGTGGTTTTATTCTCCCAAAAGTAGCAGGTGAAATAGTTAAACTTTCTGCAGGTTATTTTGTCCTTATACATTAATTAGATCTTGTAACTACTGGATGGTATTTTCTCATAGTTTTGTTTTCTTACAAATTCCATTTTGAATGCCTGGTAAAGAATTTTAAGAATTTCAAATACTGATCCAGAAATTGGGATTCATAGTCTGAGAAAAACCTTTATTAATGATGCAAAGTATCTGAACGAATGTGAACTTTTCCTGTTTGGGAAGACTATACATGATTCTGTGGCTAGTTAAAGAGAGAAATAAATTGAAGCCAAAATAACAATAAAATAAAAATCAGAACAAAATCCCATGGATTTATATACATGTGTAAAGCAATGTACTGCTCAGACACTGAAGAGAATAATCAGCTGTTCCCTGCAGCGGTAAGAAAAGCCTTGACAGCTGCGAACCAATTATGGCCCCTGAAACCTTCACCAAGCCCTAATCAAGAAAAGTGTTTGTTATTGTCTTCCATACACTGCAAAGTAAACAAGATGACTGAATGCCTTGGAGGCAAGGAGGAAATTTCTTAGGCATAAAAACTCAGAACTGTCTTTGAACATGTTTGTATTCCTCTCAGAGGATGGAGAATTTTCTGAAATAATAAATTAAAATACTTTCCCCAAAGAGATCCCCTTAAGAAATAATTCTGACATAAAGGTTTCAGCTCCCTATCTTTCTGTCACTGAACCTTTAATTCTTTTCTCCATGGAAAACTTTCATCAGGCCCCACTTTACACATCTGAGCCTACCCCACCCCTTCCAAATTCCTAAGTGAAACCATACCCAGAGCCAGAAATATTCATAGCACTTGTCCAGAATACTTAAAATTATGCAGGAAAAAGCTCTCATTGATCAAACCTGACTAGTTTACTGCTGCAAATGTTTGCAGTGAGCTTCATTTAAAACTTGGATTAACCAGCTGCTGCATTTGGCTCCAAAGATCCTATCCAAGGAGGGTGAGGTCAGGGAGTCTGTGTGAGCATGGGAAGCTACAAAGGGCTGGGAGCTTTGAATTCAGTGCACTTGAAGAAGGAAGGAGCCTGAAATCAAGGTGTAGGGGTTATTTTCTGTTGGTAGAACAGAAAAAAATAACTAGAAGAAAGTTAGTGGCTAAACCACAGTACTGAGACCAGCTCCCTTACTGCAAGCTTATGTAAGATTTGGTTCACAAGAAGCCTTTAAACTGTTTTCTCTCTGGACACAGTATACGTGTTTGATACTTGTACAATCCAAGTTTATCACTCCAGGGTAGTAAACAAAGTGTATTTTAGCCTGTAGGGCTAAATAATTTTTGACAGAATTAAGTAAAGCAGAGCTGGAATGAGAGAAGAGAAATAAATTTCACTTGTAATAAACTAAAATGAATCATTGGAGACATCCAGTTGCTAGTGAGAAATTTGGATATTTTTTTAAAAGAAAATTGCATGCTTTCTTGATTTAAGCTGAAAGATACCTTTCTTAAAAACATTCCACAAGGATGTGTTCATCTCTCTGTCTAGGTCCCCTTTCTAAGTTTCAAGATCAGTCAGAAAAATTAAAAAACAGAATCAAGACAGAACAGTTGTGTCTGGCCTTAGTTTGACATGGAACCACAAATTGTACATAGATTCATTCCAGTATGGTTTTCATTCAAAGATTAGAAAAACCTCAGTAAACCCTTGATGAATCCGAGCTCTGGGAAGAAAATTTAATAATATAACTCTAGGCCAAATTATAGTGGTTCCTGAATTTGTAATGGAAGATCTACAAATTCTAGAGGTCAAATACCTCCAATGCCTTACAGTATTTCCCAGTTGTCCTTGGCAATGGTTTATTTTACTTGCTGTTTGTTTTGGTAGGTATTGCAGTCTTTCAGAATTTAAACAGAAGAATCATGAATTGATGCGGGTTTGTCAAGTTGAAGATGTCCTGAACAGCAGTGTTATTATAAAAGCTGGCACGTACATGGGACAACTGTGTCAAAATTTGTACTCCTCTGCACAACTACGAGGAAGCTGGTCTGACACTAGGTGCTACTTAAGCTGGGAATGCCAGAAAAAGAGCCAAGATAATCCAGAGGACATGAGACTTTATTCAAGTGCTTTTTCATGTCATGCTCTGAGGCAGTGATTCCTCCAAATGTAGAGACTAGACATCTGTCAGGACAATCCACAGTAGCCACCCATTCAATGCATGATTTTCATTACCATAAGAACATGGAGGAGGAAGAATGAAGGGAATACTAAAGAGAGTGAAATAATGCAATGTATCAAGGTGTCCTACTTGGGGTGGGATGGTCCAGGGGAAACCTGAATCTGGGTGTTAGAATATCCCTGAAATTTGGTAAAAGTTGGGTTCATATCTCACTCCTATTTAAAATATCTCTCTATATCTAGTTTAAAATGTTTAATTAATTGGTATTATTTAAGTAAGAAAAATGTTGTTTACATGGTTTTAAAGGTAGAATGCTCTTTTGGTTTCTGTGTTACTGTATGAGAGACCAAACATGCATTTGAAAATGCTACAGAGTGTGTGTTCACCAAGGATCAATACCTGTTCCCACAGAGACCAAGGATGTGAATTCTATGAAATTTCCTGCCAGTTCATGGAGATGTCTTGTTTTCTTGTTCCATAGCATCGATGGAAGTAATTTTTGCACCTTTCTAGAAAGCATATAGCTGCCAGAATATTTCACTAGACCTCCTTAGCCATAATTTAACATAGATAATATTTCATTTTGAAAGCAATAGGGGGAAACACAAATCGACATGTAAGTCTAGAAAAATATGAAGTATGGTTGCAGAAATGGTCTTTGGATTCTGAACATAGATTATTGAAGAGGGGAAATGGTTTCCTGAACTTGTATTTGTGTGTTTCTTACTCTTGAAATTTCACCTTGTGAGGCTCAGTGGAATGATGATTGATGCTTTTGTAAGCAGATGATCAATAGGAACTTTCATCCTTTGTACACCTTTACTACCTTGAATCAAACATTAAATAGTTCAATTTTTCTCTGAGAATATTTTCATGGTAGTTCTTATGTTTACCTCATGTTGAGTTTATCAGACAAGTTCTTCTGACCAGTACTTCTAGCAGAAGCTCTGAGGATGCAAGAACAGCAAGGAAACAGATCAATTCATTATAGTCAGAAATGAATGATTGTTGTAGATCTTTCAACTTTCAGTTTTTCTCTCTTAAAGTCTGTTCATTTATTACTTTTTTTTTTCTTTGGTTTTGAGTATGTCAGTGTGTACAGGAGACAATTTTAGTTCAGAGGAACACAATTTAAAAAAAAAAAAGTCCATATGTAGAAAATGTATACATATTGCACAAAGAGAAAATAATAAACAAATAAATGCTAACCAATCTCAGCCATGCATGGGTGATGGAATGCTTCTTTCTAACTGTTTCAGTTTTATAATCCCTTTGAAGTGTATCCCCAAAGTGCTGATGTCAAGAGGCACTGATTGATTGTTCAGGAGAAATTTTTGCTGTTGTGCAAGTTAAAGCATACCTTTTTCAAAACAAATAAAAAACCACAAATCTCCATATTTCAATACTAAATATGATTCTTCCCAAGTCTAGTGTTTCGATCTGCTTCTTTTGGTTAAAGAAATAATGCCAACTGTTTCTATTTGTGCTTAATCCATTTTTTTCCCTAAAATTCACTTAGAAGTTTGAAAATGTTTTTCTTTTCCAATGTATTTTTCCTATTTGGTAAGCATTAATATTTTTTCTCCCTAACTCACATAAAAGCTGGCATGTTTACTGTTTTCTTCTAACAGTTATAAGAATTACAATTTTTTCTAGCATCTTAGCAAATCATTGTTATTTGTTCAATCTCATTTGTTGGTTATTATAATTTTTTTTATTAGAGCTTATTACAAGATACACTCTCTATTCAAAGATAGGTGCCTATAGTGCTCTACTTTATAAAATACAAAATAAACCCATAATTTCTTCCCAAAAGACTGATGGAACCTATGTCACAGGACTTCTAAAGGCCTAAGTTAACTGTTTTGTTAAATGGTCTGATATACAGGATTAATGGTTTCATTTTCTTAATTTTCTCTCTTGCTTCAAGGGAGGAAAAAAAACTTATTTAGAAATAAAATTATTCATTTATTATTTATAGTATCCCATGTGATTGTCCTTGTGCAAGACATCTTGACAAATTCTTGCTGATTAAGGAATTTTACATTTTATGTTTATTCTTTGTGTTAGAGTAGGGTTATACACACATCTTAAACGAACCTCCTATGAACTGGCGAGGCACAGATAAGACGTACAGATTTAGATTATAAAGCTGTATTAAGCAACCACATCATCTTAGAATGTTTTCAACATACTGTAGGTACAAGAAGGATAATAACTGTCTGCTCTTCTGCATAGATATCTATTAGCTGCTACCCATAACTAAGTCTTCCCGTTGAACAATTTACTACACATTCTGTTTCAGAAGCCAAAAATAATTGTGCAAAACTATTTTATATTTCTGAAATTTCCAAAACACTTTCCCTTTAATTTCTTTTGGTTGGAATTTTTGCTGCATGCAGTAGGCAAAAATCAGAACTTCTGCTAGTGTGCTTTTCATAAATTTTTGAAATTGTTCTAGAAGCACATATGACTTGTTTGATCTGTATTTAAAGACAAAACTAAAGAAAAGAGTAATAAATCTGTAGGGGGGTTGATTTCATATCTTAAAAGAGAAAGATAAAGGTTGTTTAGCATCTTTTTTATGTAACCAAAACCAAACTTTTCCCTATTCAACATACTTGGCGCTTAATCCTTCTGAAAAACACAACCAAATCAGAGTCTATAGGTAGAAGGAAACTTGCATCCCAGCAGGATAGGTTGTTATTTGAATACTACAATACACCAACAGACACCAGTGAAAAAGCAAGCAATTCCCTTGTGCTTAGTTCTCTTCAGAACAGAGAAGAAAAATTAGTGCAGGGATGGAAGAAAGCGAAGATATTGACTATGTGTAAGCACATTAGGGTGTGTGTAGCTAATATAAGTTGTTAGTGGCATAAAACTGCCACAAACAATTTGTCTTATTTCTAAGCCAAGAGCAAGGAGGAAGTGATTTTCAGTAATATTAAGAATATTGAGATGTGAATTTATGGGGCATTGCCTCCTGCCAGTAATTTCTGCCAATAGTAAATTTGTGCTCTGAGTATTAGTATTACTCTGATTCAGCACTTAAAAGAATGTGATGAGATGAATGTTATTGTGGATTAAGTGCAAGCGATTCTTCTGTCCTTTCAAAATTCCTCTTTGTTCTTTTCATCAGTTTAGGAAGATTATAACTTTCAAAGTTGAATAAATAAATTAAAGCCTGCTGTGACTAGAAGTATTCTTCTGGAAAAAAGTGGGTGTCCAGTAAATTCACAACTTCATATTATCTTCTTTCCTTGGAGATCTCTTCTGTAACACAAGATTCATTCCACTAATTTGGGTCATCTGAAGGAATCTAGTCTAAACTAATCGTCTAAGCTCTGTCTCTCTCTCCTAGTTTATTCTTAGTCAAGGAATAAGCACTATCAGAAAGTGTTTTATCTGAACATGTGCTTAGGATAGAAAAAAAATCCCTGTCGTATATGTCATTGACTGGTTCTGAAATGGAAGCAACCTGAAAGTGAGGACCAAAATATTGATCAAGTAAAACTGAGCTTTCTATTTCTAATATTAATAGTAGTAGAAGTAGTCGTAGCAGCAACAATAGACTCCATATAGAAACAATAATGACAATAGCAGTCATAATAGCAATAGTAATAAGGGCTAAAGGTAATAGTCATACTCACAGTAATAGCAGTACCAGTCAGTAATGGTATAGTAAAAGTACACTAATAATAGCACTAGCTTTGAATGTTGCCTAATGTTGAAGTTTCAGGTTTTAGCATAATTTTTAAGGATAAATATGACAAATTTCACAAGCAGCTATAGTAGACACCAAAGAGAATATTTCTTTCTCTGTCACTAGAAGGAGTTATTCTTGTTAAAGGAACACAAAGGAAGTTTTCTTCAAGATAAGCGTGGTCTGTTTCCGTACTTACAGGTTTATCAGCTGGTTGTATTAAAGCAAAAAGAAAAAAAAAAAAAAGACAAGAAAAAATACTTTAGGTATCTTGCTTTGGTTCAATACATTTTTTCCAGTTCAAACACATTGTTAATTAAATCTTCATTTATTAAAGTAAAACAACTTCCAGAATGAAAAGATGTGTATCAGTTACGAAAACATAAATTGTAACAGACACAAACTAACATGTGTTAAGGATTCTGAACCTCTTTCAGTCTTTTAAACTGAGCTTTCTAGCTCTTTAGTAGCACCTGCCTTCCCAGCCATGCCTGGGATAATGTATCATACAGGTTAAGTATGATAGTGATTCTGTCCAGTAAGACACCGAAAATTCACTCTTGGGCACCACCATACCTGCCAGCCCTGAAAGAGAGTGGTAAGAGAGCTGACTGTGTTACTGATGTCAGGCTGCATGGTAAGGAATAGTTGGACTTTGGCTGTTCCCCAAAAAAATCAAAACCAAAAACCTGAAATGAAGTATAGAAATGTCAGGAATGTTGTTCTTCAGTTAGGCTTGAGTTTCACATAAACAGAAACACATACTGTTCCAGTGAGAGATTTTATTAAAAACTCAAAGGTTTTCTTCACTTGAGAAGATGTTTAAAGACTGAAGCCTGTTCATTGAAACCTTGTCAGTTTCATAGTGAAAGAAAAAGCACAAGATTTGACACCTTCTGTATATTCTGCATTGGAGGGACTTTCCAGGTATCTTTTTATTTTCCATAAGAAAATGGTGCTTAAGATCCTTATGGACCTCAGCTAAAGCTCAAGCTATGTGAAAGTACATGAATGTGGGTGCTAGTGAGGATACTGTTACGGTCTTCTTAATGACTTGCTTTCCAATTCTTTGCCCCCACCCACCTAGGTCTGTGGTAGCCAGCAGTTCTATTATTAGACCTAATTGCAAAACAAAATTATTAGTTTATGATAAATCCACTTTTAAGTACGTTTTTTTGGAACATGGATGAAAAATAAAAATCTCTGATTTTTTTTTAAACATGGCATGAATGTATGCTGTGTCTTTTAATGTATGTTTTAATTGTAGCAGTAAATCTTTTGAAATTACTTTTTACCTACCATTTAGATCCTGCAGATTGAAAAAAACACAGAAAGAAAATATGTTGATAATTTTTGAAAGGTACATATCTCTAGAAGTTGTGCAGTTTTATCCAAATAATTATCAAAAGCTAAGAAAGGTTAGATATTTGTTTTGATGGATGCTTCATAGATAAAATCAAGATTCTGCAGAAAGCAGAAATAATATATTAGAAGGGGTTAGTAGAACCTGCAAAGATTTCTCAGTATCAGAAAATCAATATTCTTCAGGGACGGATATGCTATAAGTCTGTCCCATTAACACTCAGATCTAGAGCATGTTTACAAAAGACCTGTATTTCAGCATACCTTGAATGTTATCTGAGGTTGTCACATGTACGTGAATAGTTCTCTTCATCAAGGGGTAATATAATTTTGGACACATGGCATTTCATTATCTAACACATGGTATATCAAACATGACTGAATCAATGCCTAAGCTTCATTAATAATGTACAAAACTAAGCTAAAAACACAAGTGAAAGGGGCTTACAAGAAGTATTTCTTTGTGAGGTTTTTGGAATAAGCTTGCAATCAGGAAAACAGTGTTAAAAAATATATCTGAGACACAACTTATTCCAATATGATTCATGTTATGATGTCCTTTAACAAATGCATGGATTCCACTTGGTCCTTTATTTCTGTATTCCTAAATTGCTGTTCTTTTAGCCATTAAGAACTTTATTAAGTTGTACATAAGCATTTATGTTAACACGAATGACCTGGCTAGATTTGTTCATTTATATTTTACCTTACTAATTTTCTGGCTGTATCTATCACAGGATATAAAATTATCCTTCCTGTTTTATTCACATGAAATTTTGCTTGATACAACAAACATTCAAAGCCTAGTATTTCAGATGAAGATGATTGGGGTGAAAAAGAAAACCAAAATGACAACAGGTTTTATGTTAAAAAGCACACATATTACATGACAGTAGCTAGGGCTGAAAATGTAAGAGGTTAAGCTCTGAACACAATTCCACACCACTCAAATATACATTCCCACACAATCACAGACAAGCCATAAATAAAAGTGTCTCAAATTACCAAGAAATAAAAGAACCATTCATGGAGCACTTGCTTGTCCCACACTGTGTTACATAGTACGGAGTAATGGTTGTTTCACATCACAAAGCCATCAGGTGTTTCAAGACAAACGAAATATAAAAGACATGTTTGCAGGGGGAGGAAGGTTGTCAAAGTTTGAATGTACCTATTGAATCTCAGTAATTGCCACTTAGAGTTTGATTTAATGAAAGCCACTGAATAAAGGCTACTATTTCCTTTGTCAGGGCTCATGTTCCCATTTGTACTATACCCTTCCCTGTCTTCCAAAGTCAAAGCCACGATCCGCCATTTCCATCGGAATACCACTTCCTTCCCTTCTCCTGCATTCAACCTCATCTGCAT
Source organism: Gallinago undulata (assembly GCA_026546715.1). Taxonomy (NCBI): domain Eukaryota; kingdom Metazoa; phylum Chordata; class Aves; order Charadriiformes; family Scolopacidae; genus Gallinago; species Gallinago undulata. The sequence continues at coordinate 43,857,692 of JAOTQQ010000041.1, read as the reverse complement.
GCATTTCCCACACACTAAATGGCTGTGTTTCCAGCTACCAGCTCTGAAGCTAACAAGCTTGCTTTGACTCAGCCTTAGACAGATTGAAAAGACACAACCACAAATGCACTCAAAACTCCGTGCCTGTCTGTGTGTTCTAGCAGAAATATTTGGCCTTTGCGGTAGAGGTTTTTTCATCCAACCTCCTTGCAGACAGACCGTTTGTTTATCATAGAAGAGATTGTTTACAACTTTTGAGTTTTTTCTATTCTCAATAGCTAAAAAAGAATTTGATAAATCAACCAAACACTCTGGGTCAATATAGGGGTGGGAGGGTGTTGTTTTCATCACACTCGACTCTTCAAATTGTTTAAGTCTTGTTCTGATCACAGTGTTGGTAAGAAATCAAGAAGATAAAAATGGTAAGAAAGCTATTTATTCAGATGTTGATTTATGTTAGAGTTAACTACTACTGAGTCTCTCTTGCTTAAGATTTCCTGAGGGACAAGAGCAATCCTTTATTGTTTCAAGAAATAGTTTTTCAGAATTTAGAATCCTTTTAACTTGTTAGATTTCTATCCTGAAAGTTATATTAAATTTCAATGCAAATAGTCCTTAAAAAATTATATTTGGAAATAGGACTGGAAGCAGGTTTGCTGAAACACAATGAGAAAGACCTATTTAACTTTCTCTTCTCAGAGATTAAACTGAAAAATAATAAGATCATTAACTACAGTTCCTCTACTGTTGAACATTCCTCAGATGAGTTCAGGATTTAAATTATCATTAAGTGCAAAGTTAGGGTACAAATGAGGACATTCTCCACTGTTTTTATTCCTGTTGAGAAACTAAGGAAAAATGAGGAATGAGTTTTGGAAGAGGTGGGAAAATGGGCATATTTAGCAAATAATATGCATATATATCATTAAGTGTTTAGCATGATGAGGACGTGATAATATTTTTACTTCACCAGCACATCCAGAACTATGGATATGACTTTCAGAGTACTTAAATTCTATTTATATTTTCTCTCACGTTCCAGAACATGATTGAATCCTTTCCTTAGAAATGAGTTATTTGGCTCCCCACGATATACAAAACTTGCCTGTTAGGGGAAAAGTTGACTAGCATAGCAATTTCATTATAAAGGCCTTGTCATGAGCAGAACAATTATTCTGGAATAAAGATACTTCTTGTTTAAAATAAAGTGTCCACAGGAGAGCTGTTCTAGACAATTTACACATGGAGACAAGTCTCTGGGCTCCTACATGAATAATTACTTCTAAAAATGTAGCAATACTCCAAAGTCAAATGGGTACTTCTGTGAGGGCAAAAAACCAAACAAAACCAAACCACCCAACAAACTTCCTTTGAAAAAATAGAAATATTACATAATGAAAAACTTGAATGAAACTTTTGGATGTCTATGAGGCACAAATTATTTTAATCTATACAATGAATTTTGTATTTTTATAGTTGAAATGTCTTTACTGTACAGCAAATTTTACCCTTCTATCTTGGTTTCTGTCAAATTCATTTTTTTTAAAAAAGGGCAAAAAAAATCAGTGAAATTCAAGCGGATTTTACAATTGTTTCTGAGAGCTGTTGAATGTCTCTAGTCTGCTGCTTTTTTCTCTGTCCAGTTTCTATCTGGTTGAAAACCAGTATTTGGTCTAGCCTTGTCCTTCAAGTCTGTTTATTTAAAATTAGAAGAACAAGCTATAGGCATGGAAGAAACTTGACAGTAGAGACAGGCATTTCTAGACTTATTTAACCACTTGGCTGTTTCTGAACCTTCCGTGTAGATTCAGGTAGAGTGCTCTGGATGTGCTGCTGAGCAAACACCATCTGTCTTAGGGAATGAGCCAAAAGCATCCATGTAGAATGTGTCTGCTGGCAAGTATTTCCAGTGCTGCATATCCTGGTAAACTACATCTGCTGCAAAGCTGCTTTTTTTAAATTTTGTTGGCCTTTTTCTTTTCAGGGAAAGTGAGGAGCGTCCAAGCAAAATGAGATTGTTTTGCTGAAAAATTGTAGGTATCCAAAAATAGGAAATTGCAACTGCTTCTCCCAATTCCCCCTACGTGTTGAAGCCGAACTGCCTTTTCAATCTTCTAGGACATCCAGCAGCAAGAACGTGCCGTGTACAACTCAGTAATTCATATCCACAGTCCAATAAACAACCATGAAATACAAGGGAGTCCTACTGCAGCTTTCATACAGAAATGGCTCTTTACCCAAATGGCTAAATAATTATCTAAATATTATTTTGCAGTTGATACAAGAACAGGAGTTCTCGTAGTTTGAGTTTCACAGTGATACATAGTTCTCTCTTCATCCCAAGACCACCATAACATGCATGCAATTATGCTTTTATCAATTGCTAAAGTTAAATACAAAAAAGCTAATCATCTTCCTTCTTATAATCATTCTTCCTTAGTGTTCCTGTTTGTAATTAAACTGAAAGCCAGGGCAGGATCTTTTTTTATAATGTGTGAAACAAATACTGTTGGGTTTTGTGGTTTAGAATATTAGAATGTTTTCTGGTAATCATAGAATGGTTAAAGTTGGAAAAGACCTTAGAGATCATCTAGTTCCAACCCCCTGCCATGGGCAGGGGCACTTTCCACTAGACCAGGTTGCTCAAAGCCCTGTCCAATCTGACCCTGGACACTTCCAGGGAAGGGGCAAGCAGGGGCAAGCAGGGGCAATGCCTGTTTAGGAGGGAGACATCGAATAAGGAAAGACGTGCAGTAAAGCATGCTCATATGAAAGGTTTCCTGTCCTGGAACCAATATCAAGAATCACATATTCTGAGGCAGCAAACCTGAATTGTAAGCACATTTGAGGGTTTTTATTATTTCCTCCTTTGTTTCTTTTTTGGTTTTTTTTTTTTCTATGTATTTTTTTTTTCTATGTTTCTCTGACTTTCTAGGAAACTTACTTGTCTGTAGATACAACAGATGCTTTAGCAAAGTCTTCATATGCTTGGACAAAAGAAAAAAAAAAGCTTTTTTTCTTGTTCCTTCATTTTTCATAATCTAAAAAGTGAAAAAATTTAAATTGAAAATTTGTTAATAATTTGTGTGAAGAAAAGCAAACAATTTTACAGATTTCTGTTTTTAAAAACAGGGAAATTCTTTAGGTTTTATGTTGGGGAAATTTTGTTTAGGTTTTTTTTTTTTCAGTGGTAATTAAGAAACACATTTCTCTCTATGTGCCTAAGTGATATGACAAACTAATTGAGTGGTTGGAAGGATAATGAAGGCGGGGTGGGAGGGAAATCCAAGCAAGCAATTTGAAAGAACAGCTCATTTCACTAGTAGACTGCTAAAAACCAAAGCAAATAGACATGGGGGGAAGGGGATGTAGGAGGTGTATAAAGAAAGATTAAATTCTTAGAGAAGAATAAGAAAATTGAAGTTTGGGTTTTAACAGAGGTTGTAGACTTAACATTAAGCCTTTTTAATGTTAATGTTCATTAGCATCTGAAAAGGACTACGAGAAGAAGAAGAGAGTAGAATAGATCAGGATTCTTATTTAGGTATGTGGAATATCTGTTTTTTTTTATGTGGTGAAATATAAGAGTTTCCTAGGGTAGACAAATAAGAAAAGCTCTGGCAGATTGGGCAGAATCCTTGATTTGAAGATCACAGCTGCAACCTGACTGAAATATTCTATAGTTGTGTCTCTCCTTTTTTTTTTTTTTTTCTCCCAGTAAGACATATTTGAACTTTACAGTGGTAAAATAGATATTTTATAAAGCTGATAAAAGCAGATGTATTATAAAGTATATGTGTGTTTAGAGCATTAAACCCTTCAGAAGAGAAACTTCATATAGTTCTTTTCTCTATTGCCTATCCTGGCATTATTAACTTTACATATACTTCATGAAAAATGCCATACAAACCTAAATCTTTCAGTTTTACAATGCTATGCTGACAGAGTTGACAGTACCCCATAAGATTACAATGTCTGTTTCTGTAGCAGTTATATGGAGGGAAGATTGTAGAAACCTGTCATAAACAAAGCTGTTCAAAGTTTTACTATCCTTTATGTAACACTTAACACTGCACAACAGGTAAAAGAGACTTGTCCACAAAGACCTAATACTAAAAGAAAGTGAGGATAAAGGTAAAAAAAAGGAAGATATTTTTGGATGCTATATTATCTTATGAATCATAAAACCCTTTTTCCTCATTATAAAAAGCACTATAAAAGTGGAGAAAATGGTTTTACCTAAACCGATATGAAAATTTTCTTACAAATGAATGTTCTCAAAAATAGAATTCAGATGTATAATTAGAAAAACATACATATGTAAAATGTATATATTATTTATATTTTTATATATGTGTAATGATTGTACATGTGTTTAATTTTACTTGTTCAGTTCTGCAGAGTCTTCCCACTCACCTCTCGCCATGGAGTTTGGATTAAATTCAAAAGAGTGAATGAGACAAAACATATGAATTTAGTAATAAACAAAATTATTATGAACGTTGTTATTTCACACAAAAGGTGCTACTGATGGCAACATTTTAATTTTCTCATTTTTAAGAAAGAAAAATGATATGGTATTTTGAATATAATAAATGTATCTAAAAAGTGCTTTTCAGCATAGAGATTACTAGCACATAAGAAATGTCAAAGTAAATACAAATAGGGCTTTGGTCATATTAAGATGAATCTCATTTTCTAAATCACATCTGTTCTGGCACTTTTTCCTTTGCCATTAGCTTTAGACATTTCATATTTTGTTATGTTACCTCAACATTCACTAACAAAGCCAAGCGTAGCTCTGAACTGCAAATGATTGCCCAGATAGAAAGAGAAAATGAAATGCAACCATACTATATGGATGTACGAGCTATAAGTACTTGTTTGTAGGTTCTCTGGGACCAAAGAAGTGTAAATGTAAAGTGGAGCATTGAAGTTGTTTGCAGGAGGGGAAATGTCAGTTGCTGTCACAGCGCAGTTGTCCGGAGCAAGCAACATTTACTCAAAACATTATCCAGAGGAGATGTATAACCCTGCTGCTTCTCCAATTTTTTGATTTGATGCGTTCCAGCAGCTGGGCAATGTTTGCAACAATTTTTAAAGCCAACATAACCTTGACTCAAAATCATTTTGTGCCTATAAACACCTTTGGCCTGACCAACCAAAGCTTTAAAATGTGAGCTCCGCTCCTCTGTACCCCCTCTGCACTGGGGGCGGGAACTGGAACCAGTGAGATGTTTGTGCTGAAGGGTTTTTTTCTGAATGATCACACAGACATTCCTACTCTGGGCATCCAGAACTGAGAGCCGACATAGATTAGTGAAGGTTTATCGTTTTGAAGTGTTTTCTCTAAATAAAACATTTTTTTCATTCTTCCTCCAGGTACCTGTTTTATCTCATTACTGTGAGAATATATGCCTCATTCAGGTCCAGGTTGTAAGGTTTATTTTAAATTATTCCAGTTTCATAACTCAGTATGTCATACTTCCTTTTCTTCCTGATGATAACTTTTGGGCAAGGACTTTTTCTAAATATCTGGAGAAACTGTTTGGACTGCCTAAATCACAGTCTGATACAATGGATGTTCCAGCAGTCTACCCCTTACCTGCTGCTGTTCAATTGTCTTTCTGAGCCAAAGATCTATCAAAGTCCTACTTTAGAGTACAGTCTGAGCCCTGACGGTATCATTAGTCTGGACACAAAATTGTTTCCAGCTATTTCATGTCTACAGCCCTTTGAGATGAAATTCCTTCCACACAACAGGCATCTCACTAATAATAATACTGACCTCTTAAAAAGTCCATTTGTGTGCAGATTTCAAGTTGCTTTATGGTTCCATTTAAACACAGGAAAGCAGAGGCAGATGTGAATGCCGCGGCTTCTGTGCCACAACCAATAGTCTGTACAGCAAACTGCCTCACCATTTTATCACCCTTAAAAATAATGACTAAACATGGGAAACTTGCATAACTGGTTTCCCAGCCCCCTTTCCTTTTCATGAAAAGCATTGGAAGATAGAAACCTGTTAGTCCTTCCCTCATGCAAAGGGTGGGCCCAGGAGCATCAGACAAATATGTTATTATTTATTGACACACCAAAATGTTCTATACTGGCTCACACCAGTAGCCATTGCACTCTAATGCTTTTTCCCAGCCTTGGCATTTATTCCCTGACTCTTAGGTACACAAATAATTCAGTAAAAATTCCAGCATCATATACCATAACACGATTGGAGAAAATTTGGGGAGGGTAATTTTTGGTGTTAATTTTTCTGTGTACATGGCACAGAAAGAGGAGATAGTAAATGTGTGAAAATTCCTTATTCAAATGAGAGAAAATTTGTTCTCAGCCATAATAATAAAGCCAATGACACGGATTGTTGCTTGTTTGCAGCATGATTGTTCGTTTCAAATAACATAATCTTTCAAAGAGTCTTTCCCCCCCGGACACCGCCCGTGTCCCCCCCCCGTCCCCCCCATTAAAACCAGTGCCAAACTGAGCTGAAATGAACCTTTTCAATGAACCTTTTCAAACTTTGGAAGTCTCAGTTAAACTGAACGGTTTTTATAAAGTACCTTTCTCACTACTACTGTATGTTCTTCCTGCATCTCTCTGTCCCCATTTCTTTTGTGGCATCTCTGTGTGTTTCCTTAACGGTGACACAGCAGTTCAGCCTGGGAACCTGGGCAGTGGCTGAAGTGGAGCTTTGCCCTTTAGCTAGCTGTATGTGCTGTTTAGCTAGCTGTAATGTGCTGTAATGCAATTTGCAGTTGTCTGTGTCATCAGTAAATACGCCTATAGGAAAAACATTGTGCTGTGATGATTTTTCTAAGTATGAATTTGGGATCATCACACTCATAAATGGCAAAACCCTGCGTGATTGATGCAGTGTCCCAGTAAGGTATTAACAGTTATAATGCCACCCCCTGCTACAAGCACTCTGAATGTGCCATGTATATTACAGGAAAGTGAGCTATTTTATAAAAGTGTTTTAAAGAAGTTTTTTAAAAAAAAAAATGGAAACCATGTCTTTATCCCCCACCTGTGAAGCCAGGTGCTTTATTTATTACAAGAAACTGAAAGAGGTATATATTATACTAATGACACTTTAAAATGTCTAAAATGTCTTAAAAAGCTCTTTCTGTGTATTTGGAGCCCAAACTTGTGAAATACTAGAATTATATGCAGGGACAATGGCCCCATAAGGAAAAGATATTACAGCTTCCCACAGCATAAAGAAATTGTTCTCAAGCTTAATGATTTATAACAGTCTGAACAACAAAATCTAAAAGTGATTCAGGATTGGTTCTGTGTTTTCTGTCCTTTTAGAGACATGTTGGAGTGCCAAACTTCCTAAATAAAAGAATTCTTTCTGAAGTAGCAATAGTGTGTACGTGTTGCAATGTGGTACAATGGTGATGAAGCTTTTGTGAGTTTCTCTCTGTGATAATTTATCATATGTGTCTTTTACCGTAGACAAACAGTCCATATTTTACTACACATCTGTGGTCAGTTCCTCTGGTCTTACATATTCCTCTCTCATGTCTTTGTGACACATACCATTATTCTGACTTTTTTCTTTATTAATTTTGACACATATACTTCCCAATGCAGTCGATGGTCTTTATTCACAGCCTCCAACTCTCTGATAATGATGTCACTGAACAGATGTTCAAGATTTGCACTGAGCATCTCTTTGCAAGGAGAGACCAGCCTACTCATTCTTTCTTTGTATTTTAAATGGCTGCACAAAGTAGCAGTGGGTAGCGTGGTTTTTGGCACATGGACCATGAAGTGAAGAATGAAGCTCCATTAGTGTTAGTGACAAATGTTTGACAATTCTATAAGACTCTAGTATTTCATAATTAATCTTGTTATTTTATTCCACAAAAGGCAAAAAGATGGCATAATTTACTGACATAGGCCCTTAAAACAATGACTGCAACATGTCTTGGTTTTGCAGCTACACAGTAGGGTAGTTAACAACATTGTATGGTACATACTACATCTGTTCATAGAGAGATGCCTCTTTCATTTTAGTTATTCTGCTTTTGCCTTCCAGAGACTGCTTCAATTCTTGGTGTCCTCAGTGTGACATAGTCAAATGGTCAAACTTAACCATCTGGCAGCTTAATCAACACAGACAGAAATTTACGGAACATATATAAAAGTACTTATTAGCAACCTGCTCTTATCAGTAGCATCCAGAATACAGACTGGCAGATTTGGAACAGCACAGAGCATCTGCCACCTAGGCAAAGTTGAATACAGATGTTTTTATCTTTCTTTGTCCCTAAAAGCATTATGGAAATGTACCTATATGCAAGCACAGTGAAAGAGCACGGCTTTGCTTACTGCCGTTTTTGGTGACAAAATACTCTGTCGAGCTTTCTACACTGAGTATCCTCTGCACCATGCCATCAAAAGATAAGTAAACAATATTCTCAGGCTTGTGTGTACAGCCAAATTCCTAAATAGGTCTGAAGAGATCTTGAGGTCAGATCATAAGTGATTACATAAAGATTTTCATTCCATTCCTCAAAATGATCTTGCATCTATTCAACTGCAGAAATCATATTAAACTGAATTGAATTTACCGTTTAAGTTGAATTGACCTGCAGGAAGGTTTTCTGAGTAGCTCCACTAGCAACTCCATTGCCTGTTTTTCTGGAAAGGTTTTTCCAGGAAACAGAGAGAAGCAAAGTAGCCCAACATTTATCACAGCATGACTGGTGACCTTTTAGTTTGGAGAGGTCAATGATGCTGGCAAACTTGAACTCCCAGGTCATTATCTCCTTATTTAATCTCCTTTTTGGGTGGTGACTGCTACAAATTGGTAAGAATAACATCAGACCTCATTGCTCTGGTCCACAACAACTCTAGACACTGCAAATAGCTGCTCTTTTGCTAGCTGGCTCCCAATTAAAGCAGTGGAAATTTATCAAAATTTCATTACCATTAACAAACAAACAGCAAAGCATGAAATTATCTGCATTGGTACTGCACTATTTCATATTTGTTCTTAACAGAACCTAGTCATCTCCACCAGATATGCAAAATGCCATCTATTTTAGGGAAACAGAATGTTTTTGAATGTTGTAGAAATATATGACCTTTTTCTGGATCTGCAGCTTGATGAAACTTTTCCCACCTCTTCTACTCACCATTTATCATTCTTGAGTTGAAGCCTCACTTGTTTCCTGTTCTCCTATAAGATAAGCAGCTTTCCCCTTCACCTTTTTATTTTCTGTTATCCAAGCTTTATGCAATACATGCATAACAGTTAATAGAGATTTGATAGGCTCCTTTTTTATCAAATTAATTTCGATGATGGCATTTGACAAAGGTAAAACCCCTTGTGAGACACTTCATAAACACACGAGTCTTTTCTATTGCTGTTCAATACCTTTTTATTTGATTTTTCAACTGAACTATAAAAGGACTGAACTTGGTCTCCAGTTAATTCTTACTCTTGGGCTCTTTTAAGTAATTAATAATTTAGTGCTTTAGAGAGCTTGATTCACTGCAAGATATGATGGTGGCAGCCACTTACACCCGGCATTTCACTAGGCTCTGGACAGACTAGCTATTTGTATGGCTGGCTTATTTTTCACATAATGAATGTCAGCTTTTATACACTCATGCAATCATAAAGACACAGAAGTTGGAATGCGGATGCACACGTACCCTGTTACCATCATAAAGTATTAGTTGTAGAAGGGCAGGTGAATTTTCCTTCAGAACATGCTGTGCTTTCCTAAAACTTTAAAGTCCTGCCAATACATGTATTAAAGTCTCTTGGTGTGATGAGACTTTGTCATTTCAAAAGTTCAAGGTAAATATCTTCTAGTAGTACAAACTCAAGTACTCTTTACTCATTGTATGTCATGGTCTGTTTATTGGTATTAATAATGAAGTGACAACTATATAAGAAGCCCATTCACCATACCACCAAGTCGGCCTTGGAGTCCATTGGGAAGTAAATCCAATCCAGAGGGAGTACATATGGCAAAGTCTGCTCAAGGTAGCTTGTTTTCTCACTTTCTTTCTCATCCAATAGAGTTGACTAAAAATTCTTTCAAGCTGAGCTTTACCAAGAAGGCAAGTTTTGACAGAGTCTGTTATGTCACAGAATCACAGAATCACAGAATCACGGTGGTTGGAAGGGACCTCAGAGATCATCAAGTCCAACCACAAAAA
>JAOTQQ010000041.1:43818682-43847413 GCA_026546715.1 Gallinago undulata | reverse complement strand
AGAGTATACCCATCTAAGCCATGAGCACCGAGTTTCTCCAGAAGAATCCTGTGGGACACTGTATCAAAGGCCTTGCTGCTCAGTGTTGGAGCAGACAATCTGAAGGTTCAGAATTACTATGAGTTCTTCAAGTCCTGTGTCAGTATCAAGATGCATTCAAACTTCCCATCTCATGATGTGAAGAAGGGTGCAAACTCACACACACCAGTTTGGGCTTCTGTATGCTCTGTGTCCATTGCCACTCATTCTTTGCCATATGACTTGTAATAGCTAAGGAAAATATAAGAACAACATGGTATAAAACTGCTGAAAAGCATACACAGTGAACTGAGTACTAGTACCCATTTGTCCTGTTCAGTTGCTGTATTATCTGTGTTATGGTTTAGTAGAAAGTTATGATATAGGTTCACTTGAAGGGGTCTGATACATATAGGTGTGTACATATAGGCCTAATGTCGAAACTCCCTTTTCCAACTACATAAATCTCAATTTATTTTTTTTATAAAGCAAGAAACTTGAAAACAGGAATAATATAAAATATAATAAACTGTAATGTTCTGGTATTTACACATCTTGTCTGTATCTTCATTGGCTTGTGTGAAGCTGTGGCCAGGTCCGTAACTTACTGTGCTCCACATCAGGTCCATCAGTATTGCAGTGAAATGCACAAGCCACTCTCTAAAACTTCTGATTTTGACTGTACTTCTTGAATGACAATGATGAATATGTATGATATATTGAGAACTGTATCTTTGAAAGGGTCTCAAGCAAGCACATTTGTTTTCTCCATCAAAGATTGCTTCTGCCAACAGAAGGAACTGCTTCCAAAAATGGTTTGCTGTGGGCCTGGAGGTTAAGGATAGAGCAGGAAAAAACATACTGCATGTGCTTAACTGTTAAACAAATATATTAAATATTTGTGCTCCATGCAACACCTTGTGGCAATAAATTATATAAGCAACCACATTAAATAGGCAAAAATTTTGTGAAGGGTATGACCAAAGGGTAGATTGGGTGTTCTACAGCTAAATCTCGGTTAACACTATAAAAACTTCAATTTCTTTAGAGTAATGTAATTTCTGCCCTTGCACTGCAGGTATAATGGTTTCCATGCATCATGACCAAAATTCTGTAAATGAGGCTAAATACAATGTCCAAAACCAGCTTACCTCCTAGAAGTTTGGAAACCAAGTCTGGAAACAGCAGAGAGGAGCATCAGGAGGATCTGGGACAATTTTATTAAAAAATATTTGATTCTATGCATATTCTTTTGTATTCTGAGGCCGAAACAGTTGGGATTGTTCAGCCTGGAGAAAAGAAGACTCTAGGAAGACCTCGTAGCAATCTTCAAATGTTTAAAAGGGGTCTACAAGAAAGATGGAGAGGGACTTTTTACAAGGGCATGTAGTGATAGGATAAGGAATAATGGCTTCAAACTGGAAGAGGGTAGATTTAGATTGGATATCAGGAAGAAATTTTTCACTATGAGGGTGGTGAGGCACTGGTACAGGCTCCCAAGAGAAGTTGCAGAGGCCCCATCCCTGGAAGTGTTCAAGACCAGGCTGGAAGGGGATTTGAGCAGCCTAGTCTAATGGGAGGTGTTCCTGCCCATGGCAGGGGTATTGGAACTACCTAATCTTTGAGGTCCCTTCAAGTGTCTTGAGTTCATGCTTGAAAATCTTTTTTTTTTGTTTTTTTCCTTAATAAAAAACCTTAACCACCAAAATGAAAAACCAGCTCTGTACTTGATTTAATATATTCTTTTCTCTCTCTCTCCATCCAGAATGGAGGAGGAGCAGGAAGACACCAGCACACATGGTATGGAGGATGAAAGCAATTATAATGCATGATGTAGGAGGAAGAAAATTATGGGGAAATTATCTATAGCAGTTCACTGATAATTACATTGCATAGATTATAAAAGAATCACTGAAAATATATATGTAAATTACCTAAATTTTCTATTGGAGTTTTCTTCTCTCTCTACGTTTTGAAACTTCAGTGAAATTTTGTGAATTAAGGACAAAGATAAAAATAAAAGTAAATTTATTTTATTTTAACTGATTCATGATGTATGGCAGATGCATAAATGGTTGGTTTGTGTGTGTACAATTCTTTTGCAAAATATCTATGTGATGAGTTAGTTAATGTACTGCTGAAAGGGAATTCATTTTGGGAACAGCCTACAATTTGGAGTGTTGAAGATAAAGCAAAATAATTGCATCTGGATTTTAACTTGTGGGGGTTTTGGTTTGTTTTTTGGGTTTTTTTTTTTTTGAGAGCGTATTATATTAAACTTTTGTATAAGTGGAAAGATAATTAAGCTATTCATGTACTTACAGGCTACAGCTTGGAAAATATGTAATTTCATAATGCTTTGTATATATGCACCATCATTTTCCACTGTATGCTTAGATATCATGGTTTAGATAACTTCCAGTAAAGCTTTTTGTTTAATCCACTGTTCAAGACAAATATACAGAACAGGGTTTTCTCTTTTTCCGCATTTATTTTATTTTCCATACCAATATTAATACAGCTATTTTGCAGAAAGCATGTCACTTGCAGAAAATCATTTGGGGTACCTGGAAGAAATGAAAGAGAGGGATGAAAGATCTGATTTTTCATTATAACGTAGGCTTCAGAAATGATGGTTATAAAGGATGTCCAGGTAAAAACCTTTTGAACTCTGAGTTTGAATCAGTTACACTAATATGAATCAGGAGCAGCCCTTTCTAAAACAAACGTAATTCCTTAAGAAGAAATCCCATGATTTCCGAGTAGAAGCTTGAGGTTTTGTTGTTCTTATTTTTATGAGAACTCCTTACAAAGCTAACATTTTAATTCTTTATTTCATCCAGCTGCTCCATTTGGCTGATTTTTGGTTTTGGTTTTTTTTTTTGTTTGTCTAGGTGGTTGGGGTTTTTTTAGCCCTGTATTCCCACTTCATTATATGTGTCCAACTGCTGGTATTTGGGGCACAGTTTTTCTATAAGTTTATTCAGACCTATATTTCTGACCAATACCTCCAGAAGTTGCTTTTGACAGAGTGGTATTTCTTTTTTTCTCTCTTTCTCACTTGCTATGCTCTAATTCCTGCCAAATACTACACTAGTATGTGACAAATTATTTTCCTCACTGGCATGAAAAATTAGAGTCAAACTTCTACCTGTCATTAGGGTAGAGTTAGCAATTGGATTACTTCTTTGTATCAACTGGGCATCTCCATGTCTTGGTACAGGAATTTTCATCTTTCCTTATAAACAAGAGACAGGATAGGAACTAGTCTATTAGATGCAGATGTGGCTACTCACATTGGTTCCCTTTCTTATTCTTCTCTTCCTATATTTCTCCAGGGGTGGCAGCCTGACTGTAAGAAGCAAGTAACAGCTCTTGCAAGAGTTCACAAGCTTCTTGGAGTAAAGTGTTTCATTTACCACATATCTTTTCCTCTTCCAGGTTGTCTCTATTCTTTTCATCAGAATTTCAACAGCCTTGGTAGTCACCATTGCAAACTGGAACAAAGCAGACTCTGATCAGATAGTGTTACGCAAAAACAAACATTGAAGTTTCCCAACTTTCCCTCTGAAGTAATCCAGCACTATTACTCTTTTAGAATGAACCACCCAGGAAGGTATTTTGAGATCACAGTTCATGTCTTCACAAACTTTATGTGTGTTCCTGAAGTTATTCTCTTCTCATTTAAGCTGAAAACATAAAAATCTGGGTGAAATAATGAACACTGGCACGATTTCCTCTGATTCAGTTTCCTTACCACACTGAAGTTATCTGAGACCATGTCGGAATATTCAGTTTTTAAAGCTTCTCCCCAGCACTTCCTGGTTTCTTTCATAAAAGTGAAAGTTTTACAACTCAGAGAATGTTCCTGAGACGCTTTGGGTTTGGCTCCTGTCCTTATGGAATGAAACAAAAAACATTTTTCCTTTAAATAATCACATCACATTTAAATGGTCAGATGATTACAAACCTTTATTAGATAATTTACTGTTTAATTATCACCCCAGAGAGTCAGATTGTTTTGGTTTTAGCTTGTTTTGGATGATAGCCATTTCTCAATTCAGGGATTGTGATTTAGCAAAAGAGAATGTAAACTACCATCTTGTTACATGCAAGAATTTCTCTAGACATTTCCTTGAGGTTTTATCTCAGCATGGAGGCAAACTTAGCAGGCATCTCATCCACAAAAAATCCACAAAACAGGCATAGGTACTGGCACAGAATTTTCAATACTGAACATAGTGAACAATCTGTGATACAGCCACAATCTACAAATGTTTCTGTTAATAAATCATCAAAGATGGATTCCATCTCTTTTTTAAAGGAAATTTCAGAAGGGTCATGTTGCATTTGTTTCTGCATCTGATATTTGTGATCACGTACCGAATACAGATAAATTTCACAGAAGAAAAAAAGGCGAAGATGATCTAAAAGCTGTACTGGACTAATTAAATGGGAAACTTATTAGCAGCAACAGCAACAAAACGTAGTGAAAATCCAAATCAAGTTTTCTGCCTGTGAGCCTGTGAGATCAGTGAATTGTGTACATAGGAACTAAAGCTCTGCCAGTCTTCAAGAAAAACATATAGGGTGTGGAAACAGACCTTATATCCAGGATAAGTCACAAGCTTGAGAAGTGGGCTCATGTGAACCTCATGAGGTTCCACAAATCAAAGTGTAACATCCTGCACCTGGGTCAGGGCAACTGCAGGTATCAATATAGGTCAGGAGATGAAGGGATTAAGAGCTGCTCTGCCAAGAAAGACTTGGGTGTACTGGTGGATGAAAAGATGGACGTGAGCCAGCAATATGCGCTTGTAGCCCAGAAGGCCAACCAAATCCTGGCCTGCATCAAAAGAAGTGTGGCCAGCAGGTCAAGGGAGATGATTCTGCCATTCTACTCTGCTCTCATGAGATCCAACCTGGAATACTGTGTTCATCTCTGGAGCCCTCAGCACAGGAAAGACATGGACCTGTTGGAGTGTGTCCAGAGGAGGGCCACAAAAGTTATCAGAGCGATGGAATATCTGTCCTGTGAGGGCAGGCTGAGAGAGTTGGGGTTGTTCAGCCTGGAAAAGAGAAGTTTCTGGGGACACCTTATTGCAAGCTTTCAGTTCTTAATGGGGAAATAAGAAAGATGGGGACAAAATTTTAGCAGGGCCTGTTGCAACGGGACAAGGGCCAATGGTTTTAAACTAAAACAGGGAATAATTAGACTAGATATAAGGAAGAAGAAATATTTTACAATGAGGGTGGTGAAACACTGGAACAGGTTGCCCAGAAAGGTGGTGGATGCCCCATCCTTGGGGCATTCAAAGTCAGGTTGGGCAGAGTTCTGAGAGACGTGATCTAGTTAAAGATGTCCCTGCTCATTACAGGGGGGGTTGGACTAGATGACTTTTAAATGTCCGACTAAATAGTTCAACTCCCACGACATGATTATGTGATTCTATGAAATAGCTTTTACAGAGATAATGGAGTTTGTGTGATGTGATTCCTTATGTCATGAAATTGAACTGTTCATGCATCATGTTACCAAAATGCTGTTATTCTCCATCTGTCAATGGCTGTGTGGTAAAGCACAGCATGATGTATGTACATCAGATAATATCAAGTCACATCCCAGAGCCTTTGGAAGGGACAGCTAGGAGTGGGATGTCAAAAACATCTAGAGAACATAAAGAAAGTCTCATGTTCTGAGGAGAACATGAATAAAAGCATGGCACAGAGTTGACATTCATTTTCCAGTACCTAACAAGGAAGAGATAAACCTTAATTCAAGCATATAGATTAAAGAGATGATCTGCTGAGAGTAATGATCACTCAAGTCACCTTAAAGATTTACAGACTAAGCATTTTTAAGAACTATCATAGCAGGCCATGATTTTGGTCCAGGAAAAGGCTGAAAAGATTCTACAAAAATAATCAGACAGAATTTGCAGTATTGGGAGATGAATGAGAGTTAAAAGTCATAAAACTGCAACAGGTGAAACATCAGTAGAAAAATGGAAGGCTTGGAAAGTACACTCCGATCAGCATCTAATTTGTGGAATGACCTAATATTATTCTCTCTATCAAACAATAAATGTAGCAGAGAAACATTTTCAAAACTGCAGACTGAGAAAAGGTTTCCCTAATCAGCCCAGCACCTCTTGAACATGAAGCTGTCAACATACCTTGGAGTTAAAAAGGCCTTTTTATACTAACAGTAGACCACCTGCAGTATTCATCTTTGAAAAGCAAGCACAAAATTGTGATAAAAACAGATTTCAGGGTGAAATGTGAACCGCTGGTGTCATTTATTATTGTTCCTGACAAAACTGCTCATAACAGGAGTGGTTGGTTGAGCCTGACCACCCTTTTTTCTCTCTCCATATGCAATACTGCATTGCTTCTCTTGAGACAATTTTTGAGATGTGAAACAAAGTTATTCACACTCTTTCTTGGAATAAAGAGCACCCTGCTTATATCATAAATGAAAGGGGACACGAGGACAAATGCTGCCTCGCAGGTCTGTCTCAGTTCAGTACTCCTCCAGGCATACAGTTCTACCAAGTTAACCTTCACTAAATCAAATACCATGTTGCAATTCATGGTATTGTATAGCTGAAAAAAATGACATTGTGCTTTGCCTCAGAATTCCACTCTGGTTCAGAATGATGTCGCTAATATTCCAAGGTTCAAATTCTCAGCTGATTTCAATTGCCTAAGGTAATTTCCTTCAAATTTCCTTTAGAACTAAGTCCAGTAGTTTTAAGCTAAGTCCATAATACAAATTTATGTTCTCCTGAGACATTATGTGCAGTGAAAGTGCACCAAGACATCCACTAATATTTAATGAAGGTTCTTAACCATGAAGCAACATGTGTCCTTAGATCTAGAGTATGTACTGATGTCCATATTTTTTGAAGTCATTTCTGCCTCTTTATTCCTCAATGATGTAGACCTATAATCTATCAGAGGCATAACGGTGTCACATTATATGAGCTCAGACACTCTAAACATCCTCTTTGCAGTTTTAATCTGAAGATGAGAGAAGCAAGAACAGTCTTCTGCTCCTGAATTTGATTCCTATGTTGACCCTTGAGACCAAATTTGTTGAATTTAAGACTGTTGATTAAGTCAGCAACACTTTCTGAAACTGAAGGATTTTGTCCCCTGACATCTGTTCTTTTAAGATAACATCTCCTTCCTGTTGGCAGTGCTCATAAGGAAGTCTCCACTGGTTACATGGTCGTGCTCATAGTGCAGCTGTTTTACCAAGTTTCTAAAATATATATCAAAATTCAAAGTGAATTAGAAAGCAAAGGAGAAAGTCAGATACATAGGAATTTTTTCTTCAAGTCTGCCTTTTATTCCAGAACAGATAGAAAGATTTTTGAAAGAAAGCACTAGCAATGTTTCTTGAATTTTATCACTGTAAAGAAGTTACAATGCTTTTGTTTTCCTCCTTCACCTCCTGCTAGTTGAGCTCTGGAAGCTGTTCTTGTTTGGGTATATTCTTTTTACTAAAATCTTTACTCATCCTTACATACTCAATGCTTCAGAAAATAAAAGACTATATGAAAGAATGATTAACACATACCGATAACTTGAGAAGAATCGGAGTTAAGCAGCAGTTAAGGCGGCAAGGCCAGTCAAACAATGAATTAATAAGTGCTCTTCAACAGCTTTGCACACTGAGTTCAATGGCTAATCTCCAGCTACTAAAAACCCATTTTCAAAATGAAAAATAAGTCATATTTCCATACATGATAGAAATACATTTTGCTGATTTGGAAAACACTAAATGTTTGCTCACAGAAGGTATTTACCCAAACTCCACAATTTCCAGATATTAAAGCTGATTCCTGGGGCCCTGGAAGACCTTTACAACATTGTAATGTTTTCTGTCATCCCATGACTGTGGTATATAGCCATGGACATTCCGATCACTTGAGAAGGATTTTCAGATGAACTAGTTCATTTAGATTCAACATGGTAATAGGAAAACATAATTTGTGTAACCCATTGATTAAGGAGATCAAAGAGAATTAGAATTAATCCAAAAGAGAGAGCTACTAGCAAAACCTTCAGCAATGTGTTCAAGAAGAAAAAAAAAAAAAAAAAGAGGAATGCCTGAAGCTTCTTCTATCTAGGTGGCTCTTTCTGCTACATTGTCTTGATTTCCATCCCTCCTCTTCCAGTATTTTAAATACTTAGCTTAACTTTTTTTTTTTTTTTTTTTTTTTTTTTTTTTGGTAACTAGCATATTTTAGGCCTATTTGCTTCCTTTGACTTCTCTGCCCAACTCCTTACCTGATGTTCTTGCAATGTTAAGTAGTACCTAGCATCAAGTTGCCTAACGAAGCCTAGAAAGGGATTTTGTTAGAAGAGTTTTGCAAAGGGCCTTTCACTATATTCTGTTCCATGTCAAGAGACAGAAGAAAAAACAATCCTAGGCTATATCCCTGTGTGTTAGCAGAACAAACAGTATCAGAACCCATTCTTTGGTCTTTTTGGCCAACTAGAACGATCTAGCTATGCCATACTATTAAGCTCTTACCTTTCAAAGTAGCTGACCATTTCCAATATGCTTAGTAAGTTGCTGATTTGGGTTGACAACTGAGATGTACACAAAACTTATCTGGAAGGTTTCTAGCTGGGGCAGAACAGTGGCACGAACAGATATAATGATAAAAATGACATACATTCACTGGCAGGAGAGAGGATAGGATATGTTTAGTCCACAAATATAAACTCTGTGCCATTATCAGGCTCCAACAGAGCTCATAAGTTTCATGGAACTCAAAAATGTTTTGGAAGATGGGTGGTAGAAGTCATAAGTAACTGAATTACCTGCAGCTGGAGTTTAGAAAGAAGACTAAGATTCTGTGCAATTCAAATCACAGCATGCCTTTTCAAACATGATTTTTGGCTTAAGCTGATGGGGAATCTGGTAATGATCCGAGATGTATTTATTTATATTTGAGGAAGGGATGAGTGATGGAGATAGAGAAAGCAAGGTTTTTGATTTGTGTTTTTTTAGCATAGTAGTAGATTCATTATGATTTATTTTGTTTCTGTCTCAGAGATGTAATTAAATATATTCACCACGAGTATAAAAGCCAGCTAATGCAGTATGTTATCTACTGACTATGGCAGGTTTTATTGCTAGAGAGCACACAACTTCTGTAGGACAAGCTACCATGTATTTGTTTCTAGTTCCTAAGCTTTCACTAGTGCATTTTTCTCTCATACATAAGTGATAGAAGGCTTTCACAGTACAAAAAAACCAAGAAGCTAAAAGCTCACAAAATGTGTGAGGGATTTTTTTATATATGAATATTAGCAGTACCACATTTCCTGTCTTTATTAAAGAGAATGTACAAAATCTATACATAATGCATTGCATACTTCTCTCCCCATGCCTACAAAGAGTCCAGATGAGATTTTGCAGGTATCTAGGTAGAACATGATCCAAAGACAAATTCCTCGTGGTTATCATTGATGAAAAAACATTTGGTTCGTCTCAGGTTTTAATAGTTATTTAAATATAATAATCAATGGGATGTGTAGGTAAAAGGACTCTTCTTTGAGTTCAGTATCTGAGTTTTCCTTTTTTGAATGGAATAAATAAGTTGAATATTTCCCTGCTCAATTAGTTTTTTTTTTTGGTTTTGGGGTTTTTTTTGGTGTTTTTTCTGTCTGCGTAATTTCTGTGAACAATACTACTTTCTACCTATACTTTGTCAGTCATGTGAGTTAAAAAAAAGATAATTACAAAAACATCTTAAATCTATATATTTCCCATTATGTTCTCAACGACTGGAAAGGCCTTTATTACTTTAACCTAAGTCAGAAGGTGTAATACCCTTCCTACTTGTATCATCCAGAAATTTTGAGTATTGTGATTCTCTATTTAAGCCTTACAGCAGGATTTATCCAACAGTGACAGTGTTACTGAGGTTCAGAATACAACAGAATGTCTAACAGAATGCCTTTATCAGGGGTTAATGTATTATGTCAACCGTATACTCAGTGTGTTGGCACTATGCAGAGAGAAAGACTGGTCCTGTGCTAGTATTCCAAGTGCCACTAATGACACAGGATTTACTTATGTCCATTACTTCTTTGATCCTTTAGCAATAAGGATCATCATCTTAAGTATCTCCTACTGGCTTATGAAACCTTTCAAGGACTTCTGCTTGCTCCCTGTGCTAGACAAGTCTGTAAGTCGAGAAGGAAAAAAGATTTGTTTAATGTTTCTGTGACGGCCTGACCTCGGTCAGCAACCAAACACCCACCCTACGTCTTCGACACTCCCCTCTCCCATGGGATGGGGAGAAAATAGAAGGAAGGAGAGAAGACTCATGGATAAAGGTAATGATGGTTTTATAGAGAAAGCAAAAGCTGTCCATGCTAACAAATAAAAAAGAGGAATTAATTCACTTCTTCCCATTGGCAGGCAGATGTCCAACCACTTCCCAGAGAGCAGGGTCTTAGCATGCATAACAGTTTCTTGGGAAGACAACCACCACAACTATGAATGTCTCTCCTTCAGTCTCCTTTCTCTGAGTTTTTCTTGCTGGGCATGACATCCCACAGCATGAACTATGCCTCTGGTCAGTTAGGATTAGCGGTCCCCTCCCATCTAACCTCTTATCTACCCTCAGCCTATCTGCTTTTACATAAAGTTCCTTCAGTCTATTTGTGAAAGCCCATTACAGTTCTCACTTCTCTGAATTTGGAAGAGGTATTTAACAATTAAACAAAATTTATTAATGAATTATTTTATTCCAGTTGATTTTGTGTTTTTCTCTAATTTTCTTCTCTTTTCCCATTTATCTTCTCCCACACACTCCTTTCTTCCTCTGGCTTGTTTTCAAGTCCTGAATGCTTTTATGGAGTCTATGATGGAGAGAGAAATATAGTACAGATAGTGGGCTCTGTTTGAAGGAGGCCTGCAAAGCATGTACCTGGCATGTGTGGAACGATCCCTGCACTTCTGTGCGTGGGAGCTGGAGCTCTATTCCTGTCTCTGTCCCAAAACTCAGCCAAGTTTAGAGAATATTGCACATTAATGAGCATACTAACAGAAGTCAACATTTGCAGCTAGAGCTTAGATAAGTATTTACTGGAGCTCAGCCCGGGAATTCTCCCTTCCCAGCTGATATCATGTAACCATGGGGCAAAAGTCTATCCCAGAACATTTTTTAGAGGTGAGATATCACATAAATTTATTGTTATATTTTCTAATAGTCACATTAAGAAATACAGAACCTTAGAGTGTCATGTAAACGGGATTAACTCTTAGCTACTGATGATTTTAGATTTCATTTCTTATTAACACTCTGTGGGTTTTAATGTACCTCTAGCTTTAGATTTATAAAGGCCACTGGTTAAAAGATGCAGAAATTTAGATAAAATCATCATCTGCTACTTGAAGGATAGATGCTGAGGTTTCAAGAGCTACTACTTACACAGCCAGGTTAAATGTTGTTAACGTATTTCCTTGGACTGTTCTGCATATGAACACCAAGAAGACATCTAAAAAGTTGCTCATTGGCTCTTGTGCTTGGGATTGGATAATGAATTAAGATTTTTTATTTCACCTTTCTGTCTAAAAACCTAAGCACACAACCGTCATTTTCATTCAGTAGAGGAAAGAGTGAGCTGTAAGTTTAAGGAGTCGGACATGCAATCATGCAGAATTGCTGGGAGCTGCTGTAAGCAATGTGATGTTCAGCACTGCCATATGTTGGCCTATGAGAGAGTCTTTTTTTAAATGGATATTAAATTGCCAAAGAAATCAAAACCAAACCAAAACAGCAAATCCTAACAACAGCAACAACAAAATCCTTTTAAACTTGTAAAATCAGGCATAGCATTAATGAAAACTGAAAATTCCAGAATGCAAAATCTGACATGCTTCACAAATAAGATTTCCTGTGCAGTCTTTAATACTGTAAAACTGTGAAAGCTTCCTGTCACAGTGCACAGGAGAGATGATGCTTCTTAACAGCTATTCACTATATTGGTTTGTCCTTAGGCATCAAAATGGATGATGCCTTTATTCTGCATGATTATTCAACACATTCAGCAGACAGGATTATTTATTTTCTACAGTACACGAGTAATTTGCAGAAATTACTTTCCTTTTGCAATACTTTCTTTATCCAGAGGAGTTGAGGAGTATGACAAATTTGACATCCTACTTAATGAACATTGGTCATGAATTTTACTTCTTTTGAGTATGCATTTGTACCAGTTAAATTCAAAAGGCAAATCCTCTCAGCTTTATTTGAGGAACATGTGAAACTCCAAACCAACAAATATATAGTTAGAAATCCTGCCTAAAAGGTTTTGATTTCAAAAAAATGGATCATTTGCCTAGCCTGACAGAGGAACTCCTTTGTAGAAGTAGGAATTCCCTTGTTCTTTTCAAATTTTCACTTGTCACTACATACGGTGTTCCAAATCTTAACAAGCAAGATCCAAGTCCTATAGCAGCAGTCTGCTTTACTGCACAGGCTGGCTCCTATCATAACTCTGCTATACACAAAAATATTTGCAAATGTCATCTACTTGGTCCACTCTCCCTCTTGAGCAACCTTCATCCATTAATTCTCTCTCTACACTATCAAATGTGATGGACATCTGCTCTGCCTGACAGCATGCCTTCCCCATCCACCCTTCCTTTCTGTCATTGATCCTTCTTTGCTAGTCCGTTGGAGTAACTGATATACCAGATTATCTGATTGGTTCTGGCAAAGCTTGCAAGGAAAAGTAATATCTTTTACTAGAATATCTGCATATAATTGGAAAAAGCAGGCAAACTTTCAAGAATCCAAGTCCTTCTTGAAGTCTGGAATAAGAGTAGAAAACTTGAAGATATGTGTAGATCAAGAACACTTATGTCAATTTATTATATGAGTTGAGAAGAAAATGTAGTTGGCAGCTATAGAGCAGAGGAGGCAGAGAGCAGGCAGAGAGGTGGGAAATATTTAGTCACTATGGCACAGCCACATATTTATATTGTATAGTTGTCTTGACACAGGAGTCTCTTATTCCATTCTCCTTCTAGATGGTCTCTGGGTGTTGATGCTGTAGTGTGGCTGCCTATGATCTGGAACCAGATTAACCCCTGTACCGATACTCCTGGTACTTTAGAGGGAAATCCTGATTTTACATCTGTTAAGGATGCAGAAGATGCCTGATATTATACTAGAAATTATGTGATTTTCGCTAATTTCTGAATGGGTCATCACTGTATAATAATAACCAGTTTTGAAATGTGCCTGAAATTTTCCCAACTCATAAAGCAGAAAAATTCAAACTCATTTAAACAATGGGACATTAAACACTGCTTTTATGACTTATATCTTTTCAAATCCAAAGCCATATCTAATTGACCAGGCTCAGTAACACAGGCACAAGGCCAAAGTAACCCAGATGACATCACTAAAGCATTCTGAATCCATGGTAGAAGCTAACAGCAATGTATCTCTCTTTTCCATGTAGGTCATGATGGTGCTTCCATTCTGATTCAGCTCATATCTTTGTTCAGACTCCTGGTTCTCTGCAGGAGCTGTACAATTTAACATCGTGCTACCTCTTTTGATTTCTGCTTTCTTGGATGTCACAAACTTTCCTTACAAATCTGTGAAATTTGGGGTTTAAGATTTTTGTCTCTGAATTCTTTGGATAAGCCCTAATTTATTCATACTATGAAGTTAGATGTCCAAGTTTGAAAGTTTGCTGCCAAGTTGGAATGACTAAAAGCTACAAGCAGCTACTGGCTTTCTAAGTGTTTTGTTATTACTCTATCACTGCTAATATTATTAATATTATTTATATTACTATTTACTCCTGTTTATGTTACAAAATACAGTTAATATTAATTATTGACTATGTTTGTCTCCAATAATTCAATGAGTCGATAGTTGCATCAAGATTAAACAGACTAACAGAGATAATTGTAGTTTTTGTTAAAGCTCTCTCAATTCTCTGGTATGACGGATTTCGGCCACCAAACTGAAAACTTGAACAGCAGCACATACCCTATACTTTCTTCTAGGCACTGAGACACAAAACAATGGCTAACACATAAAAGAGCACAGAATAAGTTTCATGCCCTGATACTGTTACAGATTTCTGAAGGAACATGCAATCCATATAAACATTCCTTTTATAGCTTTTCATGAGTTCAGTGTAGGTTCTGTGTCATTCTGAAAAGAAAAAATGTGGGCAGGTGCTGTGCACTTCTCTCTTCATGGCTCTGCAGATGCTTTAAAGCTTTCCTTTAATGGAACTGCACGACAGTACGTGGTAGTGCTGTGAACACCTGGCAGTTAATTAAAGCCATGAGGTTCTGTTCTTGACATAAACCAGTCTTGAATTAAGCCCCACAGAACTGAAAGCCCACATGCTGTATTATTGTATGATAGTTTAGTGCAGTCATAGCCATTCAGACAGACTGATGTTTTCTACTCAGTGAATTATGGGAAAACTCACCCCTGTTGTAGAGTTTGTCGTGTTTGCATATTCATCCAAGGAGGCCATGAACCTTGACTGGAAGCCTCTTGCTTCAGTATCTAGGCAGATTTTAGGCTCATTACTAGCACATATAACTCAAATTCTTCACATTCCATTCTGTATCACTCGGAGCTAAAGTCTTTACCTTACAGTTAGCGATGAATCAAACAGTAATTTTATATAGGAAAGGACACTGGTTATCTTAATACCTACTTCCATGACAGTAATGTTTCAGTTAATGCACTTTGATGGCACAATCACCATCACAGAGCCTGCTAATTGAACTGCTAATTGAACAGCCTGCTAAGTTCATTAATTGAACACGCTTTTGTGATCAATATATATGAATCATTAGCTCATTTTAAGGAAAAAAGCTGAACATTCTAAAAAGCATATACAGTAGAATAATACTAATTTTATGTTATACTAATACAAACATTTTGCAATTTGCCCACATAAAAATTAATCACCTCTTTCCAAAGAAATATTTGACAGGAACAGTTCTGAAATATTCCACTAAGATTTTTTTTTTAATAATAAGCTTTATCACACTTTGCACTGTGAATATTAGTAATGACAATTAAATTATGCTTTATACAATACATAGATAAATTCCTATTTATGAGCCATTATGTTTAAAATGTTATAATTTGTCAATATTATTATGTTGCTTTCCTTACCTCCTAATACACAGCATTAAGTAATTTCCTCTGTTTATTTCTGTCATTAGTGGGTTAGCAACACTGTTCATAATGTTGTAATAGACAAAAAGATTGGTGTAAGGGTCTGCTACTTTTTCAAACAAAGGTTCTAGAACAGTGTAAAGTATTTTCTGTTTGTTTGCTTTGTTTGTTGGCTTCAAAGAATTATGGGAATCCAGCTAGCGATATCATAATTACAGTTTGAAGATATTTTGGGACATAATAGTGTGCAAAAAAATAAAAAGATTTACCACCTTTCATAGGGAAAATACCGTTTGCTTGTTGTTTCTGATTACAGTCATTGGCACAAATCTAAGCAGGAAGGCTTTTTCTTCCAAAATTTCTCAATCTGGAAATCTAAGAAGTTTTTAAGAAAATTATTTTTCAAAACCTTAAGATAAGTGCTCACCTACTCAGCTACATTTAATTCTTTTAATTTACAGCTAACTGGAATGCAGAAAAAAACCTCCAAAGTTGCTGAGGACCCTCAAGTTCCCGGTAACTTTGTTGTCAGATGGATTTACTCAGCCTCAGTCAGGATCACTGCTGATCTCTGTGAAATGCTGCAGGTTCGCTTATCACCAGTTCCCAGGTGACCAATCTGCAATTTATCCATATCAGCAACCTTTTTTTCTCTGGCCATTCTGAGTCTAATGTGGACTGTATATCATCAGGCAATGACAAGAACAGAGGAATTGATCTCTCCTGGCATAATAAGCTTATTTTAGTCTTCAGCCATGCCTTTGTAGTGGAGGAGGTATTATAAGCTGTCTGTCACTTATTTGGAGATGTATACACAAACGAAACAGCTCCCAGCAGCTTCAGGGAGTAAGCTGTTTGTGCTCAAGTAAAACTCAGGAAAATATTTCATAATAAGCTTGGGAACAAACAAAATTTTTAATGGAAGAAATGATCTGCTCCTACCTCAGAAGTTTTTAATAAGTGTTCTTCTCCACAGATGAGACCCTTGGGGTAAACAGGCACACGCTGACCTTGATTCAGGGACAATGTCTCTAATCTGTCTGCAAAAAGCCCGGTAGGCTGTACAGAGGCTTCAGTGTCAATCAGAGAAAGAAATGGAAGTTAAACAAGCACCACTAGATTTTGTGCTTTTTCCCCCCGTGCCCTGTTTGTTTAACCAGCAGGGTGGCACCAGGTGGATGTTAGTGTTCGTGTACAAGGCTTTCACAGAGATTGATGTTCACAGCAACAGCTGAGTTCATTTACAATGCTGTTCTCTGAAAGCCTCGCTGAATAGATTCCTAAAGACAATAATTTACTGTCTGTCTTTTCCTCTTTTATTATATTCCACCACCAAAGATGCCTATTCTTGCTTGATGACTTAAGTATCCTTGCTCAAAGGTGCTTATATATTTTCAAACTCTGAAAATATAGGAGGAGGAGAGAAGGAAGAATTATGACTGAGCTGTCTTTGAATAATTGCCATGGTCTTGCTGTCCTGTAACTATTGCCAAGTATTACATTGATTTACTATTACTTGGAGGCATGAACAGCAAACAAACTTGAAAGAAAAGAGTGCAACAGATTCCTCTGTATTCTCGACCATCTCCTTTCCTATTTGATGTGTGCAAGCTCATCAGCCTGATGGTAGGGTTTAAATCACTGAAGAATTAAAAAGGTAGCAGCACTTCATAGAAACTTATTAATTGCTTGCACCAGGATAGCATGTGGTAGCCAATCTTTTCAGAAGAATTTCTGATCTTCAGTCCCTAGTGTGAGGTGAGCACAGGTTACTTCATTGGGTTTGCAGGTGGATACAACTGACAAAGTTGAGCAAAATATACTATGTTTGTAACATACATGCTTGAAGTGCTCAAACTGTGGGGGAAAAGAAAATAATCCCAAAGCAAAAGCAAGAACTGCCAAAACAGCAAGAAGCAATCTATAAAGCTACAAACCATTGTTCCTGATAATTTGTGCATTAAAATGAGCAACCAATGAGATGGTTAGTGGTTTTGATGCCAAGGCAGAGAATCAAAAAGGTATTTGTTGGTCATACCCTTAAATCAGCATCTGGAAATAAAGATGGTTGAAATGGACCAGATTCTGGATCTCCAAGCCTCTCATATAAAAGTTCACTGAGGAACTTAACCAAAGTTTGTTGAAATCACTGAGTTTTTCCGCTAGTAGTATGGGGTTTTGGATCAGGCCTTTGAAAAGCCCTCTCATTGTAGTAGCAAATCCATTATCCCATCCAATATCTGCATCGCAAAGTACTTCCTAAGAGATTATACATACTGATTTCAGTCACCAGAATGTTACATCTTGTTCAAATCTTTGTTTCAAGTTTTTGTATTTGAAGTTCTCTCATTTAAATGTTATGAAACTTAAAATAAAGAAGTACAGGTGAATTAAGTTATGGAAAAATGGACAACAAACTGGTGCTTATACCTTATAAAACTCTACCCTGTAACTGAAAATTGCCAAATATAATGCATAGTATGTCATTTTTGTCTCTATTCAAGAAGGGCAAATATGCTCATTTTATTTTTCTCAGATTGCAGTGAATTGTTGTGAGTAGCTCTTATAAGTACCAAAAATCTGGGTGAATTTCCCAACAAAGGTGATATAAAATCTCCATTGTAGGTGGATCTGCAGCTTAGTAGAACTTCCCTCGTTTTTAAAACATGAAGAAAAAGGTAAAGAAAAGGTGGGAGACATCTCTATACCCAAGGGTCATCCTGTTAAGAAGGGAACCCTCAAAGTCTAATGATCTTCTATTGTCAGAACTATACTCTTTGTGGGCCTCTACACCACCTCTTTACTACCACCTCCAGGTTTTAGCTTTCTATGAAAATATAAATATGAAGATAAAGGATTCAGTCTTTTCACTGTATAATTTCCCTAGCTTATTTTTCAGGGTAACTTGTGTGCTGATTTCTTTTTTTTTATGTTCAAGAACTTGGTTTCCTTTTTGTCCCTCCTGACACAAGCGGAGGCACAGGTATTAATAACAGGAGGAAATTTACATTGCTCTTGCTTGTACTTATATAGAAGAGATCAGTCTTATAAACACTTTTAGCTGGTGTTAGTGCCACCCTCCTCCAGAATAATCCTAAATGTCACCCTAAGATTACAAAAGACAAGAGTAACTCAACTCACATCATAAACAGTAGATAAATACATGAGAGAGGGACATGGTATTTAGCAGTTTCAAAAAAATCCTCTCTTCTAATCCTGGTAACACAGATGCACATCCTAAATAGTCAGAAAATCAAATATTGTTCCTGTTAATGTTTTGTTAAGCAATTTTGACAACAATACACATTTGGCCAACTTACAAATATAGCATGCCTTATCCTTTGAATTGTGTGTGGTTTGCACTATGCTAAGAATGACAACAATTACAGAATTTGCATGCATCTGCCAACAGAACAGATGGCCTTGTAGTTGGAAGACAATGGAGCAAAAAGAAAGAAAAGAAATGCTCAAATGAAATCCAAAACAACAAAGAGATTTTAACTAGATGCTGATATACAGGCCAGTAAAGAACTTGATTTGAAAATATTAAAGTAGCAGGGAAGGAAAGAGAGGGAAATGGATTTCAGAAGCTTTCTGAGGAAAGTATGGGAAGTGGACGGCCATGCTCCCTCCACATTAAATCATGTACATTCCTTAGCCTTCAGAGTCCTATTGGTGCCCATTCAGTCCTAACGTCTATGCTGAAGCTAAAGTGTTGATCATGACAAGTATGAAGATAACCACAATATGGGAAGTTTACTTGTAGAAACAGATCTTAGAGCGTAAATACTGACAAAGTTGTATAAAATTGATTAAAATAGTCACTATAGTCATGATTTTGAATAGCTGAAAAAGCTAAAAACATATGCATAGTTCCATTTCTTTTATCCTCGTACTTCAGTGGCTAAATATTCAGATAATCAATGTTGAATCGCAAATGCATACTGATACAAATCAGTGTTGATTTTTTCCAACAGTGGAAACCATTTTTCTACCACAGGTATCTCAGTAACAACTCCACTCTGACAGATGTTTTATAATATACTGAACAAGACTATATCTCTGCCCCATTCAGTTTACAATCTAGGAAGAAGGCAGATTTCTGTGTGTATTTCTGTGTGCTCTTTCCGAGCAAGACACAGGGAGGTATATGATACAATACTGAGCAACATGGAAGACGGACGCCATAGTACAGAAGTAGTTGAACTGCTAATTTATTTTTTTTAAAGAAATAAGACAGAAAGAAATTTCAAAATAAATAGTTTAGTGATAGATTGAAATGGATCTGCAGCAATCCACAGTGACTTTTTCAAATGTAAGACAGTCAGCCTGGGAAAAAGAGCACAAAAGATCCTACTTGAAAAGATAATGAATTGAGCGTAGCAGTATAGCCAATTAGAACTGTGGCTTGATCTCAATACTAAACAAAAAACAATAGGAAAGGTGAATATCAGCTAAGAAATACTATGAAAAAAGCTGTCCTAAGAAAAGTGAAAAGAGAAAAAGGGGTTCTTAGTGATCCACCAAGGAAACATCTGATAAAACTCATCTCTGATTCACAACTCCCTGATAGTCAAGGTACTCTTGACAAATGACAGTTGAGTAAACCATATCCTAATATAACCAAGCTTTTCAAGCTGATGGCTTTAGGACAAAATCATAGCTAGTGTAATTTGGAATGTATGCTACTTGATTGGTGTCTTCTAAATTTCTTATCTATTATTGCATTAAATCCATATTCCACCCAAAGTATTTTCCTTTTATTAGCATTTATTTTAGGTGTTGTTGTCTTGCCACCTGTAAGTACTATAATTCCTGTTTGTTATCCTGGCCAGTATTCATTAAGGTCTTGTCACTCCGTATGCACACACTATCTCATCTCACTTCACTTTGCCAGGCACTTCCGCGTGACTGCAAAGGTTTTTATTGAAGAGGGAGGATTTAACACTGAAGATTGCTTCCTGTGCAGTCATCCATGAAGTGTTTTTTCCTATTTAGTTATATATTCAGATGTAAATGAGTCATATTTCTATGGCAAAAGAACACCTCACAGAAGCTAAAAAAAATACACGTCCTGGATAAGTCCTGGGACTTAATAGGACAAATTTTATTTGCTTAATTTTCCATTTCTTTTTGTATTTCATTATTTTTGTCTCTCACAGTTATTTTTATTTATTTAATTTTATTTTATACTGGAAAATGTATCTGTGAGAAGTTTTAAATGGAAGAAATGGGTCTTGCAAGTTGTTTTGAAGATTCTGAATTTTTTTTTGGTGGACATTTCTGTTTGTTACAAGACCTTAGCCTTATTTCTACAAAAGGGCTTGCAACTTGTTCTTTAAAAGGAAGTTAGGGATCATTAAATGCTGAGAGCAGCCAATGAAATCTGTGTATATTTCTTTCATGAACAGAAAGTGTGATCTATAGAAGGCATCAGATGCTATCCACAGCTAGATATGAATTACATGTTCTCTATATTCAGGCAATCAACAAGGGATGTGAATTGCTACAGATACAAATCTAAAAATCCAGCAACTGCCACTTTCTTTCCAGTGAAAACTGTCCTTGAGTGAGGTTGATAGACCTCTAATTATAAAAAAAATAAATTAACAAAATATATATTTTTCTTTGTGGCGAAGATCTACTATCGAAAAGAACTTGCCTAGTAAGATCCCATTCAGATATATGTTCAGATATATGGACATCCATGTTCACTTAATATTTTCCTTTGATTCAGATTTGCAAAAAGACATTATGGTAACTGATACTTTAAATCTTAAAACCCTGTGTTCTGCCATCTGAATTACTGCATAAAATTAATGATTGGAAATAGAAGAGCATTTATGTATGTATTTATGCATACATTTCTTGTTAGAGCACCAAAGGTATGATGTGCTTAAACCCATGACTCTAACAGCAGAAGTACACTTGTGCCAAAATTAAATATAACATCACTTACCCATTTATTTGCCCTTCATCCGTGACACATCCAAAAGCTAGCCTAAAGCTGCTGCAGCTCACTCTAGTTGGTTTTGATTGAGTGCTTATATATATATATAAAGTGAGACAGTACTTATTGTATACTTAATGTATATTTTCAGGTATGTTAACGAATTATAGCTCATTATCTCTCTCCCTGAATCTAAACACTTACTAGTGTGTGTATGTAATAGCTATCACATTATATGTCATATATATTATATGTTTGTTTTTTTTTTTTTTTCTGGGAGCTTGCAAAAACATCAGGACAGCTAATGGTCTAATTTTGTTAACCAAAAGTAATCTGATATTTGAAAATACATTAATTTGAAAATGCATTTATTAATAAACTAGTTTGTCTGCTGGGGTCTCAAGAATATATATTTATTTTCATTAAGGAAGCCTCTCTCTCTTAAAGGTGAAATGTTAAATGGCTAATGGTATTGATTTATAGCTAATAGTCACTTCATTACAGTTATGGGAACTCTGAGTACAAGCTTGGTCTCCAGGCTGTGATAAAATATAGTTTAACTTTGCCATTAATTATTTTTCCTTTTGTGATTAATTGATCATTTGGAATGTTGGTCACTTAATTACCCAAAATATTAATCATCAGCCAGCTAAACAATATCCCTAAATTGGGTAAATATCAATGACCAGGTGGCCACTGAAAGGAAGAAATCTGTCCAATTAAATATCTTACTTTAGATTTTGTTGTCAAATACTCCCTGTGAAGCTCACCTCCCTACTTGCTGCTGAAAGCTCAGTACTGTCATTTCACCAAAATCTGCCCTCTGAAGTGCTGGAATCTGGACTTTTACTCAGCAAATCCCTGCGTTCTTTCAAAATCATGAGGAAATTCCACACAGCCCAGGCAATGTTTTGTAACACCACCACAAGATCTTCTGTATGCAAATAAATTTGCCTGCAGCTCCCTGTAAGCTAGCTAATCAATGTGATAATTCAAAGTAATACTGCAATGGTAGCCAAACTCACTGTTGCTATATGAGGAAACTCATTACCACACAATTAAGTGTCCAAAAAGATTCCATCTATATCATCTTTGTTGTCCTTGATTAAACAAATTCTCTCCTTCAAACTGGTGTAGTTTCTTCATTAGTGAATACTGGGAAAGTTATCCTTTTATTGTCAGCTCAGCGTAACTGAGAACAGTTTTCCCCAGCTGGTTCTTTACACTGAAGATTTAGTGTAGTTTAGTGATTAAAGTGGCAGTTGTGTTCTCAAGTTTATTACAAAATAGCACCCAATCTCTGCATGCCTCAGTTTACTGAATAATAAAGTCTTTTTATAATGATCTTACTGATGCAATTTTTTGTAATGGTATTTTATTGAACTAATAAACATGTCCTGAACCTATCTAATTATTGTGTTGATAAACACAATAGTGCTAATGATAACGTGTTCTGTGCTTTAACAGGACATTGATGTTTATGGGAAGCAATTCTCTTCCCTCTATCTCGACTCATCTTCCATGTCCCCAAGAAATACAGCTTCATACCTAAGAAAGAATCTATGATGCAACATTGTGAGAAAAGTACAAGAGATATCTTCGTAGCTGCTTCTTGCTATTCAGCTTCCCTGAAAATGGTAATAAATGAAAAAGCCATAACTAATTAATGAACACGCTGTGCTTAAAACCAAACTTCCTGAAGGTCTGTCTGTAAGAGACATACTGCAGTCAAAGCATTGGGTTGCTCCTGGAACAAATCAATAATTTTAATAGCTGGCAGCACTTGACAGAAAAGTTACAAGCAGATTTAGTGTTAGTATCCTCTGTATTCTTCAGTATAATGCTGTGTCTTCAGAAATCGATACTTAATGTTTCAAACTTATTCAGATTGGTTGATTTCAAGTTTGATACATAGTGCTGTTTTGGCTTAGAAGGACCATTGTTTCCTTTCTGGATCTCAGCAGAAGAGTCTTTGGAAACTGCATTTTTAAACTTCCAAGAGGCTACAGATACTAGGAAATTCTGATAAATATTTTTTGTTCTTGTTTGGAAGAAAGAAAATTTCTTTTCTTGCTGTTTTTTGGATTGTTTGCATTTTTGTATTTTCTTCTTTCCTTTATACTTCACCACAGAATATCGTAGTTAAATTTGAAACTTACCAGTTTTTACAGAACTTTTGTGAGAAATATTTTTTTGAGTCAAAACTTAGTTTATGGGCAAAAATGCATAAACACAAAACTGAAGTTTCTGATCAAACTTCAAAAATAAGTATGTACTAAGACACTCACAGAAAAGATGAATGTTAAGGAAATAGGCAATTTCAGGTTTAAGTCCTTTCTGTGCTTAACTCACAGTGGATTTGAATGAGATTCTTTCACATCAGAAACAGGTATCTTTAACTCTGTTATTTTCTGAGATATCATCTTCATACAGTCCTTATTTTCATCCAGAGCAGAAATAGAAAATATTTTGTCGATATTTTCTTTTACTCACATACGTATCTGTTATGTCTGTGAAAACAATGAGAGTTTTTTTCTCCATCAATTTAGTCTCTCCAAATCATTCCTACATCTGTGTCACTCAATCTCTGTTATTTAAAACAACCAATAAAACAACAAAATAATCTAGCCCAGGATTTCTTACAGTTTGTGTTTGAGATTAACCAATATTCCAATGTGGCTTCAGAGTTCTGTTGACCACATGGGTTTAGAACCCCACCTCATGCAAGTCAAATTAAAAGCCAACATTAAGCCTCTTTTAACGGTAGGTACAACCAATTATACTCCCCCTTTTCCACCAGTCTTTTGTTCATAACAAATTGTGGACTCTAAGATGGAGGACTAGAAGAGTACCCACCCTAACTGGGATCTAATTTCATTAGAGACCTATATTAAAAATAAGCAAATATAAAGTGTCCCTGATACCATGCAGTGTATCGACACAGTATATGTTTATGTATATCAGGTATGTAACACATCATTTCCAAATAAAAAACTCTCTGAGATAATAAATACTGCTTTCAGTTTTAGTGGAAAGTTGTCCAAAAAAAGTTGGCTCCATTATAATTATAATTAATGACATCAATTATTAGGAAACAGAAATAATGCTTATGGTTTTCAAATGTTTCTGCACTACATGTTGACTGACAAAAATGATAATGTCTGAGAGTAGATATAGAAAGGCACAGAGGCTCATTTGGTATAGCTCTACCATTATGCAGTAAATGAGAATGGGATGTGAATGTACTTTGAGATTAAATGGTGATATGGTCAGTTGCTGGAACATAGGCAGGCATGACATTGATTCCATAGAGGATCATAAAAAAGATCATTCACATAAAATGTAATAGGATCTAAACCAAGACTTTTACTTCACCGTTATGCTTTTCAAATTTGGGAGAGCAAGTAAGCATTGTAACAGCACAGAATTCTAAAATGCAGCACTCAATGGTGTACAGATGGCCTTCTGTCTGCTTCAGACTCTAACATGCCCCTGTAGACAACTCCAAATCTTTCTCCAGCTACAGGCTCATATGTCCCACATGTTATATCAGCTCTTCAGGAATCCACACAGACTTCAGACCTCTCCTCGTTCTCTTAGATAAATGGTGGCCAAATGTCACTGGGATAAAATAACGAATGGGAAATAATACTAAAGAATTCTGCACTCATATGTGTATCTTCAAATCCCAGGAATTTCCCAGAGAGTGGAAATTTTCCAGTGATAATAAAATTAATCATTGGCATTTTGAATAAGATATTGTCAAAATATGTTTCTAAATAGATTTTTATATTTAAAACTTATTCAGAAAAATGAAACTGAAGTGGATGCAATATAGCAGTAGCTAGATACAGATGACACCACAATGATCAACGTTGCCACAGAGTTTAAGGACCATTAGTTCAAATATACTCAACGATAATAATAACCAAAGTTATAATTATTAAACTTTCATCCATTATCTTTGTGAAATAAGCCCTTGGCCTTGACCATACCTTTAGCACATTGGAATAAAAAAAAAGGAAATAAACAAGACCAATCAGATGAGAGACAGAGAGGAACAGGATACTGAGCTCCAGTCTCTTCCTGGCCTACTCAGAGTAAATGATATGGCATGTGAGAAATAGAAAAGGTCTTACTAGCAAAAATATCGCTTAAGGTGTTGAGCATTTGATGTTGAAAAGAACTCCAGGAAAGTTACACATATATAAAATAGAGAGGTGATGAATTATTAGCAAAACAAAGCCAACTCCCAAGAGAACAGGTAGCTAAAAGAAGCAGAAAATAGTATCTTCAAATTCAACTGAAGTGCAGCAGAAAGGAGCCTGCAAAATGGCACACCTAGTTCCTGGTCACCTAGTGTGAGAATCCAACCTAGGAAGCTATCAATAAAGTGATCAGGTAGACAAAATATTCATTACTCTGATGTCACACATGCTCTATGAGAAAATCTCTGCCCTGACAGATGAATTGTCTTTTTTTTTCTCTTGATCTTAAAGGATCATATCTAAACTCCTACCCGAGGACCTTATAAATCTCCACAATCTTCAGTTTCCAGGGGAAAGGCAGATACATTCAACAGAAACAATGGGAGACAAAACAAATAGTGATGACCCACTGTGCTAAATGACAGATTATTCAACTTCTGCTACCACTCAGTAAAAGCAAGACTACTCCTTTCACACAGAAGCATTAGAGTATACACTGTAAAGGCACCAAACACTCAAGTGGTATGGGGATTCAGTACCCCATACAGAAATGATGGTAAACAAACAATGAAAGCTATAGAAAGTGGTCAAGATTTTAGACTACCTTCTAAGTTACCAAAATGCAAATAATCATAAAATTCAAACGAAAATGGTAAAAAAATCAACTGCTATAGATCACTGAACAGAATAAGTTGATGTTGCAGGATTGTTTCACTACGAAGGCATGGGCAAAATGAAGTAAACCCTCTGAGCAGTGCACTCATGCCTAAATCCAAAAATGAAAACTGCGTAATCAGTGTCACAACAGTAATTCAACAATGAGTTAACAGGAGTGAAGCTTTCCACTCCAGTATGCCAAATATGAGGACAATCGGAAAAAAGGTACCTTTTTAAAACTACAATAAATTATAAAATACTTACATCTCCATCTATTTTGATATTAATTTGTTGATTCCTCTAAAAGCAACCAGGAATTGCTATTCCTTACCTTGGGAGGTGGAAAAGAAATGTCTGAGTGGTTGTAGTGATTTTCCACTGTGTTATAAACGGAATTTATAACTGTGTTATGCTGGAATTCAGCAGCACACTGGTCTCCCTCAGAGTTTGTCTGTGATCTTTTGACAAGTCACTTAATCCTTCAAAACCAGAGTAAAATAAGAATAATACAACTTCTATGAGCTGTTTGTAGTTTGATGATAACAGATCTGCTGAAGATGTTTAGGCTTAATGTTCCAAAAAAGAACTAGCATGGCACCGGACACCTATGGCAAAAGTAAAAACTCTCTAAAAATACCAGTTATCAGGGGAAATATGTTGATATTTGTCAGCACAGAAGGGAAGTCTTGGAACATATTTGCATGTGTTGGGCATGTTTAAAAGACATTGATTTTAAATAGGAAATTATACCTTCTAGTAGAGACAAGTTTGTAGTTTTGAACACGTGTAGAAATCTAGGCTGACTCTGCCTAAATGTTCCTCATGTGGGTGGTTTCCTTAATCCAAACCAATGGCTTTTAGTACTATGTTAAAATATTCAAGCCTGAAATAAGAAAATGTTGAGAAACCTAGTGCAAGAGTCTCCTTTGGGCAGGGACAAATGAAGCAGTTCAGTCTCTTGTGAGCTGAGTTGTTCAGTTCACCACTTGATACACTCTTCTTCAAGAGCTGAAATAACAGAACCTGGGGGCGGTCTGTGGGAGTTATTTACACTGGTTTTCGGTGGTTGGCACGGCTAGAACAAGAGGCTAAGGGAGTGAGGAACAGCTAACAAAGTCATAGCACCATATCACATCAGCTTAATTCAGACCTTAGTGCCAGGACCTTAGACTTAAAAACATGAGTGAAGGAAAGCTATTGGAAGAGGAGAACAGCAACCAGCTACCCTTCAGTGGCTTCCTGGTGACAGAGACTATAAATTGATTTAGTTCTATTGTGGAAATTAGGTGCTCTTCTCTATTAAGCCTTCTGGTTAAACCTTTTCTCTGCCTCTTAAACAAACCACTTGGATTCCACCTGAGAGAGGAGAAAACGAGTTCATTAGAAGTCTGAATTTTAATGTCAATTCCCTAAATTCAGACGATTTTGCCAGAGCTTTAAGCCAGGGCTTTTTGTACTGACCTTTCATTTCAGCCCAGGCGTTGTTACGTCCTGTCATATCAGATGGGGACATCTGCACTTGTTTGGTCGTGCTCCACCTGACCTCGTGTGAGTCTTAATTGTGCTACTGGGTATAGTCTGAGGAGACCAGGGAAAGCAAACTTCCTGCAAAGAGTGACTTTGGCTTTCCTCTAAACTACTTTATTCCTAAGAAGTTAGCAAGTGTTACGGCTCCATCTATTCAGTGGCTCTCCAATGAGAGTAATAAAAAACTCAGGAGCACTGAAAATCAAATTTGCATCCTTTGATAAGTGCTAAGAAAAAGTGCTGGAATTTATTGGTGATCTGGTTAAGCGCCTTCTTTTCTATCCCTGATACATGGCAGAGACACAAACTCAAGAAAAACTGACTGGGAAAGTGATATCACAAGGAGGAAGATAGCTGTTGACAACATAAAACATCCTTTCTTGTCTACAGATTCACTGCTTCCATTCTCTTCACGGGCAATATAAAAGAAATTGAGAGCACAATCTACTAGAAAAGGAGGAGTCCAGCAAACTGCCACACTGCCTGATGTATTTTCCTTCTCACCTCAGGACTGTCTACTACGTAATTGGCAATAAATTGTTATTACTTCCCACTGTGGCAATTCCCTTTGTGGCTTTTATATAGTTTGGATAGACTATGACTGAGCCATAGAGAGAATAAAAAAAATACAGGCATAGTGCTTATGTGCTCTCAATAAGAAAAGAATATTAGTGACAATAATGTAAGTCCTGAAAAGGATTTTTGTATTTCCCATAAGCTGTACAATAGAAACTTTGTTCATATGCCACACCTTGGACCAGGTCAGCACAAAGAATACAGCTTTCTTTTTCTAATAGCACCTTATTAACAAGTGCATTTGCATCCCGCTTGTTTGCAGATTGTTGCCATTCCTGTGTAAGTAGGCTGTGTTAGCTGACAGAAGTAAACAATAAGAAAATTATATCACCTAAGGGTATACTTGCTCTGTCTTGTTGGTTCCTACTTGCCTTTCTCCTTTATTCTCCACTTCTTTTGCTCTTTACTATCTCAATGTGTAACTGAATATCTTAACACTCTGAAGGTACCTTAAAAGTTTGCAGATGACACCAAACTAGGTGGGAGCATTGATCTGCTTGAGGGTCAGAAGGCTTTACAGGGATCTAGACAGGTTGGATCAATGGGCCAAGGCCAATGGGATGAGGTTTAATAAGGCCAAGTGCCGGGTCCTGCA
>JAOTQQ010000041.1:43797360-43810871 GCA_026546715.1 Gallinago undulata | reverse complement strand
CCGACCCCCCTGCAGTCACAGGGACACCCCCAACTAGACCAGGTTGCCCAGGGCCTCATCGAGCCTCACCTTGAATGCTCCTACCACACCTGAGTGACCATGTGATACTCTTATAGTACTTGAACCACTTGAATCACAATCATCTGGTTTCTGATCTGGGAAGTCAAGAGGAAGAGGGGAGGGGCAGGAGTGACAGAAAACACCTTATTTCACATATTCTCTGAAGAGTGGCCTTGAAATTGAGTGAACTTGATCCTTCCTAAATTTGCCTTTTTATTTCTTTCCGTGGATGTATATCAGAAATTCTGTGGATGTGTGGCTTTTCTCACAGCAGGATGATTTAGACTTTTTGTACATACAAAACAGAAGTAGACAATTGCCTGGACCAAACACCTCTATTTTTTTACAGTTAAAACCTCATTGGGACTATTCAACATATGTTGTTCATTTATTTATTAAAAAAGCATCATCCTGATTTTGCTTGAACTTATTCATTCATCCTTGATGAAAAGTTAAGTAATAGTGACACCTAAAATCTGGGGCTTTTAAAAGAAATGTCTATAGTAGTCATTTGAAACATACACTACCTACTGCTGGATCAAAGCTTAGAGCACTTAGTACTGGCTCAAGTTCTACCTAAGTAGGAGTAGGAGGGAGCAAGCTGCCCATGGTTTCTCCTTCCTGTTACTAATCACTGAGACATTACACCTGGTGCAGGTAAAACAACTGTTCTGTAGTAGTTGCCTATTCTGCAGGTGTATCTCTTCATGTCATCATTGATACATAATCATTCACCTCCATCCAAGAGTATAATATATACCTTTAAATTCAGTTCTGTGTACCGAAAAAAAAAAGATGTAGGATTCCAAAATCCAGGTCCTACAACACTCTGAATCATCTCCATGAATCTCTTAAATTGATTGTTTTTAATTAAAATTTAGGTTACTCAATTAACTTGAAAACTCCATATACTTCTAGTTTCTCACTGCTGATTTGGATAGACATAGGGTAAAATTCCATTTTAAGTACCTTTGGGTTAAGTAGCTGAAGGCTTTTTAGCCTTCAAAGAATGGTAAGAATGAAATGAAAGATGAGAAGGTGTGAAGCCACATCCTGAAACCACTTTCTCAGGAGGAGTCATATATCAGCAGGAGTGAGTGTTTTTTATCTATACAAATTCCCTGAGAAGCGAGAATATGCTGACAACACACCGAGGATCTTTTCTTTCTTAACATTTCCACGTTCAGCAGCATCTTTCTCCATATATTTGTGCACACTGTTAAGGGCTCCTAGGCACATGCCAGAATCCTTATGTGGCTTTGCTATAATATCTAAACATTGAAATATGCAGCTATATTTTCTACTACCCTTTTTTTTTTACTACGATAAATCATTCTTTCTACTTATAATTACATCCGAAAGCACGTCTCGTTGAAGTAACGGTGGAAAGATAAAGTAAAATTACTGTAGAAGATTCAATTAATTTTCATCACTAATGAATGCATTGGAATTTGAAAGGAAGTGATTATTCCATAGAGATAAGCATAAAAATAAATATCTGGAGAGAGGCTGCAATAACCAAATAATTGATTAATCAATTAATCATTCTGCATACATTTAATTAATCAGATAGAAGTGCCATAGAACAAAACAGAGACTTTATATAAATGGAGCTGGAATTTTAGTCATTAAAAAATCACCAGCTGTTCTTTTCATAGATAAACTCTTTCCTGTAAATACAAGCATGTGCTCTTTTTCTGTTTTGATTAATCAATGAGAGAATTCAGGTATAAATATTTGCCTCCTGTTAGAGAAGATTTCAGATTATTATCAATTTACACTTTTTATGACTCATTTTTATGAGAAATATGTCAGCTTTGGGACATATTATTATTATTATTATTATGTAATAATCAATAATTACTTGCAAAGAGCCTGCTTTAAAATGTTAGACTGGCTAAATTTCTTTCGACTAATGAATTTACAGGTAGATATTTGTTCCAGGAAAGACACTGAATGGGCTTCCTTTGGCTCATACCTATAATCCAGATGCATACCTACAAACCTTGGCTGGTTTCTTTTTCTTCCTTGCTTTTCCTTGTCTTGCCTTGCCTCATCTTGCCTTTTGTGAACTTCCTCCCGATTCCTTATTAACATTATTGTATCTTATCTCTTTAGAAGTAGCCCAGAATTTCCTACTTACAAGTAAGATACTTCTAATATTCAGTGTGTCCGTCACTATTCTATGAACTTAATAGGAATTTCTGCCTTGTCAATTTGCAAAGTCTCACACATTGGACCTAGATACCAGTGGTCATATTAGTGAACTGTTTTGGAGAATTAACTGTGTAGTGACTTCTGTCTCTATTCCTTGGTCATTGTCCATACATTAGATACAGCAATACTCAACTATCTCTCACAGGATCAAATCCATCTTCTATCAAAGTCAGGACTTGGACCGAGCTCAAGTAGTTTTATGAGATGTCATCACTAGAAGATGACTGCAGTGATCTGGCCACTTTCTTGTTCCTGAAGGCACTTCTTCAGGTAGGACCTCATTCCCTTATCTATTTGAAAGTGTATACCTGGAATTCTTCTGCTCTTAAACTGAATCTGGGTACAGTGCACTCATGGTTGCTTAGCATGCAATTTCATATGCCACACACATTTTCTTCCCTTTGAAAGAAGGAGTCCAGTACAAATACTTTCCACAGTGCAGTACATGGGGGGTGAGAAAACTTCTTAAAATACATAAAATTAAGAACTAAATGAAAAGAAAAAAAAAAAGAAATGAAGAAACAAACAAACAAACAAACAAACAAACTGTAAAGTATGCCAATGCTTTCCTTACCTGAAGATGCCAGGTGGGGCCAGATACCCTTGTCACTAGAGTAGAGCCGATGGACGCAGACAGAGAGGAAAGTGGTCTGAGGGAGAACCCTGGGAGAACAAGCTCCTGCAGTAGAAGCAGCATAAATTGGAGTGGCAACTGCCCGTGGCTGCTGCTCACACACCTCAAAACTTGCCTGAGCAGCAGTGGTCAGTTTTGAGGACTCTGCTTAAGCAAATGTCATAGCAGTGCCATTTCTGATCCCTCACCATCTGCCTCTCAGGTGATCCCCATTTCTCTTGCTTAGTTGCTTGCAGGGCCTAGGCTGGTCCCCATTTTTTCCTGACATTATCTGGTTTAGATTTTACCTTTGTTATCAAAACTATTCCTTTATAAATAAATCTCCACTCTTTTTCTGTGAGGCAATCCTGTATATTGCATCGATCTGAACTGTAACTCCTAGATATGAAAATTTCTATTTTCTATAACCTGTTTTATATGCTTAGATGTTATTAGATTCTTTGGCTTTCAGATGCATTATGCTGAAAATACTTTTTATTACCAATCTTGTCTCCAAGGAAGATCATACTTTCTTCTGCCACCACTATTTCTTCCTCCTCCTGCTGTTCATTCCCTCTCTAACTCAGGAATCTTATACACAAAATCTTTTTTTTTTGTGGTAGAGAACTATTGCCATTATCAGAGTCCCACAAGCTGTTGCACTGAGATTAGTATTTTTTTCAGATCCATACTGAGAAAATATGTTAAGATTTTGAATTATTCATTCAAGTGACTGGTCTTTCAAGGATCATCCTAAACAGTCTGGATTATTTCCTGTTGTTTTGACAGCAGCTAGGTCATACAAAAACTTTTGAATTTTAAGAGAAGGTCATGGGAATCAATATACTACTGCAGAAGCATATAGTGTAGGACAGCCCTTATACTGAAATAAAGAAACTTAGAGAGGAGTACAGGGAAGGCAGCCCAGCATAAGGAATGAGAGAGACAGTTACTGAGCTCAGTCTGGGTTTCACTGTGGAGCTTCATATATGTTAGTGTAAACTATAATGCAATATAATTTTTTTCTTAAATCCAAGATAACAAAAGGAACTCTAAGTAAAGGAAAATGCCTAAACAGTGAAGTGGACCTTCCAGAAATAAACAGTCCTTTTAAAAACACCAAAAAAAAAATAAAATTATCGTTTACACATACAGTCTCCTTTTTTTTTTCACAAATATTTTCTTAAAACTGGACAATATATAATACTCAGTGAATGCTATCAAGATCACAGATAATTTTCAAAGGTACATCCTGTAATTTAGTTTTGGCCATTTGTGAAGTCCATAACTGGCATTATTGTTTGAGGATTGATTGGGTTTTTTTTTCAGATTTGAAAATCTACCAAACAATTTATTTCAGAGAAAAACATCTTACTTGAGAGTGTTACCCATTTTGGTGGAAATGTTTTAATTTAAACACAAAAATGTCATGGAGCATGAAAGTCTGCTTCATTCTCAATTTGCAACGAAATTAAAACATGTTAAGCATTTTAAATTATGTAAGCAATAGTCCCAGTGCCTCCCTTGTCCTAACAAGTAATTATCTTCATTTTCTTTAATATTTTAAAAAAAAAATCACATTGCTGTTCCCTTATTAATCACATTAACCTTCTGCATAATCCCACAGTAAAAGCACAATTCACAATTTGTGACATTTGCAAGCTCTCTCCATGGAAACTAGAAAGACACTACAAATTCAAATTTATATCCAATATCTTCAAAATCTCCCTTATGTTGTTTGTGCTTTCTTCCCTCCTGTTTTATAGATTACACTTTTTTCCCTTTTCCTGCCTTCAAGTTTCTCCCAGGCTGTCCCATTTACTTGAAATTTCCTCTTTCGCTACTTTTCTTCCATCACAGCCATTCCTTATAAAAAAAAAAAATAATTACATGGTATAAACTGAACAAAAATAGCATGGCAAACATAACATGAAAACCAAGGAAAAATCTCTTATAAGGTAGATTTTTTTTTTTTACACAAGTCTGTTGAAGATTCCTGAACATAAAAAACACTGATAAAAATGTACGGAAAGATGTGGAAAATTTTTTTTCAAAAAGCACCAAGCTGTAAAACTAAAAAAAATACTTCCATAGAAAGAATGAGTATAAATAGTATGTAAGAATGATAAATGTAAACCTAGTGAAAAATAAAAGTCCTGGTATCAATATATTTATTCACTTGCATATAACATATACTGGCTTGTTTTATATTAAGGATCTGCCAGTTGTAACTAGATTTTTTTTTCCCTAAAATTCCCCTATTATTCTTTGTTTTAATGCATAAACTCTTGGTATTTGTTCAGATGATAAGAAGAAATATGCAAATATTTAAGAAATACAAATACTGACAAAACGGAAGACCTTCTTTCTTTCAAGTCTCATGAAACTGCCTTTGCAGTCAAACATCTCAGGTTCAATTAATTTGGGTAATTT
This sequence comes from Gallinago undulata, assembly GCA_026546715.1. Classification (NCBI taxonomy): domain Eukaryota; kingdom Metazoa; phylum Chordata; class Aves; order Charadriiformes; family Scolopacidae; genus Gallinago; species Gallinago undulata. The sequence goes on along the minus strand of JAOTQQ010000041.1, from coordinate 43,805,548 downwards.
TACTGAACATCTCAACAATTGAATTTACAATGTTTTCAATTTCAGCCATCATTAGTCAGGAGTCAGACACTGACCTTGTAGCAAAAGTGAGAATTGCAATCCAATTCTTTTGATGATCATATTCTTGAAAATAGAAATGTTGGCTGCTGCCTAGAATTACAGGTATTAAACACTACCTTATTCACCTAATCTGAAGAGGAGCTAATCAAGTCTTCTATCTCAAGCAGTTCAAGCTCATTATTTTGTTAGAGAGTAAATGCTCTCACCACTTTCAATGAGTATTTTTTTGTGTCCATAATAATGATCAGGTAACTGTGAACTTTGAAGGGAAAATATACAGAAGCTTTTTCTAATTTTTATTAGTCTTTTCCAGGGTGGTCAAATTATAAAAATTAAATATTAACCCAATTTTATGTTTCTTTGGTGGAGAGACTGGTTTTATTTTTTCCCCCAAGTCAGAAAATTCCTTTTACCTTTTTTTTTAATGTCAAAAAAGGCTTCTTAGGAGGAGAAATATACTACACCCCATTGCTAGACTGATGCATTGCCAAGGCAACATTTAATTGTTTGTAACAATATTATTGGAATAAAACCAGCTCTCCGACCAAGCATGTAAATGTAGTTAAATTCTTTTAAGAGGACTCTTGTCTGAAAGCATTTTGTAGCAGAAACTTGTTAGTAGAAACCATGTTAACCTCTGAAGTGTTGAAAACATTCCATTACAACGTGCATTTCCCTTTCCAATCCCTTAAGGGTATCCTTCCACGACACCTTCATGTGTCTTCTCTGTTCTGTACCCTCCGAAGGAAACATGGACTTCAGGAAACCATGAAAAATAGTGTTTTTAAAGTAATGTTCCACTTTCTGCAGAAAAGAATATGCATGTTCCCTAATAAGTCTACTTTACATACAGAGCATGCAAAGAGGAATGAAAGGCCACCACAGTGTCTGGGCTCAGTAAAATCTGCCCCACTGTAGTCATAACAAGCTGACAAGGTGCCAGAAAGACACTGAAGCCTAAGAATCTCTGGAAGATTCTTAAATGAATAAAGATGTAGTTTCAGGGAAAGGCTGTAGGTAAATACTGAGAAGCAAATAAGAATTAAATACTGAGAAGCAAATAAGAATTAAATATGGAGACGAGAGTAGCATAGTTAAATATAGTGCAGAAAAGCAAGGTCCACTGGTCAGTGTTGATGTTGCCTTATTGGGCTTGAGGATAAGGAAAATGAAAATTTACAATACAGATCATCATCCATGACCTAATTATTACTGTCTGGAATAATCTGTATTTAAAGTAAGGGCCACAGAGCCACAGTGAATTTACTTAGATAAACACACAGTCTCACAACATGTGCTCAGCTCTGTTTACTATGGGATATAGCATTCTCCTATGATGTCTGTTTGTAAGATGAGTTAAATTAAGCTTGAAATTGCATGAGAGAAGCCTGGTTCAGAGAAATTTTGCAAATGTTCGGACAAGAAGATGGTGGTAGAATGTATTGTGGCTTCCCGTGTAAAATGGTTTGGATCAGCACAACTTCACCATGGCTGTAGGAATAAGTCAGAGAATTCTTCAGAAAAAAGAGCTTTTAACTCTATTGACCTTAGTGCTGTCTTATCTCTCTGACCTTTAATGTCTATAATGAAATTTAACTGAATTACCTCATTCCTTAAAAGCTCTTGGTATATTTCCCCTCTTTTGTGCTCCTGGGGTAAGTTGTGAGGCATATTTAACAGTGAAATGGACAGGTTCTGCTGGCATTCTCTGTCCCAGTGCAAGTGATGGTAGGGCACCAGTAGCACATCTGGTCTCCTGGATACAGCAGAACTTGTGCTTGGTGAATTCTACGGACCCAGAAATTCTCAACAAATTAATATACTGCACACACTGAATAAAACATGCTTTAACATTGGCCTGGTGTGGATGCAAACAGTACGTTTGGAAAATGTGGAAATTCTAAAAAATAGTAGAGAAGGGTGGACTGCTCCGTATACATGTAGTGTATGTAATAATTCTGTACTAGATACCACAATTCCATTAATGACAGACTGGACAATGACTTGTATGATACTCTCACATTAGAAAAAAGAACAGAGCTTTCTGAAAATTTTATTTCATTGCCAAAATAAATAAATTTAAAAAAAAATAAAATTTTAATCAGCCCAATATCTTTTTTTTCCACAGTTTTCCCAGTACATTAAAAATGCATAAATGAATATGATTTCACCATTGGAAGATATTTTACCCTTGAAAAAAGAACTTTGGATAAGTAATTTTAATGAAATAGTATTATTAAATACAACTCTAAAATAAATAATTCTTTTAAAAGTCAAATGAAACTTTAACCTTTAGATATATATCTATAAATGTAGCATACTGGAAAAAAATTAGTATACTTAGTGCAAAAACAGCTCCTTCAGAACTCTTCAGGGAAATCCTTCTCAAATACCAAGTCAATGGTAAAAGAAATTTCTTCTGCTTGAAATTTCAAAATGTTAAAAAGAATGCAAATGACTACAAATATTTAAGAAGTGACACTACCTCCTACTTCTTATGTCTAAGAATGAAAAACAACCTTTGCTCTAATGTGAATATAACCCAAAGTGATTAATATGCAGTATTTTGCTTGTTCCATTATATATCTTGCTTGTCACTGTATCTCCTATTCTTTGACATTTCCCTCCTCATTTTTAAGCTTAGGATTTTTAGATCACTTCAGATAACCTTTCAAGAAGTTGTGCAAGTGCATTAAAATCTTCAGACTTCTTATGGTTTTCAGCTCCCAGTCCAAGTCTAGACAAAGTGCTTGGACACGCATTTTAGTGCCCTCATACAGACCTTTTCTCTGTTTAATTGCAACAGGTGGCCTGTGTAGCTGTGCTGGCCAGGCACCAAAACTTTAAATTCTAGGAAAATTGCAGATGAATTGTAACAGAAGATAGAGCAAAGAGTGCAGTAGCAGAGTATTTAACACATATATACACATACTGCTGTCTGATTTCCAGTGAGAACTGTTATAATTGCTGTCTGTAAATGAACTTTCACCTTTCTTATATTAACTTAATCCTATGTTGTCATAGATTTCTTTATATTTTGAATCTAGACAAGAGTACACTAAATTTCTTCGTATGTTTATTTATTGACATCTGTAAAAAGCATTTCTGACACCTATTTCCCCAGAAATTATATTGACTTCTTAACTTAAAATTCAGTCACAAATAGAATCCCTTGCAATAATGCAACTTTTGAATATGAGTGTGTCTTAGTCTATGTGCCATTCTTTTAAGTGACTTCAGTGAGCAAAGCCTTTACATGTTTACTTGTCAAGAAGCATAAGAAAATACTCTGATCTGAAGTGAAAAAAAAATTTAGTCTTTTAAAAAAATATTACTATGAGTTGAATTTTACAGAAAATTCTCCTACAGGATGGCTGAATAGTTGAATAAATAGCATTTGAAACAATTCATCCTGCATTTTATTAACTAGTAAACCTGGGATATTTCTTTGCTCACATGGTTTTCATGATAAATAATATATTCCAAAGTATTGACTAAATCAAAATTCTGATCAGTGGAAGGGTTATAGATTTTATTTCATCCTGAACTGCATAACTCATTCTCATGCATTAGATCACAACTGATTGGAAAGCTGGACTTTCGGTGGCTGTAAGCCAACTGAACTGAATCCAGAGTAAAGTGCAAAGCTTTGACATGTTACCTCTGTAAAGAATGGTTGAAATAAAATTAAAATTCTTCTGCTGGAGTTGAACATTTTACACTACTTGGGTACTAAATACTATAAGCATGTCAGTCCTGCAGACCAATCTCTTTTCCAGATCATTCGTTTTAAACTGTTGAGTGTGAATTTCAAAAGTGAATAAGAAATCTTCATACAGACCAGTTGTCTAAGTTTCTTTGTTTTTATTAAGGAATACACAGTAGAAAACAATAGGGCTGTGAAAGTCATCTTTTTGTTCGTTTGTTTATGACAGTCTTTTTTTAAGTAAACACAAAATTATGAAAACCCCACACATTTATGTTATCTCCTTACTGATAATACTGTTGGGTTTAGAATAGGTCATATATGTCTTTCCACGTCTTCGCATTGTTTCTCATCAGGTTTAGTCATATTTATTTTCTAGCTATTTTATAAATGCAATTTCAGTATATGGCTTATGACTGGACCTTCCAAATACCACAACTATATGTATAATAACAATACTTTCTATAAAGGTCATCTGACAAAAGTTTAGGCTTTGTATTATACAACTCAAGCACTACAGTGTAGGATTGGAGCTATACTGCATGATAATCAAAGCCTAGTCTGTCTTAAAACTGTCACTCTTCCTACCAGCTGTAGATACTACTCCTGAGTCAACCACAGAACTTGAGTAAAACACTGCATTAAGGACAAATTTGCAAGAGGAAAGAAGGAGAATCATAAATAAGACATTTGAATTACATTGTATAATCATTGATGATAAAAATAAGAATATGTGATGCATAAGTGAGGTTTTAAAAAGAAAATCATGGTTGTTTTGAAGAAGAAATATTCAAATAATTTTACACTGTAATACTGACTTGATGCAATAAACCAGTAAGTAATTTCTGGAAGTAGAAAAAAGAGAGAACTTTTTTTTTTTTTCCTACTTCTGCAATTGCCTTCTAGGCTTACCAGTTGTTATGCAGTATCCTTCTAAACAGAAGGAATATTAGAAACACAGTTCTCAGGCGTCCGTCACTAACATATGACTAGGGTGTCACTTTGGCAGTGACAGGTTACAAATGCCACCTCAAGTTCAACAACCCAGGACACAGGGTTTTATCCTATAATGTACTATAGCATTGTGCTGAACTTAATAATTGTTTGGACAATCTAAATGATAGGTACTTAGTTAAAAATAGTTCCTCCAGTCTGATCAAATTATAAATTGCTGATTTTTTACTTACTCTTTCCATGACATAGCAAGTGTGAATTCTCTGCAATGTAAGAAGGAAGAGGCAAACACAGATCTTTCCATGTACTAAGCCTCATATACTCATCAAATACATGGTTTCACTCTTTCCCTTCTGGCATCCTCGATGTGTTCAGACATTCAGACAAGCTGGAATAGACAGTGTGAGTTTGAACAGTAATTTACATCTTTTTATAGCAACAAGAAAACAAAGAAATGAGGAGAACCCCCAACCACAACACTAGTAATGGAGTTTGTCTCACCCAGCTTTAAACGTCTATAATGTGGGCGTTTATGAACAAACATATTTTCTGTACTCCACTCCCTCCACTATCTAAAAGCAGAAGCAAAATAGTTCTACTAACAGCTGTATTTCGTGAAAACATTAGTTCCAAAGTTTGTTATGTGGGATACCTGTAACTTCTAGGGAATAAAAGTAGGATCTCATTATGAAAATAAATAAAACAAAAAGAAAGTTAGTTAAGATTTAATACTATGACTTTCTAAAGTTATTATGTTAGCTGTCTCCTTCATGATCTGTCTGGTTCTTTAGTCAGTTTTAATATGCTTGGTGCAGCACATTCTTGAGATAATATAAAGAAATGGAGACAATGCCATTTTAGGATTGTTGTCAGGATTAGAATGCTTGTTGGTGATTATACCAGAAAGTTACTTTTAACAAGAAAAAAACAGACTTTTTTGCATTCTTCACAAATCCCTTTTTGTTTTTATAATTATTTGAATTATAAAGAAGATGGTGTACATAGTAATGCCGAAACTAGAAAAGAAAGATCATTATGAAATAAAAATTCTAGAGAATTTTAATCCTTATGATAATTGAGAAAAAAAGACAGGTTTTGATTAAAACAAGGAAAACTAATGCTTGTGAGGATGATGTTTGATATGAAGATTAAAATAAGCAAAAGAGCAGATCACAGAAGGACCTATAATTAATTTAAACAGGTGTATTTTCAAAACTTTATGCATCATATCTCCACTCACATCAAATTCAGTGCTACTTATGCAACTTTAAACTTCACATCTGACTTTGAAATTCTTCTTCCCTGAGGGAATATATCATGAAAAAAGTTTGAAAGTGTTTTATGCACAGCTGTACAATACCCAGCTTGTAAAGCTACTTTTCAACTCATCGTTTCTGTAATCACCTTTCACTAGGTCTGTCTCTAAAACCTGATGTATAAGCAAATGCTTGAGAATAACAGTAAACTGTATATTACTTGGATTTGACTATTTTCTTCTATGGATTACATTATTGCACTTATCTATAAAGCACCTTTTTGTATGAGTTTTACAGAAAGGATTGCATAAAATGGTTGTGTTTGCTAAGAGGGGACAGTACGTGGTAATCTACGAGGTTTCTGGAAGTCATATATCCATATAATAGTATTGGAGTGCTTTTTCTCTTACAGAGTGAGTACTGCATGAGACCTACATTTACTATAATTTACACATCTGACAAACTGCTATTACTTAATTGTCTCCCATTATTTCCCTGTCCTAGTGACCTGCCTATGTATATCCAGTCCATAATTTCATGCACTGCCCATATTAAAACTGGTTTCACATTAGAGATAATTAAGATTCTCAAGAAATGGGTGGAGCCTATCTATGGAATACATGGAGCATCTCTGAGAGATCACACGTTGGCTAAGATCAAAGGCTTGTCTTAATGATAATGAAAAATTGGATCATCAAAGCTTTGTTTCATCTTTATACTTGCAAAAATATCAGCTCATTTAATATGGAGGGTTGGGGGGAATGAGGGAGGGCAAGAGGAGAGGTGAGAAAGGGGGAGAAGGGGAAAAGGGAGAGAGGATAGAGAGACAATATCTCTCTAGATGGAAAAAAGTACATAAAAAGACAGAAAGTTATCTTAGTATAGGGTCTAAATTGTTTACTGATATTTTCTTGCCAATATGGAGCTTCTAGAATTGTGCATTAGAAAGAGGGAAGACTGTGATGCAATGGCTTCATGTAAACATTCAGACTAAGAATACCAATCTGCTCCATTTAAGAATCATCACCAAAGTGAAGCAGATAGAAGGTCTGTGTAGCAGAAGGAGCCAACTTCCCTCACTCTGGTACTTGCATATCAAAACTGTTACATAATTGAGAGATACATATTGCATTCCTTGGAGAGACATGAGAATTATATTACAGAGGAGACTGGAGATGATGGTTCTTCGAGTATCTTGAGACTCCAGGGTTGGCTTTTGGCTAAATTTCAGAAAAGCTACTAAAGCCTGTCATCAGCAATCTTGTTCACTCCCACACTCAGGAATGTAGGTCTAGAAGAGAGTCTGTATTTGAATTGCTTATGAACTCCATATGACTGTAGAGCCAGTAGCTGGCCTCAGTTTTAGATAGTCAGCCCTCTGAGTGGGAGTTTCAATCAGAAAACAAAGCAGGGGAAAACATGCATAAAATCTAAGCCTCTTCCATGGTTTAGAAAGCAGGATCACATTCCATTCTGTCGCAAGGACTGGATGCAATAACCTAGCCATCCACCTACTTTAACCTGATGATTTTATATCTTCTTGCTACTTTTCTTTAACTTGCACTACAGACTTGCCTGTTTTTAAAGTTATAGATATTGAATAACCTAAATTAAGATAATAATGAATAATTCATTATGGTATTCAGCAGGCTATAGTTATTGATGAATTAGCTATGGAAATATATGGCACAAAACTGGGGTAAACTTGCAAGCAGAGACAGTCAGTTGGCTTCTACCATCTGCACTTTACTAAACAACTCCTTAGGTAAAAATCTGCGAGAGTACATTGCAGATCAGATCCCTCTCTGTGCTCAAGTGACTGATGTGAAAACAGCCTATTAAACAAGCTTAATAAAACTAGCATGAAATGAGACACTGCAGGAACAGCAAAGGGATACACAAAGTGTGTGACACAGCATGGTAGTTTCAGGAAAGTATGTTTAACAGAGTAAACTCTGACAAGCATTAGCCAGTTTCTCTCCTCTTGTATAGAGTCCAGTTTAACTGTGAGGATTGACACCAACACAATCCTGCCCGATCCAGATGACAGCAGAGCATGGGGGTCACTCTAAACCCAGGTGGATATGGTGTCATACTTTTAGCATGTAACTAATATGAAGGTAGTATCAGTGGATATGAGCAGGCAATGTGCACTTGCAGCCCAGAAGGCCAATTGCATCCTGGGCTGCATCAAAAGAAGTGTTGCCAGCAG
>JAOTQQ010000041.1:43762723-43779982 GCA_026546715.1 Gallinago undulata | reverse complement strand
AATGATGACACTCCATCACACTGCGTTCATGTTTTTGAGATTAAGTGGGGAAGGGAAGGGAAGGGAAGGGAAGGGAAATGGGGAGAGGAGAGGAGAGGAGAGGAGAGGATCCAAAGATTTGATTTAAATTTTTATAGAGTAGCAAACTTACTACAGCTAGAGAATAAAAGTTCTAAATAGAGGAAGTGAACATTCATTTGGGCTCATTACACTTGGTAATAAAATGTACTATCAATCACTAGAAGACAGATCAATTAAAGGAAGCTTTTAAAAACTCTTCATGAAAATTCTTCATCTTCTAATGGGGACAGGAGGAGAGGACAGGTTTGTGTGGGCACATCATAATCTCTCCCTTACTTTTTCCAGACCCAAGAAACAAACTTTGATTGTGAGAAGGAATAAGGATAAACAAAAAATCCTGTTTCTACTTTGTTTTTCAAGTGAGAAGTAGACTTCAAGCACTTCACATTTTCCTTCTAGAGTTGGATAACATTGTTGTCATCGTAAGATATTCTGTACATTTTCCCACAGTTTGCCCATATCCTCACCTCATACATAATCAGGTAAAACCCCTTTCATGGCACTACCAATGGGGTGTTACCAAGTTCATAACTTCCAAAACCCTATAAGACAGAATTTCGTGGTGTATAGGATCTATCAAACAGATCAGTGAAGAGAGGTACAGAGGATGCATTTGGGAAAGACATCTTTGAAAACTCAGAGCAACTGTGTGTTCGGTTCTTTGGCCAAGATACTTGAATTTATGCTTGAATTTATTACAAACTGGATCAAGACAGGCACATGCTGGAGTTAAGCATGAGAATTGCTCTTTGCTTTGATAGTAGTGCGGTTCATTTCGTTATTTTAAATGGACAAAAGCGCATAGGTATGTATGGGTGAATCAAGATGGACCAAACAGACCCAAGTGAAAACATATAAGATAATGAGATAATATGAGATTGGTTTGCATATATTATTTTCCCTGTAGTTCTAATTCCTCTGTGTAGCTGATCCTGTGACATGGCACCCTTTATATACACCACAGCATAATTGATTTTTTATTTCACTGCTGATTGGTAAATTGTAATTTCTTGATTATTATGATCAGTTACTGGCAGTGTGAGATCTAACTTACAGTTCCATTTGGGCAAATAGATCAAAGGAGGGAAAGTGAATTATCTGCAAGATTATCTCTTCCTTGTTATTAAAAAAACCTAAATGCGTAAATTTTCAGATTAAAAAGCTTTTACAAATAATCATTTCATCTAAATAAAACTGATTTTCTCGTACCAGAAACATCATTTGAACAAATTTCTTACCATCCTTTAGGGGAATTGCTGATTGATGAAAAACTTCAGGTTAAATTTTTAAAGGCTGTTCATTATTTTTTATTGTTACTGCACTTTCCTTTTGTTATCACCTCCTCTCTGTAAAGGGGACAGCATATTTTACAGGTCTTCAGTCTCTTCACCACTTCTGTGGAGTAATGTGCTGCACAAATAGAATTTTTATACGACAAGCCAGAGCAATCAGGCACCTGAGTGGTTCAGAGAGATTGGTATTATAGCTTTACATTAAATTAATCTTCTCTTTCCTGAAACTTTAGATGACATATTCAATCACAACAGCTAAAAATAAGAAAGAAGAAATAAATAAGCAATTTCCCCGCTGTATATTTTATAGAAGTAGCATCTACTTCATTGTGTAATCACTGTTTCCTGTACTGCATGCAAGATTATCATGTTAAAGAGCTCTCACGTGTAGAATTGAACTGCTCTTTTATTAAAATAATTGTTTCCAGAAATGCTGTGGTCAATAAAAAGTGCACATAAATTTGCTATTTTTTGCCCACAAAGGGCAAAAAGCTACAAGAAATGAGAGTTTAACTGGTTGCTGGCTTGTTTTTTTTTTCCTGCAGGATTATATTCTAGATTTTTGTATGTGTCCCAGTCATACCCAATGTGCTGGTCTGAAAACTGATGTTGCTGTTTTTCCAAGCTTATTTAATTAAGATAACACTGTCATAGGTCTTACTCACACAAATGTTCATTTCTTACAGAGATTACTTCTACCCACCCAAATTTCAAATCAATCATATCCTTTCAGATGCTGCATCAGTTCTGTCCCAGCTCTCTACTTTCACATCACATTTGCAAAGCAGATCCTCCTCCTCATTTAATTTTACCTGCCTGTTCTGTCCTCCTGCTTCTTCTGATATGCTACAGCATTTTCTTGGTGCCTGGGGAGTGAAGTTGCAAGGTCCTCCCACCTTTTCAGGAGGAGGCACCGCACTGAGGAGGAATAAGTAATGAAGAGAACGGAGTAAAATATAGCAGAGTTTTCCTGCAGCAGAACTGACTTGCCTCCAAGAGGAAGGCAAACTGGCTAGGTAGGTGGTTGAGTTTCCCTCCCCTCTCCCAGGTAAGACCAAATTTGATGAGAATACTGGAATTTGTTGCATTTGTGTCATAATACTCAGTCCTGACAAAATACACTTGCTGAATCTCACCGAAGCACAGACGATCCAAGCTGAGCTCTTCCAGGGAGGTGTGGTTGTCAACACCTGTAGTAGAAACTGGAGAATATTAGGGTGATGATTCTGGTGACAACAACGTTGTTAGATTTCTATCTATTGGGCTGTGCTATAAGTATAAAATATTTGTATACCTTTTGATGTTTCAGAAAGCAAAGAATTAGAACTGTAACTGAAAAAAGGTCATGATCTTTAAATGGTCTGACTTTCAGATGCCTATTTCAGGGTTTTATAATATTTGTGATTTAAAATATCCATACTATTGATACACTAATTAACACTAATACAAAATCACCCTATGATAATCTGAACAGAAAGAAAAAACACAAATAAATGTCAATCTGATAAACTTTTTTACTTTGATCTAAACCACATTCTTCATGGTGGCACAGGAAAATACTAACAGGGCAAGAAGGGGGGTGCTTTCTCTGTTTTGGGTATAGAAACCTCATCATTACGGAGAGGTTTGAATCTCACAGTATTACACCCCGAGGTCATTAGTAACTTAAATTTTTACTTATATTGTAAGGGAAATGAGCTTGTTCATTATCAAACTCAACAAAATCTGGAAAACATGCTTCCAGCTGAGGCGGTTTAATTTTCAACATCTTTTGAATGGCTTGGACTTAACTGTCTGCTGCCGTACTCTGGATATCAAATCTACTATCAATATAAAAACCTGGCAACTAAATTTTAAAATTCCATTCCTCTTGACTTGTCCACAATTTGCCAACTTTCCAGCACAGCACTTCCTGATTGTAAACCCAAACACCAGCTGTCACACATAAAATTATTGATGAAAATGAAAACTCCTGGAACTTAACAGCAAAGCAAATGTTGCAAGTGAAAGGTTTATGAACCCAAGAGAATTTGAGGTTCTTAATGTTAGAAAGGAGCTCCATCCAAACTTCCCATTGTACTCCAAATAGCTAACCTAATAGCTCATTTGTTGCCCAGCTTGCAGATTAAAACTACAATAAAATTAAATTAAATTACACTTAGCCACATATTCCTTTTTTCAGTTTTACATCATATGTAAAGATCAGCCTTGGAAAATAATATCAAAATGTGAGGGATGCTATAAAGCATGAGGAGACACTTTTTATTCTTTTTTTTCTACAGAGGAAAAAAAAAAGGATTTGCAGTAAATAATAATTGTCTAAGAGAAATAGAACTCACAGATTCACAGGGATCTCACAAAGTGCTGATGTTATGGAGCCTGAAGTTTCAGACAGCAATAATTACTAGTCAAAATATTCAGTTATGAGAAGAAAGAACACAAAGACCTGCACCTAATTAGATGGAAAAGGTGTCCTCTAGTTACCAGAAATCCACCCCCTCACAGGAAAAGATTGCTTGCTCCTTTGTAAATAGAAAGATAATGGCGAACAGCATTATTATAATATAAGCCCAAATTGCACCAATTGACAGAATATAGGACTACAACTCATTCTAAGTAACACTGGGTAGGAAAATGGTGCAATATGCTGTAAACGTACACACCTAGATTCACAGACTGTCTTTTTTTAAAAAAAAATTGCCACACGCTCTATATACTTTATAGATTCACTCTTGTATACAATTTTCCACTTTAAAAAGGGATATGAACTCCATGCAAACATGGGTTTTAGTATTCTGTATCACTATTTATAAGCAAATGCTGTTTTTTTATATTGGCCTCTGTAAAACCCAGTGTAGTATACTGTTCTTGCAGATTCTTGCTCTAGAAATGAAACATGTCTAAAATGTACTTGAGACCAGCTGCATCTCAGACATATTTATGCATTTTTTGTTGGCAAGAAACCAGTTATTGTCTCTAAAATACCTGCAAAATTTTGATTTTTTGATATTTTTCCCCTTCATCCCTATTTTGGTTTTGAAAACTGAAAATCTTTAATTAGCCACTAATTTACTTGGAAATGCACACATATGTGCACCTATTATAAAAATGTTGCCAAAACACCAAAAAAAATAAAATAGGTAGGTCTGAGCATAAAAAAAAAAAAAGGTATCCACAAATTACTACTGCCATCTATTGGTAATAGCTTGGAACTACAAGTTGTTACAATTTGTATAACGGGTTAAATAATTAAACATTTGAGTCATGGCATCCTACCAGTAGAGAAACTTAAAAAGGAAATATGATATTACTTAAAACACTTGAAAGACAGCAGTTCTTGAAGAATATCTTCAGTGGGAGATGTGGGTATGTTTGGAGGTATTCTAGTCTATTTTTGAGAGTTGAGAGTATAGTCTGTGTTTTTCAATGAATTACCTTAATAAAGGCCCTGGAGCTAACAATCCCTAATCATGCCAAGTAGTACTTTTTGCACTATCCAATAAAGAACTGCCTAAAAGCTCTTCACAGTAACATAAACTTTCAGTCCTTTTAGAGCACAACCCAGTCCTGTGTTTCAGTAAACTCGGATGAATCAACAGAGGTGAATGACTTCTGACTGGAACCCAGAAGAGCGACATCTCTGAGCATAAAGCTGTTTGAATTTGGTAGTTGTCTGTCTAGGCTAGACACTGGATTGTATTTGAAGTCTGTCTGGATCTTACACACCCAAGTTAGTGTTACAGAGGAAGAGCTTCCATCGCAACTGGGATCTATAGCTTGAAGGACTCTGCTGTCCAAACACTGTCAATAGAGTGATTAAGACCACTTCTGTGTGCCAGGACAAATAATTTGTGCAGAGAGCTGGAAGGTCAAGTTCATCTCCTGGCTTGACTGGGCTTGCACTCCCAGCTATCCTCCAAGGAGACTGTTTTTCCCACTGAGTATGATTTATTCTGAGAGCAAAAGTGGATTGTTCAACTACTGCTCTCACTGAAAATGAAGGTCAATAAATCAACATTGGGGAACTCAAGGCAAGCCGTGACTAGGAGACTTGGACGTTTAGCTACCAGGTAAGATCCCTTCTTTGCAGCTTTCTTTCCAAGATTTCTTCTGCCTTTTGCAAGAGTCAGACTCACCATCAAGGTGGCTTACATCCCAATGAATCAACGAGTCTTCTCTATCATGGGCAAGTGCTCTGACCAGCAGTGTATCCAACGCCAAACCCATGACTAAACATTCTGAAGGTGGTCTCTGTGTTGCAATTTTCAAACATATGTATATCCAATCCAGAGTTATTAATTCTTCTCTTCAGTAAGTAATATGGAATTCACAGCAAATGAATGGTGAAAAAAAATAATCATTTTCAATAATCACTGACATTGTATGCTGGTTATTCCATTTTAGGTTTTATGCCTGATTTTCTGTTAGACATCCCATTATAAAATATAAATGTTTTTAAAGCAGAAATGTGTGCTGTGGAACCAGCCACCATAAGCAGTGGTTGGTTGATTAAAACAAGGAATTAATGTTCGGTTTCAAAACAAACAAAAAAATCAGTAAAGCTTTATATCAGTGAAACAGACCCATTCAGAGAAAAGTTATGCAGAATTTTTATATATCCTCTTCCTTAAAATAAAGAAGACTTTTTCTTTATTTAGCAGAAAAACCACCAAAAAACTGGTTCTTAGCCTACAAGGAGGGATTACAATGTTAGTTTACTGGTGAAATGGTAGCACTGAATATTGACTTGACTGCCTAGTTTCTCAAAATCAGGGTCTCTGCTCTGTGATAAACTAATTTTCTCTCCTCCCACAGTTGCTTCTTTCCAGTTCTCAAAGAGGGATCAGATGCTAATGTCATACCTTCTCCGGGTACTCTTTCAACACCTCCAGTGGACGTATTAGTTTTCCAGACTATAGCCATACCTCACAAACATCATATTTATCTTCTGACCTTGCTTCAACTTCTGCATCCAACATAGATCCCACTCAGACTGGTGATTAAATTGAAGCCTTCTTCCACAAAGTTGAGGACAAGAAAACTCCATTCCCAATGGATGTGGAAAATTACATCGTGAAAACAAAGAAGTTACTTCAGGGACAATTTTCCCAAAAAAACCCTCAGTGTCCTGAGACAGAGTGAGCTCCATAGCCCCTAAAATCATAGAATATGAACAGTCATAGACTTTATGCCCGTGTCTCCAGCTTTTAGCCTTTGCTGAGATATGATAGCTTCTCTGGTTTTAGGGAGGCAGACAGGGAGTACAAGGCCATACCATAATTCCTTTGCCTGATAAACTGCTATTTGAAGGGGTTTTCTCCCCTATAAGAGTGGTTTAGGGTGAAAAAAGGAAAAAAGTTGGATGTACAAAACCAGGAACCATGGGCAAGAACTGTTGGGGCTAAGTACTGCAATTCTTGGGAGGCTGCTGTCTGCAGAAGCTGATTTTGCCTTCAAAATCCCATCATGCTGTTGCCCTAGGCAACTTCTTGCTTTGCCTAGGGACATCCCTCGTGCCTAACAGCACACAAGCCAGATTTAAAATTGCCACTGTTCCCATTTCTAACGCCTCTGTTACATCCCAGCATCAGCGTAACTTTGAAAGTTTTCAGAAATTGGTAGCAGGAAACATGTTAGTGTCTGGGTTTCCTTCTTGCCTAAAAACATGACCTGCAACAGGTATTATGCATTAGTAATTCGGGAAAATTGGTTTTCATTCCATTTGGTTAATTCATGTTAGGTGAATCTGACTTAAACTTTTGCTTACTGTAATCAAGGCATAGAAGGAGATGAGAGTGATAATCTTTATAGTTTTCAACACGAAAATACCTTTAGGAAAATGTCAAAGATTTCTTCCTACTCTTTGTGTTACTATTGTTTGGTGAAGGTAGTTTTTGCAAGACTATGTAAAATGCATATTTGCTTGGCTATATTTGTGCAATGTAACAAGTCAGAAATATTATGTCTCTGACAATGAAAGAACAAATTTTTGAGCAGAGAAAAAGTGGAAAGAGCTTGAAACATGTTATCTCTCTCTCCTTTTTTTTTTTTTTATCAACCTGCAGTTTTCTCTTGTGCCTTCCACTAAAGCAATTTTTGAAGTACTTCACTGTGTTTCAGAGAGGCAGTTACAATCTCCATCATGCAAATTGTCCAGACATTCATTTAAAAGCAATATTTTTTGTGCTTGTCAGAATGAAGGGCAGAGAAAGGAGCAATTTTCCCATCCCATGGGTGATATCGTAAGGGGTGAAGAATTCACCCAACTGTTAAAATCTTAGCAGACTCTCCAACTCAGTTTTTTAACTCCCTTTTTATTTTTTATTTTAACCTAGAACTCCTTCATTCAGGTCTCTAACTATGGCCATACTTGCTGTAGCCATGGTTAACAAAAAATTGTGTTTGGAATCTCTTGTAATACTGAAGTTGGTATTTGTTACTTCTGAACTATAAAGGGGTTGAACAAAATTTTCTTCTCAGTTTGTGTTTCTTGTCTGTCACTGATAACTCAGAGATGGTACTGTTAAAATTGTGTTGTAACTTGATGTAACTTCACAGAGAAGCACTGGGGAGACGACCTTCAAAATAGAAGTATTTACCCTGAAAATATTTTGTTCTTGGAGGGTCATCAAATGAAAAAGTTGTGGTTCTTTCTATGGAAACAATGGCAAAACTTTATCATTGTCACTGAAAAAAAGACTGGTACCACCTTGTGAGAGAAATTGATAATGGTGTTTCTCCTTTTTTTTTTTTTTTCAATATAGGGTGCTTTATTGCTGAAGTTAAAGTGCACACATGGTGAATTCAATATTCTGTCCTTTATTGGCACCCCCTCTGAAATAAAAGCCACAGGGCAAAAAAAAAATATTTTTTTTCTGACAAAACGATTGCGCTAACATTCCCTTTTGCTGGGATGGGACTGCTAATGTAAGCACAGGTACAACAGGGAAGTTCTTCAAGTGATTTGTTGCCTCATGGCATTTGTGGGCTCTGGGACTTTCCATCTCACAGGGCCTGCCTCAGCGGCAGACAAAGGGGTGTCTGCAAGGCCACAGGTGTATCAAAGTGAGCTTTAACCTAACTCCACCTGCTATTGAATGCAGAGGGGAAGTCTGTTGAAGCACAGTGTTTGATAAAGATGAATTTTTCAGGCTGTGTTGAACTTCCTGCCACAAGAGCTATGTTGATGCTGGCAGTTTAACTCTTGCTCATGTGTTTCTTTTAACTGCAGTGCAGTCAAGCTGACATGTCTTTTTCTCCTGCTAGAAGTCCTTATTCTCATCAATTGTTCCCTGTTAGCCTGAATTGTAGGATGAGAATTCCACAGTCAGTGGTTTAGTTAATCAATAATTTTGACTCTCCTGTTTTTAACTTGAGTTTATTTATAAAAATTTGGGCTAGGAGGTGAAATTCTCAGTTCTGATAAGGGATGGATAAATGCCATGATAGTTAGTCCAATTAGTGCATGTCCAATAACCATACTGTGGAACATCATACAAGAAGTTCCCTGGAAGCTCATGCTTAAAGAAAATGTAATGCTTCTATTCCTTTATTTTTATTTTTTCTCCTCAGATATTTTAAAGCAAGCTACTCCACTTGCTGGAATTGATTTTTTTAATGCAATATAAGGTATTAGTAACTCATTTTAAAGAAGAAATTGAATATGGTGACTGGAAGGATGAGACAGCAGTTCCGTCCTTGCTTATTTGGTTATGGCAAAATTCCCAGAGCCCATTCCATACAGGTACTTATTGTGTACAGCCTATAGAGTGCAAATAGGAAACTGCAACTTAAGAAAAATGAGTGTCAGGAGATTAGAAATGAAACTAAAACTCATGTTGGAAGGAAAATAAATCAAGAGAGTACTTTGATTTCTTCTTTTTAAAAATAAAATAAAAATGACAATCAAAAAAATATGGCAATAGCAGTTGATATGCTGAATAAGCAAGTGAAGAGCTACGAATCCCAGGTGGATTCTCTGCTTATCTTCATTCTCAATTTATTGTAATACATGATGCACTACAAAGGTGACCAAATTCATGTTTTGAATATGTGCCAAGCTACATAGCAGTATGAATTCATTTTCTAGCTGCCAATATACCTCACTCTTGAGCTGCAATATCCCTGTATTATTTCAGTTTTCTCAACCTCTTTGGGGCAGAGATTGTTGATCTTTTATTCCCTTTTATGCAGCTATTTCTTGAGGTATACGTTTGAGGTAGGCAAAGCAAGGATCCAAGCCACTAGACCCATATTAATTTTTTCTTGGTCAAATATATCATTCCAAAGACAAGATCACTACGGTGACTCCTTCAGCACATCTTTGTTTTCTTTAAAAGCCCCACCAGAACACAGCTATGTAAATTATGCCTGGATATTTTCCCAAGGATACCACATGTTCATCCATTATAGCAGTGAGAGGAATGCAGAGATGTTAGTTATTCAAGTATTTTCTGAAGATGAGTGAAATTGACCAATTTGGTAAAGTATGTGACAGTAGAAATGTATTGCATAGCCCATGCATGATAAATATACAGTAACTGGAAAGCAAATATTTCTTGTTTGTAGTAATACTATGTTATGCATGAATGGAGCTGTCTTATGAAAAGCCTCATAATAAGTATTGGTACCTGGAGGTGGAATAGAAAGCAAAAATAGGTGAGACGCAGGAAGCTGAATTAATTCAACAATATTTCCGTTTAGATGCGGAACAGATGTAACTGTCAATACATAAATAGCTCAGGTACTGTTTTATTTCCCTATTAAGGTCAAAACCTACATAAGATATGCTTATGCTTGCATGCAAAATGAAAAATAAGTAGATTATTTTAAAATTTCACTTTTTTTTTCAGGATCATAGTTTTTTCTTTCTTCTTTCTTCCTTCCTCTCCTCTTTCCCCCAATTCAGTTCTTCAGTCTTTAGTACTGTGAAAATCTTCAAACTGCAAATGTGAATCAAATATAAACTGATGATTATCAATGACATCATGGCATTTATTTTTAATCCAAAAAATTCAAGAGTTACCAGAAACTTAAAATGAGGATCACTTTTCTTCCATTTTTATTCACAATTTGTGGTAATTAACTCTGGTTCTGACCTTTAACTATTAAAATCAGTGCCATAGGCTTTGGTCCTTGTTGATACGTTTGAAAGAACCTTTTAGAATAATTAAAAGGAAAAAAACACTTTAAAAAGTTGTTTTCTGTGTTTGTGTTATCAAAATGTTGTGGAGCAGATTGGGTCTTAGTGTTTTCCAGTTTGTTCAGCTGAAGGGAAGTAAACTGTTACTGATTGTACTGGTTTTGCATGGCAAGGTTTTGCTAGCCAGGGGGCTACAGAACTGGTTTCTGTGAGAAGCTGCTAGAAGCTTCCCCTGTGTCTGATAGAGCCAGCTGGCTCCAAGACAGACCTGCCTCTGGCTGAGGCTGAGCACCGTGAGTGATGGTGGTAGCACCTCTCTGATAAAATATTTAAGAAGGGGGAAAAAAACCTGTGGAACACCAGCAGCAGTCAGGAGAAGGACTGCAGCCCATGGAAGAGAAACAGGCTGGAGCAGTTTGTGAAGAACTGCAGCCCATGAGAAGGACTCACATGGGAGAAATTTCTGGAGGACTGTCTCCCTTGGGAGGGACCCCATGCTGGAGCAGGGAAAGAGTATGGGGAGTCCTCCCCTTGAGGAGGAAGGAGCAGCAGAGACAACATATGATGAACTGACCACAACCCCCATTCCCCATCCCCCTGAGTTGCTGGAGGGGAGGAGATAGAGAAAGTCAGGAGTAAAATTAAGCCTGGGAAGAAGGAATGGGTGGGGGAAGGTGTTTTTTAAGATTTGGTTTTATTTCTCATTATGCCACTCTGATTTGATTGATAATTCATTAATTAATTCGGTTTTCCCCAAGTCAAGTGTATTTTGCCTGTGATGGTAATTGGTGAATGATCTCCTCGTCCTTATCTCAACCCACAAGCCTTTCATGATATTTTCTGTCCTCTGTCAAGTTGAGGAGGAGGAGTTATAGAGAGGCTTTGGTGGGCACCTGGCATCCAGCCACTGCAATGATTCAGGCTGCGTGTGACTCCTCATTTTGTGCTGGCTGACTTATAGGGACTGCCGTTTTGGTAATGTGGTACCAAAATGTCCCCGGCTTCCTAGCCATTATGACTGCCTCCTGTACCATGTCTTCAGATAGACAATTCACCTGGCTACTTAGTCACATCCGACCCCAAACTTCCACGACACTGGGCAAGCATTCATGGATGCTTAAAACGGGATATATTCTGGCTGCGTCTCTCCTAATGTACTGAGATAATGGTTTATCTACCTTGCTGAATGCTGAAATAGAGACTGTTTTCTATTATACTTTCAAGACTTTCGGTGTTAGCAAGTGATGAATAATGAAAGATTCTTTCCTTCAGTAATGGCTTTATATAACAAACTCACTTGATAAAGCAAGGAATTTCAGAAGGTGAGGGGAGCTCTTAGGTTTAAAACTAAAGCTCTAGACATGAATATCTCAAGTACATAAATGCTTCATTGCTCTGACAGGGGAGAATGGCTAGTAATTGACTGTCTTAGTAGGATTCAGTATTGAAAGATCATTACATAAGCAGAAAGAGCCATTTGGAGTAAGTCTATGCATTGTAATCACAGAATAAGAGTTTCTAACAAGACAGTTGCTGGAGTGTTAATAACAAAAATGAAAAGCTGGTGATTCTTCCAAGCATGCAAATCACTGGAAGTTTCACGTGTGCATGGAAGTCAGAGAACTGCCTGAGAGGAACTATTTCAGAATTTTCTATAGACTTGAAACTGCACTGAGTTTCTAGATTGTAAATAATGCTTTAATTATGTTTTAAACATCAAAAAAATCTTAATACTCTTAGAAAATCTCCTTTGATGTGTTTTTCTCTGTTCTTTTCTCCTCTATTTCATTCTATGGAGAAACTGAAAAGTGTTTTGACTGAAATTTTACGGAACTTTCAGAAAGAAAGTTTTTGCCTTGGAGCAAACCCTGATGAATGATTCAAATTCAAAACCAATCTGATACGTGCATTTGAATTGCTAATAATAACAAAATTTGCTGCTTGTGCTGCTACTGTTGCTGCTCATTCCTCCTAAGCCAGATGTTTGTTACCCACCTTTCTGCATGCAAATAAAATTGCTATCTTTTAGAAAGATTTTTCATCTTGTGGTGGTTTTTAACATCCAGGGCCAAACTCACATTTGGTATAAGCTCTGGTGAAGACAATAGGCTTTATCCTAGAAATGCTTTTAACTTGCCACATGAAGACAGATTTTATCACTATGTGCTTTAACATGATAAATCTTGATTCAAGTTAGTTTGTGTTTTGTCTTTGGTTTAGCCCCTTTTGGGTACTTAAAAATGTAATGCCAAAGATAGGGTAAATCAACATGTCACTTTTGAGCACACCTTTTTTACTACCCCCATATTTATGCTCAGAATTGGAATCCTTCTCAGCAATAGCATTCGTACTGCATTGTTGTAGCTGTGCTTTTAACTGTTTTATGCGTCTGTTTACCTACCTTAGATTTCTCTGACAGTGTCTGTCATTAGGCTACATATGGATTGTTAGTTTGAAACATGAAGAATACACATCTTTTACTGCTTATTGGAACGCATATAACGTGTTATAAAAATAATAAAAGTGTACAATTGCAGTTATAGATTTTTTTTCTCCAGAAATCTCACAGAATATTAAAAAAAATACTTTTATTTAGACAAGAAAATGCTTTCCATTGTGATATTATTTTACTTAATAATAGAAAAATTACAGCTCTGTAGAATTAAGCTACTCACCTAAGACTTCAGAATGCATTGGTAGCATAGTCAAGTAGCATAGTCCCATTGTAGTTATTGCAAAATAAAACAGTAGAAAGCAAAATTTTCTTCATTTTACAGGGATTAGGATTTCACCTCAGAATTTAGGCTTTACTCCTCTGCCATCATTTATTTCAAATTCTCAACTAAATGTCCTAGCCATTAAATGTTCAGACACCTAAGTGTTTTGGCATACGTAAAAAGTAGTTAATGTTTTAAAAAAGTTAAACAAATCCCTAGGTTGAAAGAAGGTGCAATACACAGTGTGTGCTGAAAGTAATGGGAGTTTATGTGATTCTGAAAGTCTCCTCAGTGATCAGTTTTGCTGTTGCTGGTGGGGATTACACCAACACACTTTTGATACACAGTACTATGAGACACCAATGCTTTCTACTGTCTTTACTTGGATGGCCAGCAAAGTGGAATGGTTTTCTGCTTTTTACTGAAAGTTAGGTCTCCTGTCTCTCTCCCTGGCTCAGGATGATGGCAATTATTCCCAGTGAAGGAAATGGGGTAAAATCAATATAATATTCTTAAGCAAAAGAGAAACAAAATAGTTCTTCCTCCCTGCACAATGGAGACAAAGATGGGTAAAGTAAGGTCAGGGCTGATTTATGATTTAAATCTACTTAATTGCAAAAGTTGTCTTGTAGTTTACCCTCCTTCCAAAAAGAACTGATGGATACTTTGTTTTGATTTAGAGTCATGTTTCACAATCAGGAGAATCTCCTACCTCACTGCAGTGATTCTGAGTGTACACCTGGTGTGATTAGTGAAAAAAAGGCTTGGCTATTGCAACGGAGGGACACCGGAAAGTCTTAACAGGTTTTGAATATTTCTTTCAGCATGTAGATACAACTTAAATCAGGGAACAAAGAATTCCAACTAAATTTTCTGTCTTGCAGTAAGCCCTGTTTAACATGAAGTAAAAAAAAATAATGAAATTATTAACTTCATTTTGATTAGGCAATTCTGTGTCAATTAATTCTAATTGAGGAATTACACTTTCCCAAATTAGTAGCTTGTTGTTTACATGTTTATGAACTTAAGCAGAACTAATTATCAACCTGGGCACTTATTCAGAAACAGAGGTCAGGCCCCATCTCAAATTGCTTGTAACATTTTATCTTTTTCTCATCATTTAATTAGGACTGGATCAATTTCAAAAAAGCTTAGACTACATTCACGAACTAAACACTGGATACTTATCTACATATCTGTCCATCTGCATTTCTGAAAATTGGTTTAATTGTGAGATATCTGCTACTTTACCACTTGTAATGAGTGAAGGAGAAAACTACTTTCCCTATAACTTTTGAAGAACAAAACAAGACTGAGCTGCATAAACAAAATCAAATGCAGTTATATTAATTAGTGATGTTAGAGTCTTTTTGTCTGCTTCCTGAGTTTCTGCTAAAGGGATTAGTTATGAAAAGAAAGCATAAATAATTATTTAGTTTTTAATAAAAAAGTTAATTGCAGGAAATACAGATGTTGTATTACCAGTTTTTTCTAAAAGGTGTCTTTTTGTGGGATGTTTCTCATGATCTATACTAAGTTCTGGGTATGGAGCCATTGCATCCTTGGATATCCATATAAAGTACACATGGAGAACAAACCTTAACTTCACATTGTAATCCATGAGATAGGAGATAAATTTTCTCAAGAACACATTGCTTTTTTTCAGGTTGTGTCTGGAGATGATTGGTGAGCTAAGGATCGTAATGTATATGTGCTGTATATCATGTAACTCATCTGCAGGTACAGAGCAAGTCCAACACCTGAAAACTATTCCGCACTTGTAGAGTGACTTTATGTTATATGCTCTGTGAAATCAGATATACCAGAGCTGTTGTGTCCAGGTCCTTGCAATCCCCAGGAGCATTGTAAAACTGCACTGTGCAAAAGCAGAATCCCACTGTTGTGCAAATATGACACAGACATATGGTTACATAGGAATTCCTCAGAAAATTCTTCAGAAAACCCGGTAGTTGAGCTTGTAACTTTTGACTACTATGACAGTGCATAATCACAGGACTGCCAAGCTCAGAACTGAATGATATTTTTTAGGAATGGTCTGTATATATAGAAACTTTGAGTTTAAATGTTTGTGTCTGGATACTGACTTTTTTTCTTCCGATTTGCAAAAATAACATTTAAGCTTAACCTATGAAATTTTTGTACTCGTTCTTTTCCAGCATGGAAGTACACCAGGATAATTCTGCTGATGCATTTCTGAAATGTAGCATACGTTCTCTTCCAGTATTCCTTCCAATTGAAGCAAAAATTGCCATTTAGGACATATGCTGTGTTATATTTCTAATATGAAGAAGGGATTAAATCAGGTATTCAAACTTATTTTCAGTTATGATATAAATGGGCTTTGTATTTAGTTCCTTTGACTGTTTCCCTAAGCTGTTGTTCCATTTACCTCCATTCAGTAGGAACAAATATTTCTCTAAAATAAGCCCTTTCTGTTAAATGTCTATGGCAGTCTGCTTGGCAGCTGTAGACACAATTTGGGTCACTGTGTTGGAATTTGAGCATGTATGTATATATTCTGTGCCACCTCTGACACTATTATGTCATGAATTGAATGCACAAGTGAATAGATGATGATGGTGATTTATTCTGATAAAAGAGACAGAATGACCTGAAGGTAATTCTTTACACTAAGGACACAATATATAATTAAGAACATTTATGAGCTTAGGACCTTTTGCTACACCGCTTTCTGTATTTTCTCAAAACTCTACCCTTAATGACCTCTCTCCTAATTGAAAAAATGGAAAGTCCCCATAGATGTTGGTTAAACTAACTCACCAGTGCAGAAGATATACAGACAATTTATAGCAGAGAGAGAGTGGAATTACTGTGGGATAGTCTCAGCTGGTATAAATCAGTGTTGCCATGATGATTTACACATTCGGAGAAGTTGGACCAATATTATATTTATTTCTATTAGGGAATACCAAAATGTAAGAAGTGCAACTCAAAAAGCCAAGTTCTTGTTCAGAATTTTGTAAAACTTACATGCAGCATGGTATATCTAATGAGGGCTATAAACAAGCAAAACTATTGAAGAAAGAAAGTTGTTAAAGCTGGTAGAGCTAAGAATACAATCTTTTCATAAACTCCATTAATTGCGATTATATTTTCAACTTTCTGTGTAATAATGGCAAATATAATTTTACATAGCTAAAATTAGAACTATTAAAGGAATAAGTGTTACAGTAGAAGTTAGGTCCTGGATTATTTGAAGGTCATCTTATGACTTCAGAATGATTCAAGGGAGTACCTTCCTCCATTCAGCCATCACCAGTGCAGCAATATGTTGAGTCCAAAAGAAGTGTAATGAACTTGCTGAAATGAGGTTAAGTCAAATGGATGGCATGCTGGGATCAGGAGGATTTTAGATGAAGCATATCATACTTCATTAAAGGCCCATAGCAACTTGGACTGTAAAGTGCAATATGGATAAACATCTCTTTTACTTTATTCTTCCCTTGTCCACAGAAATTCTTTATAAACTTCGTCTTTAACGAATGTAAAATTAATTTGATTTGGCCGGATCATAGTTGTAGCATTTTCAAAATAATTGTTGAGCTTGCACAGGTTTATGGGAAAATCACACACCAAGGTCACATATAGATTATTTGGATCCGTGCTATAGGAGTTGTGGCTGTCCTTCAGTGCTTTTGACACTATATTAAGGGGACTTAAAACTTCTCTGGGAAGAATCACAAAATGCAAATCACTTGAGCCATACCCAAGTCCCAAAAAACAAGCAGGAAGGGAAGAAGAGCAGCCTGGCTAAATAGAGAGCTTTGGCTGGAGCTCAGGAACAAAAAGTAATTTTCCCCCTCTATTCTGCACTGGTGAAGCCACAACTGGAATACTGCAGACAGTTCTGGGCTCCCCAGTTCAAGAGGGACAGGGAACTACAGGAAAGAGTCCAGAGTAGGGCAACAAAGATGATTCAAGGATTGGAGCATCTCCCTTATGAAGAAAGGCTGAGAGAGCTGGGGCTCTTTAGCCTGGAGAAGAG